>BMAU01017014.1:770000-1370000 GCA_019973935.1 Trichonephila clavipes
CAATGCACCATGTCATCGCACAGTAGCTGCCGAGCAGCTCTTAGAGAGTAAAGTTATTGAACGTATGGATTGGCCGGCACGATATCTGGATCTCAATCCCATCGAGCATGTATGGAATATTCTAGGCAGACGCTTGGCAGCTCGTACCTTACCACCAGTAACGATTCGGGAGCTTCGATTGGCGCTGCAAGATGAATGGGCAGCAATGCCTCAACAACTCATTGACACCCTCATTCTCAGCATGGGCAGACGCTGTGTAACCTGCCTAGCAGTCCGGGGAGATCATATTCCCTACTAAAGATCGGATGTTTCTTGCTGGACACCCATCACATGGATGTTTCGGCCTTCAGTCGCATTGCGCTCCATGCTACTTTTTCAATACAGCTTCTTTTTATCCCTCTGATTTCTCTTTTAGTAAGTGTTGCTTACATTACACATGTCCTTACGTATTGGGGATCTTACGGTAATTAATGTGTTGATTTGGAAAGCTTTTGTACAAAGTTATATTGAAAAAACCGTCTCGTCCTTAATTTTTGTACACTAGTGTATATATATATATATACTAGCCAATACCTGCTCTCTTCGATGGGTATTTCATGATATTGTATTATTAGATACAGCTTATATAAACATAAATTATTTATATATTAGCATTAAGAATTTGATTGCATTAAAAATATTATTGTAATTCTCGACTTTTGATTTAAAAAGAACAGAACTTCTAAATAATATTTTTTTTAAAATTAAAGTAGAAATTACGCTCTGGTTACCTCCTCATCAAGTAAATTTCTGCAAAGCCCATTTTTAGTGGATCTCCACTCAATAAAATCAACTTACTTGCCAAATTTCAAGTCTAAATCCAATAGTTCAAAGAACGGGATTTTTTGACGCTTTGCCTTACGAGTCGTTTTCCGCAAAATCATTTCTTAGTGGATTTCAATTCAACAAAAGTAACATACACACCGACTTACATTAAAGTAAGTAGTTGTTTGATAATGAAAATTTTAATAAATAAGTCCCAGCCACTCCCTGCTCCCCTGCTCACACTTCGTATGAGTTAATCCCTCCTTCCCTATTGTTTCTAGCGTATAATTCTTTTTTTAAAAAATACCTTCATTTAAAATGTTAAGGTGCTTTCCTACTTTCGAACCATTTTTTTTATATAAAAGAATTTTTGAAAAAAATTAATTGTTTTTAGGAAGGAAAAAAAAACAAAATATGTTAATAGATAAAAAATTTTAAATAAATGTTGTACTTTTAGAAAAAATAGTTGTTTTCAAGGAAATTTTACAAAACTTTTAATAAAACGCGGAAACTGTATAAAATTTTTAATACACAATTAACATAATTTACTTTTTACACAGTATTCATATTACGGTGCTCTTCAAATGAACCAAAATCTAAGAGAAAAGTGAAAATGCAAACAAAATACTGACAATTCCACATAATAATATAAAATTTTGATATTTTTAAAGCTTTTTCTTTATTAAAATATCCTAAATTAAAATATATATATATATAACCTACAACAAAACATATAGTCCGTTTTATGAAAAGCAGTAAAATAAACATTTCCACAAAATGTTATCTGGATTGGTTCTTAAGATATCATGTATCTGATAAAGAGCTTCTTTCAGAAGCATAATTTTCAGAAAAACGCATTTAAATTTTTATCTTGTCTCCCTTTTGCACAGAGTAATGTTTTTTTTTCAAATCCCTATAACTGTATATCTATTTCACGAAAAGGAAAAAGAAAAACTGTTTTGGTAAGAAACATTTACAGACTATAAGATTTGGAATTAAAAAAAATGCCTTATGTAGATGAAGAACGGCATTTTCATGGTCCTTTAGTCTAACAGTTCAAAACAGGAATATTTATCTTTAACGCCCCTTAAGCCCGCGCCTAACTAAATTTTAATGTTGTAGGACTAGTAGTTCAAAAAGGTTGTTTTTATCTATAACGCTCCTCTTGAGGTTGATTTCTTCAAATTGTATTCTAAGTGGATCTCTATTCAATGAAAGGAATTTGCTAGCAAAAATTTTAGGTATGTACATATAATAATTCAAAATCATGAATAATTATTTATAACGCTACTTATGACCTCGCAACTCCTTTTGGGGTAAATTTTTCACAAAATCTCTTCTGTAGCGAGTTCTACTTCATGAAAGGAACGCACCTACTAAATTTCATGTTTGTAGGTCAAATAGTTCCAAAACGTGACCCTCCAGGGGACCCAAGGGGTCAATGAATCTCAGCTATCAGTTTTGCAAAACCTATTTTTTAAAGTGAATATCTTGTCCACGAAAGGAACATAACTACCAAATTTCAAGTTTGTACGTGTAATAATAATTATCTATGACGCCCCTTAATATCCTGCACCGACCTTAAGTGTTCAATTTTTTAAAACCTCTTTTGTAGAGAACCTCTACTCTATAAAAGGAATGTCTCTACTAAATTTCAAGTTTGTCCGTGTAATAATAATTATCTATGACGCCCCTTAATATCCTGCACCGACCTTAAGTGTTCAATTTTTTTAAAACCTCTTTTGTAGAGGACCTCTACTCTATAAAAGGAATGTCTCTACTAAATTTCAAGTTTGTCCGTGTAATAATAATTATCTATGACGCCCCTTAATATCGTGCACCGACCTTAAGTGTTCAATTTTTTTAAAAATCTCTTTTGTAGCGGACCTCTACTCTATAAAAGGAATGTCTCTATACTAAATTTCAAGTTTGTAGTCCTAAGAGTTAAAAAAACAGGAATATTTTTCTTTAACGCCTTTTAAGTCCTCGCAACGCTCCTTGAGGATCTATTTTTTTGTAAAATCCGTTCTTATTGGATATCTAATCTATGACAGAAAAATGCCGAGCAAACTTCAAGTGTTTAGTCCTAATAATTCCGCAGATACCATGATGAGTGAATGAAAGAGTTGCTTTATTTCTTTATGTTTATAGATATGTCATACTATCATTGATGCTTTTTAACTCAGCAAATTTATTGTAATTTTTAATTACTACCAATGAAAGGTGCGCAAAACGCAAATAAGATTAATTTGAAGAAAAAAAAATCGGAATATTTTTTTAAACAAATTGTTTTTAAGATATATTATTTATTTTAACTTTCGTAAGTAAATTGTGCATTTTGTCGATATCACTGTTAAAATAGGACCAGATACATTATCAAAAAACATACAATTTGATTCCTTACTTTTTAAAAAAAGATAATTTCTTCTACAACTGCCTCAAAATATTTGTTTAAAACATATATGTTCAAATTTCATAGTACATAAGCATGGTAATGCTTCTGTGACTTTTTTTTTGAAAACGTCACACATTTTTATTAAATGATACAATGTTTTATGCAATATGGATTGCGCCTACATATTCCAATATATCAATGTGCTTCAAAATTTGTAAGCTACTAAATTTCTACACATTTCTTTTAAAGGAAGAAAAAATAATTAAAATGTTTTTAAATACTGAACCATTGCAAAGTGTCAGCTTAGAACGTTGTTGTGTTCCCAAAATATGTTTAATATTTAAGTTGTAAATCCACAACATTTTTTCATACAAAATTAGATTTATAAAAATGTTCTTGCATCTAAGCAATATTTTTTCACTATCTTAAGATGATCAAATTTAGTTTTAAGCATTTTTTCCCTTTAAGTGAAGAAAATAGTTTTTTTTAAAAAAAAGATTGATTTTTTCCCTTTATTTAGAGATGATCTAATGCTAATTTAAATACTTCTTGAACAACATTTAAAAAATGAACGAATCAGAAGAAGTCATTTTTCTTTCACAAATGATGACTTATTGCCTCAGTCAATGACTTATGTAAACAATTAGCTCGTTCATAAATATAAATAAGATTAATCATTTACAATTAAAAAGTACCACGAGTATGTACCTTCTTAATCAATATTTCCTGTAATACATTTTTTCTACAAAACTTCGAAAGACATAAAATTTATATTGAAATTTTAACAGACATTGAATTAATATTGTGTCTATTAAGCTTATGAAACTTTGTATGCAAATTAGTTTATTTAATTTTTAAGTTCTTAAATAATTTAAGGTTATTTTTTATTTTCTTAAGAAACGGAATTCATTATGGTGTTATTTTTTATTCAATCTTTCAAAAATTGTGTTTCAGATTTTCAACAGTTTTCAGATTATACTATGTAATTCTTAAAAAAAATACATCGGAATAAAAGTAAAGAGTGTTTTTTTTCCAGGTATAGAAGTTTAAGTTGGCATTACTTTCCAAGATGGCGACCGATTTAACAGCTGTCAAGTGATTTATTCTCAGTTTGGTTTGGCAATTCATCAAAACGATCATCAAGCCAGACGTAGATTCGTCGAATGGGCCCAAAACGAGATTGCCGTTGTTACCGATTTTCATAAGCGAATTTTGTTTAGCGATGAAGCGCACTTCTGGTTGAATGGCTCACTCAACAAACAAAACTGCCGCATTTGGAGTAAAGCTAATCCACAAGTGTATGTCGAAACACCGAAAAACTGACTGTTTGGTGAGCTTTATGGGCTGGTGGAATCATTGGTCCGTACTTCTTCAAAAACGATGAAGTCGACAACGTTACAGTAAATGGTGATCGGTATAGAGCCATGATTACTAACTTTTTCATTCCTGAATTGAACAATCATGATGTCCAGGAGCTGTGGTTCCAACAAGACGGCGCAACATGTCACACAGCTCGTGCCACAATCGATTTATTAAAAGACACGTTTGGTGACCGCCTAATTTCACGTTTTTGACCTGTGAATTGGCCTCCAAGATCTTGTGATTTAACACCGCTAGACTATTTTTTGTGGGGCTATGTAAAGTCATTGGTCTATGCGGATAAGCCACAAACGCTTGACTATTTGGAAGACAACATTCGCCATGTTATTTCCGATATACGGCCACAAATGTTGGAAAAAGTCATCGAAAATTGGATGTCCAGATTGGACTACATCCAAGTCAGTCGTGGCAGTCATATGCCAGAAATCATATTTAAAATGTAATGCCACAAGGTTATCTTTCGAATAAAAAAAATTCATGTCAATCGAATAATACATCGTTGTTTTATTGCAATTTATAGTTCTATACCTCTAAAAATACCCTTTATTAGAAAGTTCGAGAATACAACGATATATATAAATAAGGTGTCCTGTTTATGTAAAAAAATTACTTAAAAACCCTTTGTTTAGGTTGGAACAAGCTTTTTGTTCAATAATACAAATAAATAAAATAAAAACATGTTATTTTTTTATTAATTTATGTGCAATCACTTTCAGGACATAAGCAAGACAGCAATTTTTCTTGTAAGAGTTATTAAATTTAAAATTTGAAATGTATTTACGTATATGTTTTTTTTTCAGCAGATTCCTCCCAAAATCAAATTTAAAAAAAGTCCAACTTTATAAGTATTTCTAATTCTATACATAGAAACACAATTAACTATTGAAATATTATCACATATATATATTATTTATCACAATCTCTTTATTTTATTTATGATTTTTTTTAAAAGTCCATTCTATCTACACTTTTAAAATTCTTAGGTAAACAAATGTAACTATCTATTTATGTTAGTTGTTCGCGTAATGAGTCTATATTCTCACGAACCGCACCAAGTAGAAACTTGCCGAACTTATCAAATGTCGGAGAATGATCCGAGGAATCCTTTTTTACCAATTATATTCCTATATTGCATTTAGTTACAAATATATCAATTAAAAACCTTAAAATGCATAATTTTTACTCCTGTTGGTTTTTTATTCTTCCGAGCGCCATCTGTATTTCAGCGAAGTGAAGTTCCGACTTTCCCCACGTTTTAAGAAAAAAAGCCATCTAATTCTTGCAATGAAACTCAGACAAAAAATAATTTCAGAGTCGGAAAAATCCTTTATTTCACCACGATATGGTACACACACACACACACACACACACACACATATATATATATATATATATATTTCAAAATCTCAGAAGGAAATTATTGTTGAAAGAATGAATATGTTAGCTTCCAGGACAATATGTTATGCATTCGAATATGTGTGTACAACACCGGGTTCAATGGATGGGAAAGAAACCATCTTACAATGAAAAGAAATTAAAAGATTTTGAAAAAGATAATTTTAATGAAAAGTTATAGAGTGAGTAAGTGAATGAATATTAATGTCGCACTGTTCAGCTATACATAATGGGCTTTTAGTGAAGGACCACGTAATTTTGAACCATCGTCAAGTGACGTGGACGACACCTGAGCTGGCACCCCCTCTCCTAATTACCACAACAACGGGAGAACGATAGACAGATGTAATGTGCAACGCTGCCCTACACGGGTTGTCTTTAGTGGAACTGGGCTCGAACTCATAACATGCCTGTCGTGATCCGATACCTTGACCACTAGGCTACCACAGCCCTGACATAGTTATAGAAATCACTCACATTGCACGCGTACACACACGCACAAATGTACTATCGTCCTTTGGGAAACAGGACATTTCTAAGGGGATTAATTTATAGACTCGGTAAAAGCCCGTTCAACACCGGGATAAGCGGAGGTGAAAGAAACAAAAAAATGTCAAAGTAATTTCGAAAAAGAATTTTGGAAGTGGTGATTTTGTCAAGAGAAGGGAAAATGTATTTAAAAGTAGAGAAAGTCCGTGCAACGTCACGCCATACATCTAGTATGTCTATAATTCTATATAGTTTTCCTACAAAAAGCACACATATAAATATAGAACTTGATGGGTGTAGGAACGTTATGATTGTTTAATTTTTTAGTGTTACTTTAATACATATATTCACAAATATAAATTTTCCTAAGACATGCTTTGAAAAAATGCGTTGAAAATAAATTACTCATATTACATTCTATGCCAATAAAAGACCATCATCTGACTTCGGTCTTTTAATTAATCTGTTTGTTGGTCTGGATGCTTTTTCATTAAATCATTCTGTACGTTCTAATAATAGTGTGTAATATAACAATTTATTATGCATGTTTATATAGTCAGTTATGAGTAATTTTGTTATTTTAGTTCGTTTAATAATATTGAAACTTTAAAAAAAATTCAAAATGAAAATCCCCTCCATTAAAGTCACAAAAGACAAAATTTCTTCATCCTAAAACAAAATTCAAGATATCCGAGGACGTTAAAAGGAGCAAATTCCGTCAAAACACAATTTTTGTGTTTTTTATTCCATTGAATATATTGGCTTAAAAAATATAATAGGTTTCTTTCAACGCTACCTAGAGGTGAAGTTACAATCAATGTTATATATAAAATTTGAAAAATCGGAAAAAGTTTCTTTAATACACCAGAATTGGGAATTTTTGAATTGTTGAAAATCTATTTTGGCGAGTCTGATAACTAAAAATGTTTTAAAATTATTTCTATAAAACTTTTGGAGCATTATATTTACATTATATTTTAGGGAATGTATGAAAACATTTCTTATTGTATGTGAATATTTTTTGAGTTGTTGCCTGCTGTTTAAATGAGGGTCTCTTATACGGAAACCGTCACATTTCGAATAATATATTTGCTCAATTTACTTTAATTTTTTTAAAATTTTAATAAAAACTTTAAAGTTTAGCACATTTTCTAGAGAAAAATGCATCTAATTTGTTTTATTAATACTTTAACTGATATAAGTTTAGTACTTTTTTTCTTTAATTTCTTTAAAACTTTGGAAAAATATTGCTAATATTTCACTTATAATTGTGATTTTTCCTAAATTTTAATATTCTTTTTTAAATACTGTTAGTTAAGTATTAGTATTTATTAGTGTAGATTCTTAAAAAAGTATTTATAATGTTATAATAAAATATAATGTTAAGTAATGTTTTTTTTTTAAAAAGTACTCGGAACGTTTTCGGATACTTTAAAGCATTCTTAAATATCTCTTATTTTTTGCTATTAATTAAAATTAATTGTTAAAGCATAAAATAGGTAATTTTATCCAAAACAAGTAATTAAAAAAAAATTAGCGTCAATTCCTTCTTTGTTAGAAAAAAAAAAAAAAAAACATACCAGCGACATCTGTTGCAGCTAATTGTAACTACTACTGTATTAACGCAAAATAAATTTAAAATTAAAAAATAAAACTTAATTAATGAATTTGAATTTGAGAAAACTGTATTAATATCATGTGTCATCCTCTACAAGTTTTTTAAAAAAATATTATTTGAATTTGATTGGATGAATAGAAATTTTTTTGTTAACGATTGAAAATTTGAACAAGATAAATAAATAAATAGAGAATGCGAGCTAATGGTAAGAATTGAAAAAAAGAAACAGACGAAAAAGTCATGAGAGAGAAATAAACACACACACACACACACACACATATATATATATATATATATATATATATATATATATATATATATATATATATATATATATATATAAAGAGAGAGAGAGAGGGAGAGAGAGAGAGAAATAGATTTGATTATGTGGTCAGAAATTTAATGCGAATTCCTCCACATAAGCCGAAAAAATAGAGTTAGCTCCGTCAATTGAGATATTTTATTCTAGCATTCCAAATCGGAAGAAAAAGATTGAAATGTGCTCACTTTTTAACGGTTGAAAAAGCTTCGTAACACGTAATGTTTTAGAGCACTCTGAAAGCCGTGATCGAAAACGATTGTGTTTTATTCCCATACAGAAGAGACAGATACCATCTGTCCAGAAAAACATAAAAATCTTTAGTACTAAAATTCATTTTTGCTTTTTCTTTAAACGAAATGTATCGTCCAATTTTATTGCCCACAAGCGTAAGCAAGTCTAAAATATTGGAATGGGAACTCGTGTGCGAGAACAAAATGGTTGTAAAACATCACTTGATGACTGAAACCACCCGATACCGGATCACCAATGGAACAGAAAGAAATGATTGGTAGGAATATGGCGGCTAACGTTCTTCCACTACACTTTTACAGGGACAAAAACTCACTTTAGTTTTGCAATAAAAGAAGAGTTTTTCTTTCTTTGCTTTGTTATGGGATTCAGAATGATTAACTGCTTGTGTTCGCCGTTTAATAAATTCTAGTTGAATGCAACTATGAAATCTATTTCGGTGCTCAAAATTCGGTTGAACGTTTTGCTATTCCTCTTTTTTGGTTATAATTGGTAAGCTGATTTTTAATGCTTTCTTTAAAGTATATTTTTCAGATTTATTATGCTTCTGTTATGTCCCATAAAGGAAAAAGTGAGTTTTACTATTTAAAGATTATTTAGGAAGATTTGTTTTTATAATTGAAAGAGATATTGCAACGTAAATGGAAATTGTTTACTTTATTTTTTTAAAAAAATATATGTTTAAAAAATAAATCAATTTATCTATTTTTTTACCACCAAACTATAAACTCAAATGTTGTGGGAAATACAGCTAGTAAATATATTAAAATTTGAAATATGCAGCGTTTTATAAGTAAATAGTGTTATATTAATATTTGTAATCGATAAATATTTGCATAGAAATATTTTCAAAAAATTTAAATAATTTCACATATAAAGTCTACCAAAATGTACAAATATAAAAATAGAACAGGAGTTTAAAATTTAATAAATGCATTTGAAAACCTTTTCACAATATACTACAAATAATTGCCAATACATTAATCGATTCTAAATCAAATTTTTCCATTTATGTACTGAAAAATTCCTCACAAATGCATAACTACTTACACTTAAAAAATTAAAATATACTGAACGTTGCCTATTTAATAGGTAATAAATGTTAAGCTGTAAGTAATTATATAATCGCACTCCAAACATATTAAAATAGCAATGATATAAAATATTGCAGAATAAATTTTGTGACACAGATGTGCTATATTCAATTTTTAAATAATTTTAAACTAATTTCCGTAAAAAAAAACTAAATAATCTTGAAAATTTAAATTTAAAAATAAATTTTTACAAATAATTGGATTAATTTAGTTTTTAATTTTTTTTTTTACTTTAATGTACCCAAAGAATATTTTCCGATTCTATAGATTTCTCTCCACAGATTGAATTTCTATTTATGCATTTAATGGAGAAAAATCCTATTCGAAACTTTTCATTCTCTTCCTTTCAATATAGTAAACACAATTCTAAAATCTTTTATCTAACAAAATGTCATCTCTGGAACTTCCATGCTGTATCTTACTGACTGCTGAAAACATCATTTCAACTGAAAAGCGGACGTTTGAAAAAGACCCCGTCCTTAGCAGTTCGCTCCCTGAGTAGTAAAAATCGCCTCAAAATGAAGAATGACATTCGATGTGGCAACTGCTTCCTGTGTGTTCTCAATCTCCCTTTCAGTCTAGATTCTGAGAAGCAGGGAAGAATCCAAGAACTTTTACAGGTACTTTTTGCAGACGACTTGGGACATGGGATTGATAAAACGTTCCGCTATTTCCTCTCTATGGCAATCTTTCTCTTTCGAACATTTTTCTCTCTCTTTCTCTCCCGTACTGAACTTATACATAGTTCGCTCTTGCTTTCTTTTTTCTAAAGATGTCAGTGCAAAGGGTTTTGATAAATGACCTTGGGTGACAGAAATTCGATTTACAGAAGACAAAGCGAAACCCATGAGGGTGAGAAGGGTACTGTGTATTTTTTATTTCTTCTCTTTTTTTATACCTTATATATTAAAGTATTTATTTATTTTACCTTTTTTGGTCTTGAAAACCACCGAGCAATGGATACCCAACGCAAAGAAATAAATATATATATATATATAGAAATTGATCTATGCTTAGATCTGGAAGGGAATGATAATAGTACAGAGGGGAAGAAAAAATATAAAAATGATGGGGAAAAACTTTTCATTTGTCTTTCTGATAGGATTGTGATAGCTCCAGTAATCTCTGTGAAATCTTTTCCCAATTTATCTTGGATTTCGAAACGAGTGAACGATGGATACGTGTGACAGATACATCTCAATAGATATGTGACTTGCCGGAAAAAATATGAAAAACGGAAAAAAAATGGTACAAATGAAAAATAATTTGCAGCAACAGATCTGTTCGGTTGGTTTCATTTTTCCTCTACATCTCTGATGGGAAGGAAGAACAAATAGATATTAAACTCACGTCAAAAGATTAGGAAATAGTGTTTCAGGCAAATAACAATTATATCAAGTTGTTTTTAAATGGATATGAATTGTCTGATTACATCTCCATTATTATTCTTTAAATTTGCACTATATATATTATCAGTATTATACATTATTATTTTAAATTTATTGGTACGTTTTACCATCATATAATAATACTTACGAAAACCCGCATGGATATATTTTATAATTATTGTTGTGGCAAAATGTCATAATATATATATATATATATATATATATATATATATATATATATATATATATATATAAGAAATATGTATTATTTAACAAAAACAAGAAATAATAGATAAAGAACATAACAAGAAAGAGCGTAATAAAAATATAAAAGCTGAACATGAAGAACAAAATTATAGAGAAATAAAAGAACTACAAAAAAGAAGAACCTAGCGAGTCAGAAAGCAATTTCGGACTTAGGACCGAATAAGTGGGGTTAAAATAGTTTGAAGGTGCCAACCTTCCCCCTTTGCAACTCGGTAGGAAAACCAAATAAAATAAAATAAACAAAACTTCAGAGAAAGTATAACTCAGAGAGCATGATAAAACCAATCACTACTATTATGTAACAAACTCTCAAACTCTTAATGCAGAAAATCACAAAATCACGAAATAATTATGTAAGAAAAATAGAAAAATACTAGAACAATTACATAAGAAAAGTATCTTTCAAAAAATAATTTAACAAAATTTCTTTACTCACAAAGCTTTTACGAAGAGAAACAAGCATCTTGGCATTAATGAAAGTCAATTATTCACCAAGTTAAAAAATTCGAAAAAACATAAATACATCTTTTGAGCTGACTTTTAAACCAGCAAGCAAAGACAAGTATAAAATGACGACAATCAAATATGGTAAAATTTGAATTGGTTGATTGTCAAAAATGTAAATTTGCTAGGATTTAATTTGGTTGGTTGTCAACAATGTGTAAGATGTTTAAGATGTGTGTGGAAAAAATGTAAACTGTGATATGAGTGTTATGATATAATCTTCACAGCAAGACCACTAACATGCTGACTTTGAAATCCTATTGTTGTGTGGTGGATTTGGAATTCGAAGTAGCAAGACGGTTAATGTATTTGTGATGAATATAAGATCTCAAGAAATTAAAAGGGTATTCATGATCTAAACAACATTGAAAAAAAATTTTTATATTATTGTATTTATCTATTTTGTGGGTAGTTAAGTTATCATTTCTAAATAAAAAATTCAAAATGATATTTCTGTAAATTGATATATGAAAATTACTGTTCCATACGGGAATTTTAATTATATGGAACTTAAACGAATCTCTTTTGTCAAAAATGTTACTGACTACATTATTGCTAATAAGATGCAAGTCTAAATCCAAGAATTCCACCCTATTAGAGTTGAAGTTAGTTTTAAGGAGCTTGAGATAATCAGGGTAGAAGGTAATATTTGGTTTGTATTCACTATTTTTACCAAAAATTATTAAATCATCTATATAACGATAAATTAAGTAAGAATCATTTACAACATGATCTATTTCAAAAAAATGTAAATATAGGTTCGCTAAACAATTACTAGCTGGGCCACCCTGAGGTAATCCTTTGATCTGTTTATAAAGATTATGATCAAATGTAATGAAATGTTCTTTTAAAACGAGGTTAACAAGAATATCAAATTTTTCTTTTTTCATTGAAGTATATAATTCATATTTATCATAAATTAACTGAAGAACCTTAATCATATCGTCAATATCTATAGAATTAAAAAGGTCCTCGAAATCAAAACCATGCATAGAAAAAATCAACATATCCTTAGTAACTCTAGCAATCTCTAAGCTATTTTTAATAATTGCCGTGTTTTGTAAATTATCAATTAGATTTTGAAGAAGAGATTGCAAGATCTTCCCAGACTTCGTGATATAAGTATTGTATCCATTAGTGATACTACGGAATTTTATAGGGCTTTTATGAAATTTTGGTGTTAAAAATACTTGGATATTTAATATTATTTAGATGAATATTCAGTCTTTTGTTCAAAGCTAAAGACGATTATCATCTTCTCTATTATTGTGAATTGATTTTTGAAATGAATTATTATTTAAAATGTGGTTACTTAATATTTTACTGTAAAAATATTTACAAATTATGGCATAATTAGCAGAGACCTTATCAACATATGTAATAACGAAGTCATTTTGGATATTTACTATTGATGATTTAAGATCTTTATACATAATTTCATTTTCAACAGTAAAATCTAATTCCCGAATTTCTGTTGCTATATAAGATCTAAATTGATTGAATGCTTCAATCGGCATTCCGTATTTAATTGCCATTTTAAGGTAGAATTTATCTAAACCTTTTATGATTTGTTTCATAACGTTAGATTTATTTTTTGTGATCATCAGTCTAAAACCGGTACCTTTTTCCATAAAATTTCTTAACAAATCATCTTTCACGATGCTAAGGTCTCCTGTGACAACGTGCTGATGATAATCATCAATATAGTCTCGATATAGATTACATTTACATGATTCTGAACTTAGGAGCTCCGAGATTTGATTATAATTAAATATAAATCTACCAAATTTCTTGTTGTATTTGAAAGCCTTTTTAATAATAATATTTTTAATAGGAAAAAAGGATTGATATTTTTGAAATATACTTGAAAATATAATTTTGTTAAAGGATTTATTCATAAATAATAATGTACAATATTAGGTAGAGTAATTTTCACTTGCATCTAATTTAATATTCATTTTTTGTACTAAATAGTTATTAAGGACTCGAATCATATGCATACCATGAGAATCTCGAAATTTATATCTGTATAAAATATCTGTCATAATTTTAATTTCAGTTATATTCATGCCAAACATAAACGATTTAATTAAGCCTGTGCTATAGTTATCAAATTTAACAGCTAATTCTAACATAGAATTCTTGAGGGTTGACATGTCTCTAGTAACTCTTTTTCTGCGTTTAGCTTTTGAAATTCTCGCTAAATGAATATTATTACTATTATCAATAAATTTATCAAAATTCGGAATATATAATGAATCCTCGGATTTTTGTTTAAAAGCTAATAAGACACTTTCACCTTTCCATATAACATTCAAACCATAAGGATAATATGATCTAAATGAATCTATAAAAACGTTTTCGAACCATAATCTTTGTTTAATATTTCGCACTATTCTAAGTATATGTAGAGTTATGTTATTGAATCCATGTTTATGAAAGTGTCCTATCTCAATCTTAGCCTGGTTTTTGTTGCAATCAAATTTCCTTGTATCAGACCTATGCTGGTTCAATCTAATATTGATAGTGTTAGAGGTCTGACTTATGTAAGCAAATTTACATATGTTGCATGTCATTTTGTAAACACAGTTAAAAGTCTTATAAAATAAATAACCTGCATCCATATCCAACTGTTCCCCACTCATCATGCCACACGCCTTGCATCTTTTATCAGTGCAAGATCTAAATTTTAGTTTTAAAGCATGAATATCTCTGAAAAACCTAGTTTCTAATATGTTATCAAAATCATTATCTCTTTGATTTTCATCAATACTATCGGAAAAATGAATATTTCGTTTTGTTGTACGAGATAAATTCTTATATTTAGAGTTCCAAAAAATTCGAGTTTTAAAAACTCTAACACGACTATGTTTAGATACAGAACGGAAAGCAAAAAAATTCTGAATATCAAAACAATTCACACATTTTTTTTGTATTTTTAAAAAATTTATATATATATATATATATATGTATATATATATATATATATATATATATATATATATATATATATATATATAATATATATAATATATATATATATAATATATATATATATATAATATATATATTATATATATATATAATATATATATATAATACATATAATATATATAATATATATATATATATATATATATATATATATATATATATATATATATAAAGTGGTTTTCGATATCTTTTTCATTATATATATCACACAAATTTTTATTGATTTTTTAAAAACTTTAATAACAAGGATACTTAGAGTATATAATTGTGTTATTAATTTTCAACCCATGTTAGAGTTTTATCAAAATGTATTACTTGCATTGACTACAAAGTATTTTTTAAATATTTTTTTTAAAAAATACCATTACATGTTTTTAATAAGTTATAAATTATATTATTTAAATTCATGTAGAATAAAATAGTTGACTTAATACTTTCTATTTCAAATTTGAATTGCTTAATAATTAGTCATTTCATAATATAAAGTCTATAAAGCTTTTTTCTGGTAGAAACGAAACACAGAACACGTGATTTTGTTACTTTAACATGAAAATATGTAACTTTAAACTGTAGAAACAGTTGGCTGATAAAAGGCAAATTTTATAAAGTAATAATTAATTTGACACTTTCCTTTTTTTAGTTTGTCTATTTTTAATGTTTGACACCTCACACAATATTAAAATTTTACCATGTAAAATGTAACATCAATGTGAAATTTATTGAACAAACCTCTCTGTCTCATTATAGCTTAGCAAATTTCTACAAATAATTCATTAGTATTTTTGGTAAAAGACAAAAGTAACTCCTCTTCAGTATTCCAAAACCAGAAAATTCATATAATTTTTCTTTTTAACAAGAATGAAAATCTTAGGGCAAAATTACTGAGTTTCCCATTCAAAAATTTCAGTGCATTTTGTGAAAAATTAATTGCATTTCATTTCTAATTTCAGTAAAAAAGTGGATTAAAATAATTTTTAATAAGTAGCTAAAATCAAAATTTTTTGAATGTGATTGATTTCTCTCTTGTATGTTACCACAAATAATATTTAGCCAAAAGCAATAAAAATTCATTTAAGTTATAAATATTTTATCTTTTGACTTTAACTCTGTTACATCGTCCCTCATTTGAACATGAAAAGGACATACTAGTCTCTACATTATGGTAATTCAAAATGTTGCAAATTTAGAGCAACAAGTGAGGAATTCAGACAGAAAGTTTCGCAATACTAAATTAGGTATCTTTATTGCTCCTGAAATCAATGTATAGGAAGATGTGGAGGAAATGTTCATTAACTATTTAATACTTAAAATGGAATTGATATTCTTTAATGTGTTTTGCAGCATTGTATTTTAATATCTATTTTATCTGTGGATGCGGGATACAAATTTTTAATCTCAATAGAATCAATCTCTCTTTGTATCATGTATTGCTTTTTTTGTCATGTTTTTGAAAAAAAGCAGTGTATTTCAATAATACACAGTAATAGAAAAAATTTAGTCCTTATTCGTCTCTCTTTCGAAAGAATTATATGGTTCGAGAGAGAAAACATTTTAGCAATATTAGGTGTGACCTTGGGGACGAACTTGACAACAACTCTCGGTGATAAAGTGTCATAAAGATGAAAAAAAAAATATGGGAACGAAAAACGAGGGGAGGGGGATGAGACTTGAAACAAATCTGTAAATTCCTGTGATGAGTTTTTGATACAAGGGTTTGGAATTAATGGCTTATTGTTGAGCATGAAGATGCTTAGAGCGAAGAAACAAAGTGTCATTAGTATGTGTCAAAGGTTAACAGTGAATCTGTGCTTCACTCCTCTCAGATAATATTCTGGCAACTTATTCATGTTTAGTGTTTTTGTAATGTATTTTCGTACTTGCGTGTTTTCTAATTACTTCCTTTTAAAAATTAATATGCTTCATTTACTATAGAATTCCAGAATAAATTTTGATTAACTCTGAAACAAATCCCCTGTTTATTGTGTGGATATTTCCTTAACTTGTATGACGTTTAACTACATTATATATACACCCAAATCTTTCTTTCGATGGTTGATATGTTCCTCAGAAAATCGTGCAAAAATCGTGTAATAACTATATGCGACACATGGTAAATTTTGTGATATGTTACACAACTTTAAGAAATCATGAAGGATGAAAATCTCTAGATGTTTTCCCGAAAAACCGTGCAATAATAAGATCCATGATACATATTTCTAAAACAAAAACAATTTATTTTTACTACAAAAAAATTTAAAGAAGTGTACTCCGAAAACTTAGACTATAAGTGTATAAATCATATAAACATTCAAATTATAAGAACTGCTAATAAGTATTCCTCGGTGCTTGATAATAAGCATGCAGTTGTATAATGCAATGGATAAAAAATAGTACCATCATTAGGTGCATCACATATGTTTAACACAACTTGCATATTTGATTCAAATAAATCATTTCGTCTGTTATTAACGGCCTTGTCCGGGCTTCTTTTTGTTACAAAGTCAATTACTAGCGACTTTTTTTTGGTTTTGTTTCTAAGTTACTTATACAATTATTAAACAAAACTTATGAAATTTTAAAGCACGCTCTCTGTCAAGATCATGGCTAAGAAAATGTCGATTATACTTGCAGCAGATATTCCGCCTTCGCAAATTAATTAGTTAATAACTGAACCTAACTTTCGACTTCATTGTCTTTAGGATCATAAACTTTAATAAATTTCATCTTCTTTTGGATTCGTACAGGAAGCGAAAAGAAATTCGTTAAATTCGTGTACCGTGTTATTTCAAAATCGAGTTAAAAACAAAAGAAAAGAACAGTTAGGTGGACATTATGCCTAATGTCAAATTCAGAAATTGTTTACTAAAATTTGATTTATGTCTTACTCTATAGCAAAACGAGAGCTGTTGTTGAATGAACTTCTAATTTATTGTGTACTATGAAGCATGCACTATATCATATAGAATTAATCAATTTCTCTGATAAAAATAATATAAAGTGATTATAATTAATGTTAAAAAATCAAAACGCTATAAAAATGAACCACCTTATCAGAATGACGTAGCATTTAAACGGATTATTATTGAAGAAGAGGGAAATCGTATGGCATTAGATAAAAAAAGTTACAAATTTTATCACTCAATGGCGCTGTAAGCGTCAAATTATGTAAATAAAAATATCTGTCATACACCCGACTCATTTCTGTTGTTTTTAAAACCCTGGGTACACACAACATTTCCTCATTCCCCGTCTGAAAATTTCGCCATAACTGTTTCATTGAAGTACTGCACTTTCTGGTAAAGCGTTTTTACAAGAATAATGACTGTGCACCAATAACTATGCAAAAGTTCCGGGCACTCAAGGCTACGAAAAAAAGCGTTGGTCCGATGGCTGCCCAGAGATTGGAGAAATTGATTGTGTGCAAATTTCAGAGAGACATTTTTTTATGTGCAATATAATAGAGGGAGAAAATATGTTAATTCGACGGATGTTGAAGAAGAGACCAACACAGTGCAGGGGAGTCAATTGGTGGTTTTCAACCATGCAGTGTTCGGGGTATTGCCCGAACATTCGACAGGCCTGTGAGCACGATGCATAAAATTTACGAAACATCCTGTTTTGCTATCCATACAAAATTAGCATGTGCAGGAGTTGCTTCCTTCTGACCTGCCAGCAAGAGAATTTTGCCTTAGAATTTCTTTCTTGCATGTAAGTACAGAATGAATGACAGTAGAAAATTTTTTGCTCAGACGAAGCCCATTTCGTCTGACGATATTTCTCAATACACAGAATTGTCGATTATGGACAACAGGGAATCCACGCGCAACTCAACCTGTACCACTTTATCCTGCAAAGGTCATTGCGTGGTGCGGGTTTACGGCATCATTTTCACAGTATCCAATTTTTTGAGAAGACGGATGCTTTTGGTACTGTTACCTTTACTGTTCAATGCATGAGTGAATTTTGTTGAAACACGTCATTTTAGATCTTCAATAGTGTAGTTGCGTGGATGGGACCATTATTATGCAAAATATTGCTCCTCGGCACATTGCAAATTCAGTGAAGCAGCAAGTGAATGGGGCATTTTTGAAATGCTAGAATTATCAGCCGACATTTCCCTATAGCCTGGTTACCCGTAGATCTTAATCCGTGTGATTTCTGTCTATGAGACTATCTGGAAAATGTGTTTATTACTCCGATTGCACACTTTGCAGAACTGAAGTCACGCATTAAGCAACACATTCTGAACGTGATCCCGGAGACACTTCGATTAACTGTGGTAAATGCTTTGTCTCAAATTTAAATTGTTGCAAACGGCAGTGTACAGCATAATGAGCATGTTTTGTGCCATTGTCACGAAATTTAAAAAACGACTTGATGGACGATTTTTAAGCGGTTTTTGGCCTCGGGACAGTTGAAAAACTGATTTTTCTCATCCGATGTGATATAACCTTGCCGTGGTCTAACAGTTTCTGTAACAGTTTCATACCTGAACAACCATGGACACGGAACAGCACACTTGGTATAACGTGTAACTTATTCCTTAGCTATTGTTTCAAGTTTCACTGGCATTTCTTACCGAACCTTTTTAAATTTTAATGCTTATAGCGTCATCTATTGCTAAAATTGGAATTACTTTTATATGCCATACACCTTACATCGTCTTTAATAATATTCCGTTAAAATTTGACGTCAATTTGATGAGTGGTTCTTTTTTATAGCGTTTTGAAACTTTAATTATAATATCACCGTATATATTTGATAATGAATGATTCATTTTCTAACAAACTAGAGAAATTACATTGTTGCTTCATAATATAAAGTAAGTTTTCTTGATATATAGCTTCGCATATTTTTATTACATGAGTATAAATGAGAATTTTATTTCTAGGTTTTAATAGGCGTTATTTAAGATAAATTGAAGGATGAACCTAATTTTTTTTTTTACATATTAGTGTACAGAATGAAAGTATATTTTAAAATTAATAACATTTAATATTTAGAGTTGTAAAAGTTAAATTGCAATATATATATATATATACGATATTATTTAAAAAATATCGCCGTGTATATTACGTATATTAATTATATATGTATGCCATAATTCAAAAAACATAGTTTCCAATAGCCATGGATTAATAGTACATTTTAGTTAATTTTTGTTAAGACTGAAGTGCGATAAAAGAATTTATATAGAAAATTTGATTTCATTTAGCCATAACTAATTAAGAAAATCAATGATTAGTAAATTTGAGGTTTTTCTTTGCTTTGAAGAAATAAAATATAATTTACATTTTTTCTTCTCTAATACCTATTGCAAAGGCAAACACGTTTGAACTTTAATTATTCTTTTTTTATACATTGCTTTCTGAAAAGCATTTGAAGTTCTGATAAAACTCTTTATTTCAAAAGCATTTTTAAAGAAGATACATCAAAACTCTTTGCAACTGAGATTTTTTCCCCTTTTTATTCATTAAACAGATAATGTAATGGGTATAGATAAACTAAGCAAAAAGTTAAAACGAATAAATCGAAAGAACTATTACTACAAAGAACTATTATTATTTTTTTACGTTCAAACCAATTGCGAATGGCTTAGATCTCTGATGAATTTCGTATAATCCGCTAAGTAGAAAACAACTGGAAAACTAACCAATGGTGGAACAAACATAATATTATACAATTTCTTTCTTTTATTAATCCTTTTTTTTCCTCTCCTAAATTTTTATCATTATTTTATTTGAATCACTTCTTTTCGAACAAGCTATTACTCAATGCCTAAAGCTCTTTTCGTAATAAAACATGATAAAAACAATTTAAAACATTGTAAAAAAAAGAATGAATGGGAAAATGTTGTTGTGGAGTAATGGGCATTTTTTTTTGAAAAAAAAATCTGAAAAAAGAAGAATAAATGGAGAAATGCTGTTAAGAAGTTATTTCAATCAAACTGAAGTAAGGGAATTCATTCAACATCATCAAGTATAGTAGGATTTTTATTATCAACTCCGTCTGTCTCGATGCGAAACAAATATCATTATCAATGAAACAAGATTTTTGAATTACGAGTGTAATATTTTCTCTTTTTTGAAAAATCCCTCATTTCATACATTTCACGTAAAAGGAATCAGGTGTTATTTGTTATTTATATATTTTCCCGTTAATTAAATATTGCGTTACTGATTTTTATTAATCTCAAATGATCCTTTACGGCGGAGTGAATGAGTGAGTGAATATTAACGTCGCACGGTTCAGCTACACTAGGGATTTTGGAGACGGACCACGTAATTTTGAACCATGGTAAAATGACGTGGATGACACCTGAGCTGTCACTCCCTCTCCTAACTACCACACCACACCAGGGGAGGACGTTTTGGCTCTCAGTATATTTAACGTGCATCGCTGCCATACACGACGGGTTTTTAGTGGTACTGGGATCGAACTCGTGACAAAGCCAGCCACAATTCGATACCTATACCACTCGGCTACCGCGGCCCTCTTACGGTGGAAAAAGTAAGCTAACTTTTTTAAATATATTTTATTTTCAAGGATTGTTAATAAAATTTAATTTAGGAGAAAATGATACAAAATAGCATGTTGAAAACATGTCTTAATATTTCAGACACTATAAAAAGTTGAGTAGATCTCTAAAACTTCTCTCTCACAATCTACTTCATTTCTGATCAGGTTATACCAATATTTTGAGAATAAATTGAAAGGTTATAATAATTTTACCTTTCCATAAGAGACTTAAATCAGTTTCTCGTGTGTTTTTCTACTCAGTTAACATCTGGAACTTCTATATGACGTTTGATAGTTTTGCAAACTCGCCTAGTGAATAAACCATGGTATACGCAAATGAGCCTTGATATTTAAGGACATCTGAAGGCAGGAAACATGGGTTGATTGATTGAATAAATATTAACGTCGCACTGTTTAGCTACACGTGGGCTTTTGGCGATGGACCACGTAATTTTTAACATTGGTCAAGTGACGTGGACGACATCTGAGCTGGCACCCCCTCTCCTAACTACCACACAAACGGGAGGACGTTTCAGCTCTCGACAGATTTAACGTGCATCGCTGCCCTACTCGGCGGGTCTTTAGTGGTACTGGGCTCGAACTCGTTACAAGACAATCCACGGTCCGATACCCATACCACTCGGCTACCGCGTCCACAGGAAACAAGGGAATAGTAAATCACAATATGCAATTAAAGGTTGAACTTCGTGATTATCTGAGATTTTAATTAATTAGTTGCCCATAAAATTGTGAGGAATAAGCTTGAGTTCATAAAAGTCATTGAGCCTTTCATAACAGTCTTCTTAGAAAGATAATTAAATTTGATATTTGTGCTTATGTTTCAACTATTGATATCCATTCTCTTTTGAATTATATATATATTTATCTGAATCCAATTTAGACAGACTTTTACAATATACACTGGTGTGCAAAAAATAAGGACGAAGTCGAAAAATTAGCATATCAGCTGAACGAAGAGGCAGAGCGGACAGAAAGACCAATCAGGAGATTAAGTAAGGTGATGTATGGTAGAACATGCACAGATATGCAGATAGACGTAATGGGGGAGTGTCTGAGTAGTATAAAGCATGTTGTCGGTGTAAGATCAGTATTTCTGGCAAAGAGATTGCACGCCGTATAGCAGTTAAAATCACACTGAGTTGCTGCCTCAGCGAGAAATGACGAATAATCAAACTGTTAGACGACATCTGGATGCTTTTACCAAAGTCGAATCATTGGGAAGTTGGAGGAAGGCTGCAGTGTGACAAGTGTGGCTGCAGAGTTCTGAATTGCTCACAGCATCGTTTTACGACTTTGGAGACAATTTCAAACTACAGAAACAGCTATCCGGGGGTTCAGTAGTGGTCGTCCACGAACAACCACACCCGAAGATGACCGGTACATTGTCTTACAGGCGAGAAAAAACAGGCGGAAGACAGAGGGAAAAATCGCTAGACACACGACACAGGTGACTGGACGACCGATATTGCGTTTTACCGTGGCCAGAAGACTGCACGGTGGTGGTCTGTTTGCACGACGCCCTGTACGGTGTGTACCTTTAACACCTGCCCATCGGAGAAGGCGTTCTCTGTGGTGCCGGGAACACCGGAATTAGAGAGACAATGAATGGGGACGAGTACTCTTTACAGATGAGAGCAGATTCAGTTTGAGTAGCGATTCCCATCGCATACTCATCTGGAGAGAGCGGGGAAGCCGCAATCATCCCTCGAACATCATTGAAAGGGACAGGTATGGAGGTCGCGGTGTTCTCATTTGGGGAGGCATCATGCTTGGTAGTCGTACAGACCTTCACATCTTCGACGCAGGTTCAGTCAACGGGACCCGTTATTTTAACGAGATTCTTCTTCCATATGTGCGTCTTTTTAGATGCACTATGGGTCTGCAGTTCCTTTTCATGGACGACAATGCACCATGTCATCGCACAGTAGCTGTCAAACAGCTCTTAGAGAGTGAGGATGTTGAACGTATGGATTGTCCGGCAGGATCTCCGGATCTCAATCCCATCGAGCATGTATGGGATTTTCTAGGCAGACGCTTGGCAGCTCGTACCTTACCACCAGTAACGATTCGGGAGCATCGATTGGCGCTGCAAAACGAATGGGCAGCAATGCCTCAACAACTCATTAACACACTCATTCTCAGCATGGGCAGACGCTGTGAAACCTGCCTAGCAGTCAGGGGAGATCATATCCCTTACTAAAGACCGGATGTTTCTTGCTGGACACCCATCACAGGGATGTTTCGGCCTTCAGTCGCATTGCGCTCCATGCTACTTTTTCAATCAAGCTTCTTTTTATCCCTATGAATTCTCTTTTAGTAAGTGTTGCTTACATTACACATGTGCTTACGTATTGGGGATCTTACGGTATCAAATGTGTTGATTTGGAAAGCTTTTGTACAAAGTTATATTGAAAAAACGTCTCGTCCTTAATTTTTGCACACCAGTGTATGCCAACGCAATCAATCCTTTATATACCAACACAACGCGGCTATGACTTACCACAGAATCTGCTGTTTGAATTACTTTAATAGTTTTTAGTCGGGTATATGGATCATGGAGCGATTCCCACTCCCGTGTCTTGAAACGTTTGATTTCGAACAGAGGCTGTGGGTATTTCTTGCTATTAGGAAGCCGTGTGATTTGTTTAAATACTTGAAGCAGTGACAAGAGGGATAATCTATGTGGCAAGAAACATCTATTGAGATAATTAGCATTCAGTGTAAAAGATAGATGTAAATTATCTGTGTGTAGCTTAGTTGTGTCTGCCCTGACTTAATATTATACAATAATTTAAGAAACAGCAAGTTGCCTGTGTGGCAACTAAGGAAAATATATATATATATATATATATATATATATATATATATATATATATATATATATATATATATATATATATATATATATATATATATAGCATATGCATATATAGCATATATAGCATATATATGTATAGCATATATACATATATATATATATATATATATATATATATATATATATAAGTTTTCCTGAGAGGACCCCCCCCTCTCAGTTACCGACCACGTTCGATCTTGCTTCAGATTGGTTGAATGGCGTTGCATGATTAAGGTCGCTCTTGCTGCCTAATATGCATCTAGTAGAGGGTAAGGATGGATTATCTAAGTCACGGAGAATTCTCCTCAGTATTTTAATACTAACATGCGGACTATACTTACGAATAATGATCAAACCTTTTGATTTTCAATGTTTGAAAGATTATTAAAAAACTTAATTTCAATATCTTGAATATAGGTATTAAAGGTATTAATTTTAAGTACATTATACATATCTTTATTACTCATACATCTATTAGCTTTAGCTATCATTCTGATTGTTGAGTTTTGGGCGTTATTTAGAAGTTTAATATTAGAATTAGCTGCGTATACCTAAACAGAGCATGCATAGGCTAAGATGGTCCAATCTACAGTTGAGGTAAAACCAACTTAAAAAATATCCATATTTTTGAGTTAATACTTTAAGAAATTCCAGAAATAAGTGATTCTAACGGTGTTTTTAATTTACGTATTTCAAAATATTTGGTCAATCATTAAAAAGTAGAAAAGAAAGAATATACTATAAATTCCAAAATAAACATTGTTATCTTAGAAGACAGATATAGAAGTACCTAGCAAAAATAGGAACGACACCACATTTGTTCGATGAGAGAGAGAGAAGAATATATACATATTTTCCGTATAACTTACACATTCAATGTCGGAAAGGAGAAAATGTTTACAATGAATGCCATTTAACCAGATAACTGCAAGGTATATGCTCTTGTTGCGAGATTATGTAAAGCTAGTCTCTGTACATGCGATTGCACTTTTTTGTGCCTGATGTAAAGGAAGAATTTTTATATACGGGGTATATTATATTTTATTTGACTTGTATGTATATTGTCTAATTTTCATCATCTAAATAACTTAAACACTTTTGTTAAGAACACATACTTATGACAACTTTATATTTTTATTTACATTCTTTCTATTACAATTCACAATTTGGGCATATATTTTCCAAGAATCCTGTTGTGTCTGGCAACACTATCTTACCACCGATGGCTCGCATTTCAATTCTCGCATGCACATGGTATTGCACACTTATTTTGATCTTGAAGTTGTAAAAAAGATGATTTATCTCAAATTCTCTGTACTAAACCCACCGTTTTGCTTTAAACAGAGAATGATACTGATGGTATTAGAGTTTTGCTAATTTTTTTTTTCGTGTAATGACGGTGTTGCATTGAATTAAAGAAGTAAAATGAATATGTAAGCTACTCGACTTACAAGAACCATTTTTCGGTCGAAAAAGTTGTTAGAATAAAAAAAAAAAATTAAATTAAATTCTTCCTTTCTGATCTTGGTAACATTTAATGGATAAGAATCGAAGAAAAGCTAAGTACTATTTTTCTTTTCTTATTATAAGAATTTATAAGACCTTTTCGATTTAGAAAAAAAATAATTAATAGTTTGCATTAAGAAAAACATTTAGATAAAACCAAATAACATTTTTCAATTTAGTTATCAACTTTATATGTTTGCCATTTTTGTCTTTCCGATACATATATAACTTTTAATGCTAATTTTATAA
Organism: Trichonephila clavipes; assembly: GCA_019973935.1. Lineage (NCBI taxonomy): Eukaryota > Metazoa > Arthropoda > Arachnida > Araneae > Nephilidae > Trichonephila > Trichonephila clavipes. The sequence goes on from BMAU01017014.1 coordinate 796,052, forward strand.
ATCCGAAATTTTTTCCCTATCCGTGTGATAACTAATGTAATGACACTTTGATTTTAAATTCATAAATTTTTAATTTTTAACTTCCATTCCATTTCAAATAATCAATGAGGTAGATTTTAACTGAAGCTGAATTACTAGAAATGAATTAAAAATATTTTTGTTAAAATAAATCGAAATTATTTTATCCATCATAAAATTGCTGTCACAGCATATTTTGACATAATGCAAGAATAAATGCATGAGAATATATTTATTGTTTCTTTAAAACTAGAAAAGTTATTTTTTCAATTTTTTATTAAGGAATGTAACAGTGGAACTGCAGCTGACATCACTGAAAAAAAATTGCGGTGAGTGAGCTTGTGAAAGATGAAACTAATTGAACGACAATTGCATCAGTTCTTGCTGGCGGCTAAAATGAACAAAAGCTTTTAAAGTATTTTATGACAGATTTAATAAACGTTTCAATCTAAGTTTTCAAGTCTGGTCACAAGAATCGATATGTGTCAAATATCGTATTAAATGCAATAAATATTTTTAACGGCTTTTATTAATGTATTATTTGAATTTCTGAATTTATATGTTCGCATTGAAAAAATAAGAGAAAAAATACTGTTTTTTTGTGTTTTCTTAAATAATTTTGAAAGGAACAATGGACAAGGACAAAAAGTTTAAAATTACTATATATCGTCTTTTACGTTTGCAATGCCTGAAAACTGACTTTATGTTCTCATTGTTCTAAATTTTAGGAAACTCTAAAAATTATCAGTTTTGGGAAATATTTTTCATGTTGAACAACACAAACCAGTTTCAAACTATATAGAATGGAACATATATGTATTTTAATGTTGGTTTGCTAATTTAAATACCTTTTTAAAAACCTAGCTTTGTTTATTATTTCATTATTGGGTATATACCTAAAAAGGAAAGAAATCTCTTTGCAAATGTCTAATTCACTTATAGTACTTAACTTCTCTGTTAAAAAAAACTTTGATGATTTACCTAATAATTTTTTTCCCCAAAAAATATATATATTTTAATAATTATAGGATAATTTTTAATTTGTAAGCTTTCGTGCAGAATTAAGGATTTTGATTTTTTAACTAGAAATCTTCATTTAAATTTTAAAATATTAGAATATAAAATATCCCACAATACAAAAAATTATATCCTTATGCTTAATAAATATGTATTTCAATTAAGCAAATTTTGACTTGATATTATTTCAGTTTAGTTTCACTCAAACTTAATTTAAAGAAAAAAATATTTGCATGTGAAGCACGACGCAATTACTATTCTTAATACGTGACAGTTCTACACCTAATTTTAATATTATAGCTAATTTAATGTACCGTGTTCTACTTATTTACAAAGGAAGTTTTGGATATAAATGGGTAAACTGACCATTTTTTTAATTGAAGAATTTAGGTATTGCCTGAATACTAGCATTTAAAGATCTAGTGTCCATTTGAATTTAGAAACCCACTTATCATTTACTTTACAGAGGAATACGTGTTAAAGAAAACATTTTGATCCACATATACATTTGTAAAAAGCTTAAAAATAACATTTCCTAATTTTAAACTCATTTTAACAGTTCCTCTCAATGAAATAAATACAAAGGAATATAGTGGCACAATATGCTAAGAAATTATGATACTTATTGTAGGATTATAAATTAAATAAAATAAAATCATTAACATAAATTAAAAAGAAAAATAACAATAAAATTGTTATATTATATTATTTTTATAAATACTTTATGATCAAATACAGTATTTAAATATTTAGATTGCTCAAAGAAAAGCGTAACACCATAAAAAAATATTCCACTGAAATTAAATATATTGAAATAGAAATAGCAACTTCAGAAATTATCAAATTAATATACAACCATAAAAGAAAAAAAATGTGTATCCTTTTTTTATTTCGAATGAAAAAAGCTTTTTTTAATTTGTGTTATACATACAGAATAAATATATTTTTATGTTTTTATGTTAGAGCACTGCATATTTACTCATTTATTTCATATTCATAATACCTTAAATAATAATAATAAAACATAATAAAAAATATAAATCGCATACTGAGAAAAAAATAAATATTTCTCCATTAATATGTTCATTGGAAGACGTAGGACCTTAGTGCATATTGTCACGAACAATCTTGTAATTTGAAACCGCTGTTTCAAATAAAACCATTTGTCACCAAGCTATTTTTAAATTAATATTTATAAAAAGAAAGAAAAAAAGTCATGCCGAAAAGGGAATCAGATAGAATCAATTCCCGCGAAACCACTAAATCAAAAAATGTCATTTTCATGCGAAAAATGGTGCTTTTAAATAACTTCAACTGTCGATGCAAAAATTCATTAATTTTAATAAATAGACAGCTGGGAATCGTTTTTGGTAGGAATAGGACTAACCTTGCGATCAATACCGTACTTGTCTGATTTAATTCATTTAATCATGCTTGACTTGGAATAGATTGAATCCCGAAATGAGAGGAAACACTGTATCAAGCTTTCTTAAAATGAAACAAAAAATACATGGTAAAAAATATGTCTTTTTTTTATCTACCGATAAGCTAAATATACTTCTATTTACCAAACTTAATTAAATCGTATCCTTACACTACACTAAGCAAAACCACCGAACGGGAAGGATTTGTTGAAAAGAATGTGAAAAGCAAGAAGGAATAAAATAATATATATGATTGATGAAATAGATTAAGATGATTAAAATATTCTGATGAGAGTTTTTTTCTGGAATTGTGATGGGTATCTTATTTTAAGAGTTATTATACACTCAGGAACATTAGAAATAGCGACCCAAGAAAGAAGCTAAGTACAATCGCGAAACTTTGCAAATAAGTACAGCGTAATGTGATATGCAAATGATCCAAGTTTTGTGCCAATACACATGCTCATAAACGCTGAGGTGGCGCTACAATCAGGATGAGGGTGCTATATAAGCCAGCGCAAATTCGAAGAATCATAAACGTGACGATTACCCGCCGATTGTAGGAAGACTTTGGTAAGCGAAACATGCCAGGTAAACGTGCTGGAAGACATTTCTCACAGTTAAGCGAGTTTAGAGAGGCCTGATCATCGGGATGAAAACTGCAGCCTGGTCGATGCACCGTGTTGCTGGCCAGGTGGATCGTTCGGAGTGAGCCGTTAAAAATTGTTGGGAGCAGTTGACACAAGACGGTACCCAAGCGCGGTAAACCGGGTCTGGCACCACTAGGAAGACCACGAGGAGAGAGGAACAAAGGATCGTGCGGCAAGCACTTGTGAACCCCACGGTGACTCGTTCAATAATACGAGCAGACGTAGGCGAAGCAAATGTTTCACAAACAATTTCCAGACACCTTGCAGAAGCAAATCTTAAATCCAAGCGCATTTTTCGTGTACTCCCTTTAACACCGGAACATCGGCAACTGCGTCTACAGTGGTGCCAAGCCAGATCAATGTGGAATGTCACAGATTGGCAAAAGGTCGTGTTTAGTAATGAATCCCGGTTTGTTTTGGGGACAGATGATAACCGTGTAAGGGTGTGGAGGCGCCGCCCTGGTGAGCGGTACAATTCCCCACACACTGTTCTACGTCACACTGCCCGCACAGCTGGTGTAATGGTCTTGGGGCCCATGGTCTATGATAGCCGGTCCACTTTAATTGTGATGCGTGGAACCTTAACGGGCCTACGTTACGTTGATGATATTCTTCGACTCCATGAAGGACCTTTCCTAAATGGTCTTCCAGGGGCATCTTTTGAGCAAGATAATGCTCGTTCGCATACAGCAAGAGTTGCTTAAGACTTCCTACGTCATTTTTAGTCTCTTCCATGGCCGGCCCACTCCCCCGATTTGTCCCCTGTAGAGCACGTGTGGGATCAGCTAAAACGGCAGATGCCATCGTGTCACTCTGTACATGATTTAGAGTTGGCTGTTCAAGATTTGTGGGCCCATCTGCCTCAGGACAACATAAGGTGTCTAATCAACTCAATGCCGGACCGTGTGACGGCATGTATTGCAGCAGGAGGTGGTCCAACGCTCTATTGAAGTTGACCAGTATTTGTGTCGTTGCACACCTTTTATTTGTTTAATTGTCTTGTTCTTGAGATCAAGTGAATCTCTCATCTGTGTCATTTTGTGTACTAAATTTCATTTCAATCCGATGCTTTCTTCTTGGGTCGCTATTTTCAATTTTCTTGAGTGTATATACTTTTCAGTCTTACTGAATATTAAAAGTTATTAAATGATTAGATTAGCATTGTTATTAAATTACATGTGTCCTGCAGAAAAAGTAATGTAATTTGCATTTGAGTAGATTTTTCTAAAAAATTGTACCTCAATAAAAGTCTGAGAAATTAAAGATAAAGATCAATATTTGGAGACATGTATTAAATTAATAGCTCTCCTTGAGAAAATAGTTATATATATATATATATATATATAATTTAAATTATTATATTATTTTGAGAGAAATTTGAACTGCGTATTTGAAAGTAAAATTTGTAAAATGCTATGAAATTCATTCCTTTTGTTCCAGAATAAATGTATTAGAAGGTTCATCCAATTTATTGAAATGAAACATGTTTAACGATTTCAAATATGAACTTTACATTATATATTACTTTTCCTAAGCTATTGAAGTGTAAATTTATATGAGTAAAACTTAAGATTGCTGAAAAATAACTTTAGAATACTTAATATGATTATAATTACGAATTAATTAAAATATATATAGCTAGTGAATTGATGTTTTAAAGTATTAAGTGTATTAAGTAAATGTATAATTATGAAAATAATCTCTCTCATGTTTATACTTGAACAGATTTTTTCTTGAGTATTAAATCGTCTGAAGATGAATTATAAATTTTATTGATGTGTTTCAAAGTATACTCTTTTAAATTTAAAATAAACAGTATCTAATCTGCACAAAAAATTAGTAACATATCCAGCATAACATAGCTTTTCATCAAATGCAGGTATGAATACTCAAAAATGCAAGTAAGTATTTTTCACGTTAAATCAAAGTTTTTTGATATTATTATTTTTTGAAAACCAACATAGTTATTCTAGCAATGTACAAATTAAGAAAACAAAAACATAATCAAATTTATAACAATTTTAAGTATTTGTTATTTTATATGTATTATTGCTATACTTTTTTTGGAATTAAATAAATCTGTTTCTGTGTTATATACTAAATATGTTTAAATTAATTTGATTCATATCAATGTACTGTTTTTCTTGTAATTTATTAAAATTAAACGTTTGAGAAAATAAATTAAGATTATAAAAGAGAAAGACTACACATCAGCATGGTAGTTATATTATATAGTCACAAAAACCAGCTTAAATGTGTTTTTTATACTTTACAACTATATTGAAATCTGTTTTCACAAACAATTAACCTTGCTCATTTTTTTTACAATATTTTTTTAACTTCTTTTGTACTTTCATTTCTTTAAATAATTGGACTACACACACACACACACACACACACACACACATATATATATATATATATATATATATATATATATATATATATATATATAAAATAAAAGTGTATATTAAAATAAAAGTGAAAACTTTTCAAAACCTACAAAGCCTAAGAAGAAAGAAATTGGAGTTCAAGATATACAACAAATGTAGATACGAAAATAGTCTTCGGATCAATCTAGAGACCTATTCTGATTTTTAGAGCTTTCGCTGAATTAGTCCACTGATTTAGGGTTAAGAAATTTTTTATGGATCCACCTTCCCCGTACAGCAGAAATTTTCGACATTATAGAATATGTATATACATATAATTAGATGTACTGTTCCTTACCCTTCAGAACTCGCAGGCAAAGAATTGACCACTCGCTTGACCACCAAACGGGATTTAATCGTCACTGCGTCTCTTAAAAATTAACATCTTAGGGCAGGGATGGCGAACCAGTGGCACGCGTGTGATTGATGGCACTCGACACAATATTTTGGGAACTCCGATTAAAACAGCCTGCATTTTAGTTCAATATAACACAGTTCACAACGAAGTATTACGAACAAACACGCATACACGATTGTTATTGCCTTGCCTTAGTTACACCGTAGACTACAACTGCTAATCATGCAATGTTTGTCTTAGACTTTTTACTGTTACTTAACGTGGCTAGTTTAATCTCACACACACACACACACAAAGTGCAAGATAGTGAGTGAATATTAACGTCGCAATGTTCAGCTGCACGAGGACTTTTGGTGACGGACCACGTAATTTTGAACCATGGTTAAGTGACGTGGACGACACCTGAGCTGGCCTGTCCTAACTACCACATCACACCAACGGGAGGACAGTTCAGCTCTCGACAGATTTAATATGCATCACTGTCCTATACGGCGGGTCCTTAGTGGTACTGGGCTCGAACTCATGACATGCTTGCCATGATCCGATACCTTGACCACTGTGCTACCACTGCCCCAAAGTTCTAGATACAAGTAGTAAATGTAACAGAGAATTTCAAACTTAGTGGACGAGAAATATATGGCAGGATTAATAAAGGAGACAAAAAGATGGCTGAGAGTGACAAACACACGCACAGCAGATTTTTATATATAAAGCTATATATATATATATATATAAAGCTATATATATATATATATATATAAAGCTATATATATATATATATATAGCTATATATATATATATATATATATATATATATATATATATATATATATATAAAGCTATATATATATATATATATATATATATATATATATATATATATATGAAATACTTCTTTAATAGTTCTGTTGAGTGGTAAACATAATTGTAAGACGTTGCGAGTGTATATTATTACTGTAGCAAACCAAAATATAGGGTGGTCGGTGTTGAGTGATTCATGTATGTTGATACATTTTCTATGATGAGATTGACGAGGCAATCTTGTAAATTAATAAATCCAACCGATGGAATATCTTGAAACACATAGGCATATTAATTGCATTGAGCATGGACGACGCAACACAGACAAAGAAACTACAACACGCAACACAAAGCAGCCGGCTACATGGCTACAGAGAAACGAGAGAAGAGAAAGAGAGAGACTTCCAGAAACATTGGTTTTTATACCCAACGGTGAAAACCACGTGACATTTTTGTAATAAGAGCTCTCTGTTTGGTTACAATAGGTGGGAAAGAGAGTTATTATATAGTAATATTAGTCAAATACGATTATAAGATTCGGACGTTAGTCTTGAACCTAAGAATTAAAGATTAATTATAGATTTTTAAAAAGACTTAATTAAAAGGATGTTAGAGAATTATTACATATATATATATATATATATATATATATATATATATATATATATATATATATATATACAGGGCGAACTATTATATATATATATATATATACAATAGTTCGTCCTCTATTAATATAGAAGATTGTATATGTAAAAACTATAATGATTTTATTGATGGTCATCATAAACATGTAGTTACTGGCAACTTAGACATAATCAATGATAATATTTTAAAAGATATAATGAGTAAAGGCACTAATTTTAGATTAAATGTTTCTAATAACAACAATACTGTTAAAAAACAAATTATTAAAGATATAGATAATTTTATACAAAATCTGCAATTAAATTTGGACTACCTATTGAGGCATTTGATGAGTATAAGTACAATATTTTAAAAGACCTTATGAATTTTAGCTACCATTCTCAATATGAAACTACTTTTAAAGATATAAAACAGAAAATTTATGAATTACTAAAGAATTTTATCATAGTTTACATTGATAAAGTACCTGGTAACTATATGCTTTGATTTGTAAGGAAATATATTTTTATTATAATATTCTTTATGATCACTTTCTTAATAATGGTTCTTTTAAAAATTAGATTTGTCACATAATGAAATTAGTAATGGTATTAATGCTATCTATAAAAAATTAGGTTATTGTATTCCTAAATTAAGTATCCATATTTTTTTAACTCCAAAATTCCATAAAATTCCGGTAAAATTTAGAACTGTGACAAGTGGTTTCAGAACATATATTACTACTGCAGGCAAATTACTTCATAATATTATACAAAACTTTATTAATCCGCAATGTAATAAAGTTATAATTAAAAATAGTAAAGAGATTATAGATTTTTTCAATAATAGAGAAATATTTATTCAGTTCATAGTTATGATTTTGAAGATCTTTTCAATTCCATTGATTTATATGATATTATTAAAGTAATTTTTGAAAGCTAAAGTATGTATAAACTTAATATTAATTTTAACAAATTTAAAACTCTCATAGATTTTGTATTAAAAGAAAATTACATCAATTTTAATGGTTCTTTATATAAACAAGAGAAAGGACTCTCACAAGGGGGCCCAGCTAGTAATAGTTTGGCTAATTTTTATTTACATTTTTATGAATATAATTATGTTATTAATAAAGACTACTACATTTTTAGATATATTAATGATTTAAATAAAAATGATAATTTCCCATTAAAATTTTTATGACTTAAATTTAAAATTAATAATAATCCAATAAAAACAAATTACCTAGATGTATCACTTTATATTAAGGATTTGATACTACATAGTAATATTTATGATAAAAGAGATGCCTTTAATGTTAATATCATCAAAGTGCCTTACCGGAATTCTAATTTATCAATATATATATATAGAAATATTATTTTAACTACATTTATCGCAATAATGTATTAGTTAGCGATAAAGCTAATATTTTTTAAATCTTAAAAAATTTTAATCACTGTATTGAACATGGATACCCTGCTAACTTTCTTTGTAATTATATTTGTAATGGTTTTTTATGATACAATTTGTATTACTGTAATTATTTACTGTTATTATGTTTTGTAATGTTTCTTTAAATTTAGACAATATCTAATTTATTCCACAATTATTAAATAGATGGCGCCACATGCTTATTTTTTAAAAAAATTATAAATATTTTTTTGAGTTTCTTTTATATTTTACGGTAATTTTATAGGATTTGTATTTTTATGATTTTTAAAGGTATATATATATATATATATATATATATATATATATTTTATTATCGTATACCGTATCGCAATTAATCGTTTCTTATATCGTATCGCAAATAACTTTATGCGGTTCTGCTCTCCTATTTGGCCGGAACACGTTACTGCACTCTTGGCCATCGTTTTAATTCCGATTTAGTAGGTTATGTTTATGTTCCTATGTTATTTAGTTTAATGATTTTTAATATTTTAATGCTACATATATAACTCTTTCCTTTCCTCTTGGTACACAGTATGACAAATTACAGGTGAAGGTTGGTGCCGCAAAATTTGTTTAAACCTGCAATCCTGGTTCCTAAGGCCAGGAATTTGTCTTTATACTATGTGCCTCCTTCCTACTTTTATTTATCTTAGGTATATAACTATATGTTTATTTTTATATTTTTTTTTTTGTATTTGTGTATATGTATATATATGTATAAATTTATATTATATATGTGTATGTATATGTATGATTATATATTGAAAAATTCCTTTACATTGATTATATATATATATATATATATATATATATATATATATATATATATATATATATATATACTCATGTCCATAACTTAAGGATAATGAAGTCCAGGCAAAGAAATAGACAGAAGCAAAACAAATTTGACTTATTTGTAAAGTCTATTTATTAAGCAAAAGGTAAATAGCAAAAAAAGATGCTATATGCTTGACATAATTAATATAAATAGCGATTTTTACTCCCAGGAGCAAATTTCAAAAAAGAACCTATTTACAAAAAAAAACAATATAACATGGTTAGCATGATGGTAAATACGGAATATGTCTCCCGGATGATGCAATACAGACCTTACAATGCCAAGGCATGCTGAGTATGAAATTATCAAAATGATCATGGGGAATATTACACCACTCATTAAGCAATGCCCTCCAAAGTTCCGGTAGAAAGGTGGGAAGTGGTTGACTGGCTGCAATTCGTCGGCCAAGCATATCCCACACATGCTCTATTGGATTCATGTCCGGTGAGTATCCTGGCCAATCCATACGGGTGATATCTTCCGATTGAAGGTATTCGTCTACAATGTTTGTACGGTGAGGACGGGCGTGTTCGTGCATAAACAGAAACTCATTACCCATGGCACCCCGAAACAAACGTACATGTTGTTCCAGAATGACATCCCGATAGATGTGGCCTCTCGTCGGTGTACTCAAAACATAAGGATCAGTTCTGGAACCAAGAATAATTCCTCCACAATCGAGCCATCCTGCACCACCGTAACAGTGTTGTTCAATGGTGTTCTCTTGGTGATAACTGGTACCTGGCGATCTCCATATGAAAGTCAGGTGAGAATCAGACTGCAAACTAAACCTATTCTCGTCGGAAAACATCACACAAGACCACTGTTGTGGTGTCCACATGGCTTGCTCTTTACTCCAGGTTCATCGCAGGAGACAGTGAGTTGCGGTATGTGGAACACATCTGGCAGGTCTACGAGCATATAGACCAATGTGCTCTTAGCGTCTGTACACGTTCTGCATTGAAACTCTCGTACCGGTAGCTGAAGATCTCTGACGAGACAGGTCTGATGCTGTGCTCCGTCTGTTTCTTTTGGCAGCAACTGCCAAATACTGGTCTTCATTCGGCGTTGTATCTCTTAAGGGAAACCTGTGCTGTAACACCTATCACATTACCATCATCTTGGAATCGTTGCCAAAGCCTGGAAATGACACTCAGGGTGACTCCAAGTTCCTCGGATACTTCCAGCTGGGTACGTCGAAATTCCAGTCGTCCAATAATTCTACCACGTAAAAATGATCGAAATGCTTCCTTTGTGCCATAACTATGCAGTTATTGCACTGAAAGGCTTTTAAAGCGCTTGTGAACAATTTTACTTCTTTGCCACCATTCTTATAAAACCCTCTCTTACACTCCCATCATTGTGACGTACTATTCGTGCAATCTGGTGGTTTCCTGTAATTTTCATATTCTTCTTCAAGATGTGTGCGATAATTCTACAGGTGAAATTTTTATTTTAGAGTTAAATTTCTGTGTGATTCTGAACTATCCTTAATTTATGGACATGAGTGTATATGTATGTACACTAAAGTTCCACTGAAAATGAAGGATAACAAGAACTATATGCATATTGCGTAACGCAACGCATCATTTATTTTCAATTGAGGGTTTCTGTGATAACTGTATATATAGTGCCTACTGCGTTTGTTCTGAATTAGTTGAAATTATCAGAAAAAGGTAAACTGCCTGATTTAGGCGCCTTCGACCGTGAACAAATTGTAGGTGTGTGATGCATGGGCCATTCAGTTTCCAAAATCGTCAAGCAGCAAGGATTATCAAGGTCGACAATGGCAAGAGTATGCCAGGAATACATGTATAGTGAACAAAAGACTAGAGATCGGGCAAACTGCAAAGGATAATTATCTTTGACAGTGTGTGGTGAGAGATGGCTTCCGGTGTATTGTACGTAGCCAGCGAGTCCAAACATTAGCTCAAATTACCACCCAGTGGAATGAAGATGCCAGTCGCACAGTCAGAAATCGGATTGTGCAACGTTCGCTTCACCTTATGGGTTTCAGGAGCATTCGACCTATGAGAGTACCTTTGGTTAATGGTCGCTATGGGGCTGCACGTCTTTCCCGGTTCCTGGACAAGACATCTCAGATAATGGAGTGTAGAGGACCGAACACGAGTAGTATGGAGTGATGAGTCTCAATTCTGACTACTTAACGCCTATGGGAAGCAGAGAATATAGCATGCTAGGTTGGAACTATACAAGGGCATGATAGCTCAATCATTGTCTAGGTTATTTTTTCGTAGCACTGTTTGGGACGTTTTGTGCATGTACCAACCCCTCTCAATACAATTAGGTACGAAGTGTTGATTAGTGATCACCTCCATCCGCTTATGATGTTCGGAAATCAATGGAAATGAAATTTTCCAGAAAGACAATTGAACCTCTTGAAAGTTCGGGTTGGCTACTGGCCTGTTGGAGGATCATTCCTATAACTTTTCTGTGATAAATTGGTTACCTAGAAGCCCGCTCTTAAAGCATATTCAGCATGTTTTGGAAGATTTGAAACAAGGCTTGAAAGGCTATCGCATAGCCCTAATGAACCGTACTGAATTACAGATAGTTTTAGTAAACATTTGCCAAGTTATTCCCGTGGAACCTTTACATGAACCTGTTGAATATATGCCTTGTCGTATGACAACTGTTATCAAGGACAGAGGGGGCCAACTCGTTACTTGGTAGGTATCCTTAATTCAGTGGCATACAATTGTATAATGAATTGAAATTTTAGTATTTCCTTTTGTAATTGACAAATAACTCATTACGTGGAAATTATACAGGATTTCTTAATATTATGTATGATGTCCCGAACTCCTAAGATTATCACATACATGTTTTATACGGATACTATTATGTTATCAATGGAGCTTTGTGGAATACTTCTCCACTTTTGATAAAGTTAGATCTTGGGCAGTAAAATGATTATTAGGCAGATGACTGAGTCTTATAGTAACGGCTTGTCCAAGTGTGTCCCAAACATGCTAAATCGTATTAAGATCAAGACAGCATGCTGGCCACTTCATACGCTGTAATGTTGCAGCTGCTATAAGGTTCTACACAAAAAGTGGCGTATAAGGTTTGGAATTATCCTGCATTTAAACAAGTAATATAGAAAAAAAAATCAATTCCTACCTACGTAGACAAAGAAAAATTTCAATTTAGTGACTTTTTTATGAAACAGTTACGTTTATAATATAAATATGTATATACATACAACTTAATCACAGTAAGTGACAAAAAAGTAAGGGATTTTCCGTGCAAATTTCCATTTTCCTTTCTAAATATGGTGTTGAGCTTTTTTTATGTTTATTCTAATTTATTCATCAGTGAAGTTTAATTTATCTCATAAAATGGTATAGAAAAAAAAACAAATATCATTCTCAGAAGCCATGATCTTTGAATTAGAAATCCAACACGCTATCCGTTGCACTACATGGATAAAACGAACGATTTTTCTTTCTGTATAACGATTTCCTTTCGTTTGAACTATTATTTTTGTTTGTTACTATTTAAACACCTTTTTACTTAATTTAATGAATTAACGTTTGAAAAAACTGCATTAACATCAAATGCCATCAACTATCACAGCGTTTCTCATATTGTGGAGCGTGCCCCCTTAGGGGAGCTTGAAAACCTTACGTGAAGGGCTCGAGCATATCAAAAATTCGAAGATAAGATATTATTTTTTTAAAAAAACAATTTACAGAAAGAAAGCGAACCAAAATACATTCTGATTTAATAAAAAATAAAATACATATTTACACCGATATAAAACAATTCTAAATATTTTGCACAATGTATTTGATAATTAATTTAACAATACTAAATTAAGAAGAAACATAATAATTACGAGTGAAGCTATGGTGTTTCCATATATAAAATTATATACAGACCATATTATACTTATCTTTATAATATGTACTAATTATAGCTAAAGATATATATATATATATATATATATATATATATATATATATATGTATATATATAAAAGAATTTTTCAATATATAATCATATACATATATATATATATATATATATATATATATATATATATATATATATATATATATATATATATATTTAAATATATAAAAACAATCACAATTATCAATTGAAAAATTGAAATATATGAATCTTATAATACTAAAACATTTCAAAATATCAATGGCGAATATAAAAGATAAAACTCCATCGTTTTCAAACAAAATTAAAAAAATTATAAAATAAAATAAAAAAATTATAAAATATCCATGTGCAATCTCGGACTTAGGACCGATAAATGGGATTAATCTAGTTTGATGGCGCCAACCTATATATATATATATATATATTGTTGCGTTAGTGTAAAATTATATTATTATGGATTTCAATACATTGTTACTATTGGGGACAGGGATGAAAATTATGATAGAAAATTGGGTCGCAAATATTGAAAGTTTGAGAAGCACTGCACTAAAAGTTTAAAAAACATATTTGAATTTGAACTTGAATGGAAGAATAGTAAACATTTTATTAACGATTGAAAATTTGAACAATATATATATATATATATATATATATATATATATATATATACAGGGAAAGAGGGAACTAATAGTAGAAATTGGATAACAAGGTTAATGAAGCGTGTTATAGCTGTCACTGACAATGTAATTTTAAAAACAAAAAAATGAAAATAACATATCTATTTATCTGTGTTTGTCTGTGGTTATGTTGCCTATATTTTTGTGTAGGTGGGCATGTTTTCCACCTCAGTAAGATTTTATAGTTTTAATGAGATAAACATGGGCAAATTTAGTAGATACTCCTAAATTTATAATTTTTAAAATAATCGCAGGTTTTCTAAAGATGTTTTGCAAAAGCGTTAAATTAAAATTTTTAATGTTATAAGGAATGTTCCATATTGTTTTCTGTTTTTTGAAGTAGGTTTTAAGAAATACAAAGTACTGTAATTAAACTATCGAATATAAAATCAAAATTATTTGTACTATATAAATCTTACGTGCTCCTAAAATCAAAATTAAAATTATTTAGTTCCTTTTTACAAAATAAACTTATAAATATTCGATTCAGAATTTTAAATATGCTTCCCATATAAAATATATTTAAGGTAATATTGTTATTATTTCCAACGTTTATTGTTATTATTGTTATTATTTTGAACTACATAGTCAAAATATTCCAAATGAGTTAAAATAATTTCTTAAAAAATAATTACTTGCATTGTAGTAGATTAATACTATTTCCAGGTTTCAAACACCCCTTTGAACATATTCAGATATAAAAGAAAATTATATTAGACTCTATTTTGATCAATGATAAAATTTTTAATTGCCTGTAAAATTCAATTACAATCTTTCGTTCGAACCATTACGCGTAAACTTGGAAGTGCAGATATTCTTAGCCTCAGCTGTTATGCAATTTTAATAATGCCTAGTAACTTCCTGACTATTTATAGAGCGGAACTGATGAACGCATAAATTTGGAATAAAGATACTTTGACATATTCCAAAGATGCTTCAAAATACAGAATCTGTAATGCGTCTAATGTACTTTAAAGCAAAACTTTCCATATTTACTGGCTCAGAACAATTAGCGGAAGTGAGCAGTCAGTTTCCCTCCCAGGAAAAGGTTAATTTCGTATTCTGCACTGATTTATACAGTCCGCATAATCTAATGAAGAACTCCCTTTTCGGCTTGAAGCAGAATAAATCCAAAATGGAAGCATGTGTGTGTAAAATATATTCGACAACTTCTGATGCTTGTATTCTAGATTAATGAACATAGCATTAAACTTCTATTGTTATTAGTTTAGATGCAGTTATTTGGTAAACCATACAATACTGGAGCTTAAGTAAGTTATATTGGACATTGGATGAGCTAAAATGGATAACTTTGTCGTACTTTACAATGATGGGAAATACGCAAATGACATCATTGAGGATACAGCACATAATGGGATATTGGTTTTCACAAAAGTAAGTTTCAAAAACTATTATAAGCGAATTATTTTAGATTCCTAAATTTAATTCTGCATTTTTATAATCGAAAGTAAAACACAGTCGGTCCAATACTTAATGAATTTTTTTCTTTCTTGTTAAATTGAGGGCATACACCCTTCTATTTAATGAATAATAAACTCAAAATTAATGTATTATTTTAAGGTATCCCACTACGTTGGGAACCATGATTTTATAAAAGTGCATAAATAGATAATTTTCATGATATTTAGTGTCACCTAGATTAGAATACATATATAAAATTGTTTTAAGGACATTTTGACAAAAAAAAATTCTTTAAATGCAATATTTCGGCAAAAATTTAACTTAGAATAACCTTTTTTCAAGATGGTCTGCTATTGTCAAAAATGCATCTATTATAATAATATTTTGCCTGTTTATAGCTCAGACCTTTGTACAGAGGCTCGACTATGATGTTTAATAAATTCACAATATTTTCAGAGTTACAAACAATTGAAATAATTATCATCGTTTTTTCTTAAAAATTTTCCCCGTCCGATGTCTGTTGTCGTAAGACATGAATATAAACCCCCTTTTAAGTTATATATTTCAAAAATTCTAGTGGAGCCTCTGTACGGAGGTCTGAACTATGCACATGTAAAGTATTATTATAGTAGAAGCATTTTCCACAAAAGGAAAATATTTTGAAAATGGGTCATTCTATGTTCATTTTTTGCCAAAATTACTTAAATAATTTTTTATCATAACACTATTCTTAAAACAATTTTATGTACATTTTCTAATCTAAGTGACACTAAATATCATAAATATTATCCATTTATACGATTTTGTAAAGTTACGGTTTCGAATGTAGTCGGATACTATTACTGCAGAAATATTTTTTTTTGTTAGTTTGTACTTGTAAACATTGTATTCTTTTAAAAGACTGATTGCGTTTTCTAGGAATATGTAAAGACTTTTATTGTAAGCGGCAGATTTCAACGGGAAAGGATTCAGACCCTTGTTAGACTTCATAAGAATAGATGAGATACAAGTGTAACATCTCATATGAGTTTTGAAAAGGATAAAATAATCCATTCTGCACCAAACAAATTAGAAAAATCAATTATTTTACCACTCTTCCTAAATATTCACTTACAAGCCTAAGTGGTGTAATGGAATATAAATTATATAAATTCCTCCTATTGACATCATTCAAGATATGTTAAACTAGAAAAATGTTTACTTCAGCTTTTTTTTATCAATTGTACATACACTTTCGTAAAGTAAACACGGGATGATTGGAAGAAGTGAAATTTGAAGAAAAGAATATAATCAAAAAATAATAAAGAAACCAATAAAATAGCTAACAGTGGTAGTGTAAAAAGATTGATTTGTACCATATATTAAATAAAATTAAAAATTAAAAAGTTAACTAAAAATAATACTTAATTTATTTTACCAGGATTATAATCTTTTAAATGCATACATGAACCTATAATTCCTCTAACCATCTTGATCATATTCAATTTCACCCATCCGGCAAATTTTCCCACCTTCTATTCTAAGCCACATTTCCTTTTCAGTAGCATTAACATCGGAAAAAAAGTTCGGCTTAGATTCGAGTAAATACGTAATATCGAAAAATATTTTCAGTTATAAATTCTGATATTAAATGATAGTCTAAAATATAAATAAATACAACTTTTAATCATGTTTTTTTGTAGTTCCTTTTTTAAGTACTTATAAAAAATTCCACTTGTTTAATGAACTATGTTAACACTTAATTTGAATCACATCTAGTACTTGATTTGCTATATATACATTTGCTATCATATTCTATGGTGTTACTGGTTTTAAGCTATAGTGCTGATAAAGGTCGTGTTTAGGAAAAATATTGATTATACTTTGATATTTACCCTGCAAAATATGAAACGCCTCCCAGCCGGTATAGTGGTTACTGTTGCTGCCTGCAGAGCGATTAGGTCTGGGTTCGAATCCCGAAAAAGGTATTGATGCTTGTAAATTATAGTGTCTTTAAGGCATAGGGGTGCTCGGCAAACCTAAGCAATACTCTAAATTGCGACATGGTGGTAATAGAGCTGCAAGTCCTCTCATGAGGGTGGTTGAAGAGGAAGAATGTTGAGAGGCCCCTCACCACCCCTAGGATGCTTTCTCTAAGAATTGGGGTGGATCTGAGCCAAATCATACTATCACCCGTATGGTGCTCAAAGCTACGTAAAACAACATGCGTACATTTAGCCCTTTGCACGATGAATATCGCAGGATTCGATCTGATACCGTTAGACTGGTCGAACATTAGAAACAACAACAAAATATGAAACAGTAATTAGTTAGAATGGAATTAAATTAATTTTTGGTACCAAAATATTTTTTTTGAAAGTCATAATTCAGCAATTTTAGAGTTTCAACATTCAAAATTTTTTTCTCTCTTAATGGATACATTATCCATTACGACAGATGCTAATTTTTCCTAAGAGTGTAATTCGAAAATAAACCTATTACAGTCCGTTTCTTTTAATTGTAGCAAACTATGATTTGCTCTATAGTAGGTTATTGACGTCAGTTAAAAGCTATTATGTACACTAATGGGAAAAAAAACTGTATAATTTTGAAATGCAACAATGAGATGTGGAAGGGAATATCTGAGCTGGAACTTCTTTAAAATCTACAAAATACAAGTTTTAGAATAAGATTTTACTCAAAGAGAACTATGCTCTGTTTTCATATTCAAGACAAAATTGTTTCTGTACGGAATATAATACATCGTTTTGAGAAAATGATTTTAAAAGACATGGGAACAAAAACTTGCATCATAATAAAGCTTCAGAGTATTAAATTGTATAAGCATATAATCTAATAAGCATGTCAATTTTTAGTAAGAAGTCATTCTGAATAAAATTAGTAGAAAATGTGAAGAATAAATAAATAGATGTTTCGTGAAATATGATGAAATGTTTTACTATTTAATTTTGTCAACACACATATCAATTTAATCAGATTCTCGTTTGCAGAGTATATTTTAAACATAAATCCATAAAAAAAATACATCTTTTCTACAGAGCGCCATATCCTTCATTGTGTAGATCTCAAATAAAAAAAAATATTTTAAAACTGCTATTTTATATTAAACGTCCTCAAAATTCTTATTTTATTTTTAAGAGTGAAACATTTATAAAGCATTTTTGAACTAAATGTATACCCAAAATGAAATATATACACATCGATTATTAAATAAGAATTGCTATGAAATAAACTATCTAATTCTCACAAAAAGTATTATTTAACCTTGGTTACTGAGTTTGAAAACGTTGGCTATATTAATAAATGCCTCTCACACACATATAACTAAATTGCATAATCACAGTCTGGAATGCCACCTCCTTCGATAGTATGGTTCCTTTCCTAGTCAATCATAATCCACTTATAGGAAATACAAAATATATAAAATTATATGTCCAGTTAAGTTTTTATACTTTTTGGGGCAACCACAAATTATTTTTAACAAGTTAATGACTGGACGTAAATGGTATGCTTAGTTATCAATTATTTTTATACTTGTTTCACACTTTCTAGCTCACTTCATTTCACACTCATATAGACATTTTTAATCTGATGGTAAGGTGTTTTCCACCAGCTCTAAAGAATATTGCTGATTAAGTCCATTAATTCAAAAAAGTTTATTATATTCGCAAAGTAAAAAGGGTTGGTATATTTCCATTCCGTGTTACTGAGGGTGGATTTTTTTATTTACACTGAGGTCGGACCAATCTCTCTCTCTCTCTCTCTTATTTACACCTTCAATTTATGCAGATCGATAGAAAAATAAAAATCATACAATAGCTGAGAAAATTTCTTTAAATTCATTGAGTAATTTGTGATATTAAGAAATATTTAGATTTTGATACAAGAATTGTGAATTTTGAAAACTATGATTATAAGATAAAATGGTACAGTGAATCATCAAAATTTCATTAATTTGTTAAAACTAAATGCTCCAACTCTGTCTGTCGAAATGATCTAGGATGTCAAATTCAAGCATGTTCTTTCATGCTAATTCAAGTTTTCTAAAATTCCTGGCTCAGGGCAAAGGTGGCTAAGGAATGGTCAAACGTTTTCATTTGGTGAGAGATCTGGAGAACACGATGCTACACTCATAATTTAGATTTGACTGAAAAGACAGCTTAATAGACAACAAAAACAACTGAAATAACAATTTGTTGTTAGGCGTACCATTATAACATGGGTCCATATGCTACATTGTCAAGTGGATCCTCAATAATGGCCACAGTGCAAGAAGTCCATAATACTTCAGATGAAACAATTGCGAATCAACGGGTCTATTGCGAAACAATAAACTAAACCCTGGATCAACTATGGTCCTACTAACATTAAATTCCTACACGTTTTGGCAACTGTTTCTCCTTTTTTATACAAGACATAATGCAATCTTCTCACAAACAATCAAGATTCAAATACGATTTACACATAAGGAGTCACACCTTACCCTTAGTGTAGAGTTTGAGATATCGTTTCTTTCTCCTACAACGTTCGACTAATTTTAAATAATAATCATTTGCATATCCAGAAAAATTCTTTCTTTTGAACGAATTGAGCGCTTTGTACCTTCATAACGTTTTAAATTTAATTTCCAGGTATATATATATATATATATATATATATATATATATATATATATATATATATATATATATATTTATATATATACATATATATATATATACATATATATATATTATATATATATACATATATATATATATATATATATTATATATTTATATATATACATATATATATATTATATATATACATATATATACATACATATATATATATATATATATATTATATATATATATATATATATATACATATAATCCAATATAAGAATTTTTAATATATATATATATATATATATATATACATATAATCCAATATAAGAATTTTTTAATATATAATCATATACATATACATACACATATATATAAATTTATACACACATATACATATACATATAAACAAAAATATAAAAATAATCATATAGTTATAAACCTAAGATAACTAAAAGTAGGAAGTAGGCACACAGTATAAAGACAAATTCCTGGCCTTAGGAACCAGGATTGCAGGTTTAAACAAGTTTTGCGGCGCCAACCTTCACCTGTAATTTGTCATACTATGTACCAAGAGAAAAGGAAAGAGTTCTATACATAAAATTTAATTATTAAGTCATTAAACAAGAATATATGAACATAAACATAACCTACTAAAACGGATTTGTAACGATGGCCGAGAGTGCATTATCGTGTTCCCGCCAAATAGGGAGAGCAGAACCGCATAAAGTTACTTGCGATACGATATAAGAAACGATTAATTGCGATACAATATACGATAATAAGAAATATATATATATACTTTTAAAAATCAAAAATCAAAATAAAATCATAAAATTAGCAAAAATTATAATGAAACTCTGAAAAATATATATTAAAGATTTTTAATAATAATAATAATAATAATAATAATAATAATAATTAAAAAAAAAGCAAGCATGTGGCGCCATCTATTTAATAATTGTAGGATAAATTAGATATTGTCTAAATTTAAAAAATTACAAAACATAATAACAGTAAATAATTACATTAATACAAATTGTATCACAAAAATCATTAGAAATATAGTTACAAAGAAAATTAGCAGGGTATCCATGTTCAATACAGTGATTAAAAAATTTTTAAGATTTAAAAAATATTAGCTTTATCGCTAACTAATACTTTATTGCGATAAATATAGTTAAAAATAATATTTCTATATATAGATATTGATAAATTAGAATTCCAGTAAGGCACTTTGATGATATTAAAATTAAAGGCATCTCTTTTATCATAAATATTAGTATGTAGTTTCAAATCCTTAATATACAGAGATATATATACATATATATATATATATATATTATATATATACATATATATACATACATATATATATATATATATATATATATATATATATACTTATATATATCATACATATATATAGATATATTATATATATACATATATATACATACATATATATATACATATATATATATACTTATATATATCATACATATATATATATATACACAAACGAGAAATATGTTTCGTATTATTAACATTATTTTTTAACGTTTTGTAACAGTTAATACAGTAGCGAAAAAAATTGTTCACTTCGGTTGCCATGGACACGGACTCATGCGCTCCGTCGTTTGAGACTTGCCCAGAATAACTTCTTTTGTTTTATTTGCGTTAAATTTAAATTTGTGTCACCTGCTTATTTTTTTAATTTATTGTAATTCTTTCCTATTTTTATTATATTTGTATTTATAAACTTTACTTTATAAACTTCATCACTTTATAAACTTGTTTTATAAACTTCATCGAATGGAAAATTCTGGAACATTCGATCGCAGTATATAAGCAAAAGAAATATTCAGTTTAGAGAACAAAGTCTTGAGTTGTGTAGCAAGATGTGTTGTCTTTTAATCGAAGTATCGAATTCCATATCAATTTAATTTACGTGAAAATATAAAAGAGTATTGGTTTGAAGCTTTTCGTTAATACAGCGTTTCTCAAACTGGGACATGATCCACAGGAAGGGCTGATAATTCTACGTGGGGAGCACGAGCATATCGAAAAGTTGAGAATTGAAGTTTTAAATAAATATCAATTTACCGAAAAGAAGCAAAGCAAAACACATTCTAAAAAAATAAAATACGTATTTACACTGATATAAGATACGTATAAGCGTATCAGTACGGCAAAAAGTATTTGAAAATTAATTAATCGATACTAAATTAAAACGCTTAGTAATTGCTGGTGAATCTATGTGCTTGTATTATAGAAAATTGCTTACAAAATCTAATACTTATCTTGATAATATGTGCAAGTAGCTTTAGCTTTGAAATTTATTACTATTTCGTTCAATACATACTTGTTATTTGAGGGGGACAGGATGAAAATTGTTACTGAAATTTAGGTGGCTAATATTGAAAGTTTGAAAAGCAGCAAAGGTTAATGCATCGCAGTGTAAACATAAAAATGCACATTAATTCTGATTAAAACATGCTCACTATGTTTATTAAGGAAATGAAACATTTTATAAATAATATTTTGACATTTTCAGTTTATGTGTGTTTAAAAGATATATAAATATTAAAACTTATCTTAAGCAACTATTATAGAAAATGGAATTTTGTATAAGAAACATTTATTTCAATATTCCTCTCTACTTTTCTTTGCATACACCTTAAGAAACTACGTATCGCATTAGGCAGAGCACGATTCAATGCGGGTCAGCTTTCGCTATTTGCATTTATTCATTCAAGGTACTGGAGAAAGTCATTAAGGTGTGGGTATAATATTTTATTTCAGAACCTGATACTAAAATAACAAAACTCTCAAAAAGAGAATATTTGCGATCGTTAGCGAGGAATGGGTAATTTTAAAAGTTTGAGAAACAAATCTTTGTTTCAACGCTGCAGGCACATTTATGTCATTTATACTTATTCATGGAATAAATATATCGCAGTTATGCGTATTTTATACTTGTAACTGTACCCAATGGTGTGAAAATATTTAAAGAATATTAAGGAAAATTTCAGGTTCTCTCGTATCTAATGATTCACGATTATGAGATGGAATATTTTCTTTCTTGAAGTTTTCAAATAAGAAATATTTCACAATAAAGAAGCATATTCAATTGATATGTTAAGAAAAAGATTTAATGCTTATGTATATATATAACTAAAATCTACGTAAAAGCAAAAGAAATTGAATATTTTGATATTAATTATGAAAAACCGTTTATAAAGCAACATTTAAATTTTGTAATTTTTTTTAAAACTATTATATAATTTTAAAGGTGGAAGCTGTTTTTGAGTGCATACAAATAAATAAATTTAACGTTAATTTAGAGTAAATAATGTTTTTAGGATCAATTGCATTAAATATATTATTGATATATCTTACTAACTCGAATATATTGAATTGTAGTCAGTATTAAAACCTTATTTTAAAAAAAATCTTTAATAATAATAAAAAAAATGTTAAATTATAGCCTCAACAAATAAGAATCCGTTACTAAATAGCAAATATTTCCTTTATTGTGCATTCATTTAAAATAAGTTTAGACCAATTATTGAAAAAAACAGTTTATGATAAGCATAGATGTATTGTATGCAATGACAAAATATGAAACTGCATAACTTTTTTTAAATTGATTATTTTTAAAAAAAATATAATATTGCTGCACTTTTTAATAATTTGTTAAACTGCATGTAATTCGCCTATACTTAAAAAAAATAAAAATACAACGAAAACACGTTTTTTCTTTCTTTTTTATGAACACATTTAATGTAATAAAACTGTTAGAGAAGGAATTAGAAACAGTACGCACTTACCGTTAATAATTATCTAGTATCGAAACAATGTGAATGCTTAAGGTAACGCCAAATTGGCTACCTGATTGGGTAAGTGTCTTCAGCGCTGAATATGCAACCATGTTTTTCGTTTCAAATACTGTCGCCAATACGGTTGTGATAATACGTAAGCGCCAAAAATGAAAGAAAGATATAAATGTTGTTATTATTTTTAATGCAAGGGTAAGTTTTAATATGAAAAAACTTCTTACATTTGAAATTGCAAAACAATTTCACGTGAATAATTTTAAAATTTATCTGCATTTCACACGATAATATTATTCTCCATTGCTAATTTCACCTTAAAAAGAGTACTTATTCTATATTGTATTTTTACAATCTGAACAAATTTATACCAGATCAATAAAACTATTGCAAGATATATTAAAATCAATAGATTGTTATTTTAAAATAAGCTATTATTTAATTAAATTTGAATGATAATTTTGCTCGGCAAAATATTCAAAATCTCTGATAAATCTAATTATTCCCCATAGCTTTCTACCTATTACAGTGTGTACCACTTTTAAAAATAAATATTGAATTATAGTTGCTTAATGTTTTATTAATAAATCAATATATTAAATTATCCATTTTATCTGGTTTTTATGACAGTAGGATATTTATTTATGTCATAAAAATCACTTTAAAACATCCAATTATTTAATTTCTTTCAGAATACATAGAAAAAAAACTGTCAAAAATTTCTACGTTTTTTTATTTTTTTGAAAATATTAAAAAACTGTATTATTCATAGTCTAGCATGAATATATTTTAGTTTTAAATCTGAGATCTGCTTGGACAATTTAGGACTTTTATTTGCTCGTTATTAGTGAAAATTTTTAATGGACATTATGTGCCTAAATGTATTTTAATGTTTGAAAAGAGTTTTATTGCAATTGTTTTTCATAATTTTTGTTCAATTTATCTCTTTGATGTTAATAATTATATTTCATTAAAGGGTTAACATGAAATAGCATTTAATTTACGTATTTATCATAGTGTAACTTTAAAATGATTTTTTGAACTCGTATAGATATCACATATAAATAATAGTTGAAAATGATAATTGCTTATTTTGCACTTTTAATTCCTCTCTATTGTTAAGTACAAAAAAAGTTTATATATTCTGTCATTTTAAAAATAATTTTTTTAGAATATAGAACTGTGTAAAACCCTTTTTTGCATTTATCAAACTAGATTATTTTTTTTAAAAAAAATGACATCCGACTTTGATCCAAATGTGTCTTAAAGTGATATTTTTAATTAAACTTGGCATACTTTATGGTGTAAATCTTACAAAATAATTTTAATTTTTAAATATGTCTTTGAAAGAAAACGAAATACGTATTTACAAATTCAGATTGTTGCATTACCAGTATAGGGCATATTATACTTATTAAAATAAATGGAATTTCTAGAAATGTTCTGAAAAACTCTAACCATATAAATAGTGCATTGTAAAAGAGAAAATACTATTTCTGTATAAGATTTAAGGCATGCTTGAAAAATTAAAGAACGCAGAGCATGTAAGGAAAATAATGGGGAGGGGATGGGCCATACAAATTCAAACTCAGTGACACTACAGCCCATGATTGCCCGAGCCTACTGTGCACATCCCAGTATAAGTATACACAAGTGTATAAATAAGTTTCTTTAATCTTCCATTGCAATTGATTACTTAGAAAATTGAATTCTTTAAATTTGTAGGGTTTTTTTTAAACAAATCATAATGAGGAGTATTTTTAAACTTCAGATAAATCAATAAAATTTTAAAATATAAACATGAAAGCAAATACGCACGTTTTAAATATATTTTCACTGAAAGAGCACATAAGCATTCTATACTTATTACATCCAGTAAACACGCGGGGTAGAAAATATAGGATTTTTTTAAAAATCATTTAAACTTTAAATGCATTAATTAGTATTTTGTGCTTAAAATGTTACAGTTATTAAATAAAAATATATACTACTTTATTTCTTTGTGAAGTGATTTGATTATGAAGTATTTATTATTTGTGATTAGGACTATTTAAGTAGAAGGACATGTTTGAATTTCAGTTCTGTCAAATATCTATTGTACGGAATATTAAATGATGTTCACATTAAGAAAAGAAGTCGTTTCCAAATTTATTGTATTCGTTAGTGAAAAATGTAACATATTAAGGCAATGCTTCTCAAACTTTCAATATTTACGACCCTGTTTTCTATCATAGTTATCATCCACCCTTTATACAATAATATTATATTGAATACAACGATACTATACTAAATCTACCATGTCCCCTTTATAATAATTTACACACATTATTAAGATAAGTATTAAGTTTGTATATGATTCTTTTAAGTAACAGTTATTTTAAGTAAATTACTTTCAAGTATTAATACAAGTATAATGTTAAATTTCCGTTTTAAGTTTATGCTTGGAACTAAATGCATTAAAAGTGCAATGTGTATTTTAATTATGTCAGGGTATATTTTATTTCCCTTTAATTTAATTAACAATTTTTAAATAATAATTTTTATTTTTAACTTGTTGATATTTTTGTGTCTCAACATAGGGTTGAGAAACATTAGATTAAGGTATCCGCCCTATATTGTTTAAATTAAATTTCTCATTACGAAGTGAATTACTTTTTGATCTAGATTTATATTAGACCAAAATAAAAGTGCATTTTTTTCAGATATCACCTAAGCATATTTAAGTGAACTGTGATTTTTAATTACGATAAAGCATGCTGTTATAATTTTTATAATTATTTTCCACAGTCTATCAAACTGTCATTAGTTAGAATCATATGTAAAGGGTGTTTTTTTAGAGGTATAGAACTTTAACTTTCAATAAAGCAACGATGTATTATTTGACTGACATGGATTTTTTTTTCGAAAGATAATCTCGTGACATTGCATTTTAAATATGATTTCTGGCATATGACTGACACGGCTGGCTCGGATGTACTCAAATCTGGACATCTAATTTTCGATCACTTTTTAAAATATTTGTGGCCGTATATCGGCAATAACACGGTGAATGTTGTCTTCCAAATGGTGAAGCGTCTGTGGCTTATCCGCATAGACCAATGACTTTACATAGCCCCACAGAAAATTATCTAGCGGTGTTAAATCACAAGATCTTGGAGGCCAATTCACAGGTCCAAAACGTGAAATTAGGCTGTCACCAAACGTGTCTTTCAATAAATCGATTGTGGCACGAGCTGTGTGACATGTTGCGCCGTCCTGTTCGAACCACGGCTCCTGGACATCATGATTGTTCAATTCAGGAATGAAAAAGTTAGTAATCATGGCTCTATACTGATCACCATTGACTGTAACGTTGTGGTCTTCATCGTTTTTGAAGAAGTACGGACCAATGATTCCAGCAGCCCATAAAGCTCACCAAACAGTCAGTTTTTCGGTGTTTCGACATACACTTGTGGATTAGCTTCACTCCAAATGCGGCAGTTTTGTTTGTTGACGTAGCCATTTAACCAGAAGTGCGCTTCATCGCTAAACAAAATTCGTTTATGAAAATCGGGAACAACGGCAATCTCGTTTTGGGCCCATTCGACGAATCTACGCATTGCTTGATGATCTTTATGATGAATTGCCAAAATAAACTGAGAATAAATCGGAAAGTAATGTCAACTTAAACTTCTATACCTGGAAAAAAACATTCTTTACATAAATCTTATCATTTTACTAACCAATCTGAAAAAAATCCTCATGTAGACTCCTTTGACCACTTCTCGTAAAAGTAATTCTTTATAATGATTACCCCACGCAACAAAAACGTACATTAGAGACCAAAAAGAGCGATTGATGCTCCAATGTGCCTTTTTTCCCATTTAAAAATTTGTAAACTTAAGGTATCCGACTACGTACAGAACCGTGATTTGGCAAAAGCTTATAAATGGGTAATATTTATGATATTCTGTGTCACTTAGATTAAAAAACGTGAATAAAATTGTTTTAAGAATATTATTACAATAAAAAATTATTTAAATACAATATTTTGGCAAATGAACATAGAATGAGTAATATTTAAAACATTCTTCTTTTAGGAAAGGTGTTGCTGAACCAGAATTTTGAAACATATAACTTAGAAGTGGATTTATCCATATTTTACTACAACAGAGGGAGAAATTTGATGAAAAAAAAGCCGATATTTATTTCAATCGGTGGTTACTCTGAAAATAATGTGAATTTTTCAAAAATCCTAGTTCAGACTCTATGGAGAAATATTTGCTTTAATTAAGCAAAATATTAGTAGTATAGAAACATTTTTATAAAAGGAGACCTTTTGAAAAAAGGTTATTCTAAGTTTAATTTCTTACAAAAATATTGTGTTAAAATTTTT
Organism: Trichonephila clavipes; assembly: GCA_019973935.1. Lineage (NCBI taxonomy): Eukaryota > Metazoa > Arthropoda > Arachnida > Araneae > Nephilidae > Trichonephila > Trichonephila clavipes. The sequence continues at coordinate 824,513 of BMAU01017014.1, forward strand.
TTGTCATAGTGTCCTTAAAAGAAATTTATACATGTATTCTCTCTCTAAACTAAGTGATACTAAATACCCCATGAAAAATATCCATTTATGCACTTTTTAAAATCACGGTTCCGAACGTAGTCGGACACCTTAGGGTTGTTTTTATATTTGAGCATGGTTTATTATACGTATAAAATACAAGTAAAACGTTATGGTTACAATACTTTATTTGAATCCGACTGAAATCTGTACTAAATACAACTGATAGAATAAATGACGTACAATGCATTACATTGATGCTGCAGACACCTTTTAAAACAAATAACTATAGTTTTAACAATCATAAAAACCTTACACATAAAGACAATGAGCTACATCGATTAAATCAACCAAGGATAAGTAGATTCAATGAATTCAAGCAATCATCTAAAAATAATTTCATTTTATACGCCATCATTTCATACCCCAATTTCCCAAATCCTTTTGCTGCTGAGAAACGCCATAGTTGTTCCCTAGCGAGAGAGAAACAGCGTTGAAATGATCATTCTGTGACCACCATGTAAAGGAAGAGGCAAATTACGTTGTCAAAATCTTTCCCATGCCTCTAGAGTGCCGTAATCTGATGTCGAGGAAGAAGAATTATGTTGGTGTCGTTAGGAGGCAGAATTCGGCGCGATCGTTTTTCAAGAACTTTTCGAAGGGTACTAAGTTTGACATTATGCGATCTCTTATGCTATGTGTCTCATAAATATTACACATCAGAGAGCTGTTAGTGCTTTCACCTGACATCCATTAATCGGATAACGGAAGCAACAGTGACAGGTCTTTGTTCCTTGCTTGATTAGAATAAAATGGCAAATCTCTTTTGATACTTTTGTCTTGGAATTTGCTTGTAGAGATGGGAAGTTTATTTTCGATATTGATTATTGTACTTTCAGTGTTATCTTAATATGAAATTTATTTTAATTAACTCCACAACATTGTCTTGTTAGTTATGTTTCTTGGAAGATTAAGTATTCCATGCAATAGTGGTTATGCGGCTAGATCATTTTATATTATTTGCAAAATACTGTTTAATGCTTAAAGAGAAGTCGTGTGCCAAGTTTTGAGATATTGGAGTAAAATAAAACCGCAAAAACAACCGTATAATCTAATCAAAATATTTTACTTATTAGTGTATAAAACTTATATAAAATCTATATATATATATATATATATATATATATTAAAAATTTAGTGTAATAAAATTTTTAATAAAAATAATATTTATTATTTTTTGAGAACATTTTATGGTTTAGTGTTTAAAATATGTGTCAATAACTTCATGAATTTGTAGATATGTCTCCAAATTTAAACAAGTTCTTGATTAATGATCATAATTCCCAATTAAATTTTGGCTTAATCAAAAATAATATTGAATTAAAATAGATATTAAAAGTAACTCCACGTTTAGAATTCAATTAAGAATCTAAAACAAGTATGATATTTATATTCCTGGTTTTATTCAAAATTATTGACTATAAAATATTGATAATTCTTATTCATAAAAATATGGTGTTTACAGAGCTATTATATAATAATGTACTTTTTTTTCGTAACAAAATATTTATTTTCAGCTATTGATTATTCTAGGTATTTATTATGTGCAGAAATTTGATGTCTGTTGTATGTGATAGCCGAAGACCAACTCATATGCCTTTACTAACCTCAATATATGTTGTATTCAGAAATCCTGGTATAGATAAATAAATTTTTGACTAGAAATGGTTCTGTTCACAATTATTTTAAACAGCCATAGTAAGACTTCGTGTAATATTTCGGGATAACAATCCACCTCGCCATGGGGCCCAAATAATTCGTTGTTTGTTTGAGGAAAATTTTACATAGTTCCAGGACATGATTTGGCCTTCAAACCTCTAGATATGAATCGCATCGAACATACATGGAACAAGATGCACAAATCAGTTCCACTCAAAATTCTGTATATGCATTACTTTGACAGTTATCGACTTGTACATCAGTGCTTCTCAAAGTTTCGATATTCGTGACCCAATATTCAAATCATAACTTTCGTCGCGCCCCCTCATACAATAACAATGTATTGAATTATCTAATGCTATACTTTGATGCTAAAAATGCGATAAGACTTTAATATCTTAAGTGCCACTGGCGTATTTAAACGTCTCGCTCAGCCAAAACGTTAACGTATATGTACGTCTTTCTGAAGTAAAGGGTGTATTTTTAGAGGTATAGAGCTTTAAATTGCAATAAAACCACGATGCATTATTCAATTGACATGAATTTTTTTTATTCGAAAGATAATCTTGTGGCATTACATTTTAAATATGATTTCTGGCATAGGACTGTAATGGCTGGCTCGGATGTAGTCCAATTTAGACGTCCAATTTTCGATTACTTTTTCAACATTTGTGGCCGTATATCAACAATAACATGACTAATGTTGCCTTCCAAATGGTCAAGCGTTTGTGGCTTATCCGCATAGAACAATGACTTTACATAGCCCCACAACAAATAGTCTAGCGGCGTTAAATCACAAGATCTTGGAGGCCAATTCACAGGTCCAAAACGTGAAATTAGGCTGTCACCAAACGTGTCTTTCAATAAATCGATTGTGGCACGAGCTGTGTGACATGTTGCGTGGTCTTGGTGGAACCACAGCTCTTGGACATCATAATTTTTCTATTCAAGAATGAAAAGTTAGTAATCATGGCTCTATACCGATCACCATTGACTGTAACGTTGTGGCCTTCGTCGTTTTTGAAGAAGGATTTCACAAACCCATAAAGCGCACCAAACAGTCAGTGTTTCTGGATGTAACGTTGTTTCGACATACACTTGTGGATTAGCTTCACTCCAAATGCGGCAGTTTTGTTTGTTGGCGTAGCCATTCAATAAGAAGTGCGCTTCATCGCTAAACAAAATTCGCTTATGAAAATCAACCATTATTTTCGAAATAAAATTGCACAATTTGAAAGCGTTGTTTAGGCATGAGTCTATTCATGATGAATTACCAAACCAAACTGAGAATAAATCACTTGACAGCTGTTAAATCGGTCGCCATCTTGGAAAGTAAAGCCAACTTAAACTTCTATACCTGGAAAAAAAAACACTCTGTACAATCTTTTCTGACACTGCTATGCATAAGATTATTCCGAAAGCTTTGGAACGTAATTAAAAAGGGCATTGACAATGTTTGCGAATGATTACTTTTATTGCAGATTATTTTCTTCTTTATTCCTCCCTCCAACCCAATGCATCATATACGCGCGCCTACGAGGAAAACTGTTGGTATATGGAAGCGAATCGCGTAAATTTTAATGGACAATTAAGAAATCAATTCTAAACTGTACACATTATCAAGATAAGAAATAAACTTTGTATATAATCTTATATATGACAATCCCATTGAGTCATTGGTAGTTATTAAACTTGTTCTTTACTTAGTATTGCTAAATTGATTATAAAATACATTGTGTAGCACTGATACGTTTATAAGTGCGATCTATCAGTGTGCGTATTTTATTTTTTATTATGTCAGAACTTTTGTTTTCGACCTTTTTATATACTCGCGGCTTACTCGTAGAATAGTCACCCCCGAGGGTGCGTGCCCCACAGTTTAAGAAACGCTGAATTACATAGGGTTTCTAAAAAACATTTTTCTAAGAATATTTATACCTATGTTTCCTTTAATTGAAAAATAAATTTTTCTTAATAATCCTTTTAAATAAAATATTCTGAAAAAAAAGTTGAAATATGGTTCTTTTCTATTAAATATATCTTCAATTTTCACCCTATCTATACAAGAGAAATGGGATCCAGATAGACTGGATGAAAAATATGAGGAGTCGTGGATTATCCAAAGAACAGCCGTGAATCGATTTGCTCCGAGCCAAAAATATTTAGTTGAAGCGCAATAGGAGCTCTTGTAGCAATACTACAGGGATTCAAAATACATTTTTCTGTATTTTTAGGTTGAGAAAATCGCAAATATATAAAAAGGAACATCGTCCATATGAAAGTACTTTTGTACTACTTGGGAAAAAATAAATTTAAGGTTAGCTTTTACAGAGTTTTAAAGAGATATCTCTAAAAATCATTTTCTGATAGTTGTAATTTTATTTGACTTTATTAAATGGAATGGGATTTATAAGCATGCTATGAGTATTCTAAAATTTTAACATGCATTTCACAAAAGTTGGGACATTCATATTAAAACATACAATATAACTGCTTGTTTTTTATTTTACTCACTCTTTCTCTCTCTCTCTTATATATTTATACATACAAAGTGCGGATCGAAAAATATTTTTCAGAATTTAAAATCCTGTGAATGCGGTAATGATACTCTCTGGTATTAGTGGAAGGGAAAAATAAAATAAAAAAACAAATTGTGTGTATTGTGTTAGATACTGCTATTAGGGCAATGAAGTTCATGTACTTAAATTTTTTATGGTAAAAAAGCAAAATATTTTTGTCAAAGAAGAGAGAGAGAGAGAGAGAGAACAGGTATTTTAGTATTTTCTAATATATTTTACGAATAGAGGTTATCTACCAAATAGTTGCAAGAAAATAAATCAGGTGCATCTATCAGTTTCTTTAGTAATGATTTTCAAGATAAAAAAAGAAATAAAATAACTATTGTTGAAATTACAGCGTCCAATAAAGCGGAAGACAGGGGAAAAAAACTGGATCGGACTGACATAGAGAAAGAGAGAGATGAAGTAATGAAATGTGTGTGTGTGCTGTAACGTGCAATGTATTGCTCATTATTCAGCACCCATCTATAAAATATAAACGTTTTTGGTTTTGTGTACATTGAAGAAAAATATTTTACTTTAGTTCTAACATCATCTAAGCAAAATTTAGTCTTTTTCCAAATTTTTTGAATTTAAACATTTTGTTACAATACGAAATTGTAAATTTTTTTCTTCTACATTTTGTATATCATAGATCACATATTCGGCATAGAGAGTTTACGATAAATATTGTTCCCCTATACAACCGCATACCATTCTAATGTACGACTCTAAAAAAAGAAGAAAAAATTCATCTACACTTTTTTTTGTTGTACAAAACCACGTTACTTAATACTTTTGATGAAACCACAATCACACACACAGATATATATATATATATATATATATATATATATATATATATATATATATATATATATATATATATATATGTGTGTGTGTGTGTGTGTGTGTGTACTTTTAAAATTTTTGACGAAACGTATTAGAAAGATGAGCCCATAAATACACGCTTGGAAAAAATGTCTGGCCATATATTTCATCACTCGTAGTCTTATAGAAGCAAATCGATTAAAATGAAAATGAGCTTTAATCAGAGATTCAATCGCTCAAAGCTGGCATTTATCTCCTACGAGTGTTGCAATTTTAAACAATACGATTAATAAGTTGATATAAATGCATGAAAATATAATAATAAATACATTAACCCAGGAAAACGTATGAAATATATTGCATTGAATCTTTTATTCTTATCGTTATTCATAGCTGTTCTAAGAATATCTGCTATTATTAACTGAGTTTCAAAACATTTTAAATATATTGTCTTGTAACAAATCTTAAGCAAAGGGAATAGTAAGTTTATATCGCTTGTTTTGTTTGAAGAGTGCGTTCATTTAATCCCCTGATTTCCTGTTTGACAATCTGAAATTACATATACAGATTCATTTATAAATTGTTTACATTTCCTCAAGATTGCAAATTTATACTCCAACTAATACCCTTAGAAACTGCAGAAATATATAGTATGTGCTTCAGAAATTGAAAGACTAACACATTTCTGTTCATGATATTTCAATAACGTTATATTAATGAATTTCCTAGTAACAACACACTAATAGAAAATGATTTTAATTTACTTACCCTATATATATATTTCCTTAACTATTATTTAGCAATATAATTAATGAGCATTTTAGGATACAATACAAGATATGTTTTATATTTTGTGTACACCACAAAAGATATTTTAATGTTTTTAGTCAAGCTTAAATGCTTTTTCTCAACTTTGTTTATATTTTGACAAATATGTTGCAAATGATACATCAGGTGTGTAGATGCACCTGTTAATTATAGGTAAATGTTCACTGAATAATTTCTGGGGAGTAACAATATCAATTAGTTACTCTGTAGGGGGAAAGCTCTTATCATTTTTTTATAATTGGAATTTTGTAGTTATTGTTACTAATGCCACCTAATAGGTAAAGGCCAGATTAAGGTTCACGAAGTTCGTCATAGCAAAGGACTAAGTGACTACTGTCGTTAGCCATACCTTGGAGCACCATACATCTGAAGGAATGATTTAGCTTGGTTTCAGCCCAATTTTAAGGGAGAAAAATCTGGGTGGGGGGTCAAGGGCCTCCCACCTCTCATCCCCTTCAAGCATCCTCACCAGAGGACTTGCGGCTCGACGGCTATTCAAAGTACCCCCATGCTGCAAAGACACCATACGTTTTCAAACATCCATGTCTTCTCCGGGATTCGAGTCCAGGCTCAACGGCACAGCAGTCAGCGTCGATAATCACTGTACGGGATGGGTGACTCGGAATTTTGACATATTTAAATTTCTCTAAATGATGTTTAACCAATAATGACCCAATATACACAACATGGACAAAAAAATTAGCACATCAAGAAATAATTGCGGGATAGTAACGAAACTTGGCATGAAGGATCCTGTCAATGAGATATACAAATTATTAAAAATACAGCGGGATTGCCCATTATGTATAGCCAGTAGACGGCGTTTAACATCGTTCTCCATGGAGTCCAAAACAGTTAACCAAATCGTGTTTGAATGCACTGAATCGTTTACAAAAGAAGAGCTGAGGTAGACATTCAATTACGCCTCGTTTTCGAAGACAATATGAGCATTACAAGGGAGAGAATCATCGGCATGATGGAAGCTGGGTGGTCAGCTAGGCGAGTAGAACGTCAATTAGACCGCTCTGATTGTGTAGCGAGGAGGTTTTGGGTCCAGTGGATCCGAGAGATGTCATTTACGCGAAAACCAAGCTCAACACGCCCTCGAGAGACCAGTCGTCGAGAAGACCTCCACTTCGCAAGAAATTCCCGCGTAGAGCCAACTGCTTCATCGGCCTCCATCCAATCACGGGTGAGCTTTTAATAGAGGCCCCTGTGCATTTTCAAACAATACGACAGCGCCTGGCTGAAAGACATTTGAAATCGTGGAGTCCATTACGTCCACGACACGAAATCGCACCCTAAGCCATAACTCCAGTTGTTAGGCCACTATGTCGTTCGATAACGCACACTGAAAAACAGTGTCCAAGGGCCTACCGTGTAACCTTGTTACGGCCCACATGGTCCCACAAATTGAAACGTGACACTTAGGTACGGATCAGCTTGCCAGGGTATGTGCTCTTGAGTTTATTGCCGACGCAGGCATTGATGGTTAGCTGTGAGGGAGATCCGGTATAAAGGTGCACTTGCACGCAATTCACGATGCAGAAGACGTCGACGAATTGACGAAGCCGACATTAGTGCATTTGTAGCAGTAGACCAACGTACTACCAACTGCATGCAGAAAGCTGTAAGGTCATTTACCGCCATGTGGCACAGGTGTAGATCGTAGCGCGCTGACATCACTTTCCGTCATCCACTGCCAGTTTTTCGAAATGTTCGGTGCTCGTCAATCAACTGCTTATAAACTGGCATCACTGTGGAAGTGTTCCGCTGCACACGAGCTCCTATTGCGTGATAGAAAAATCCTCCTTCATTAAGGCTGATAATCTTCCTCCTTGAAAACTCCGTAAGTTATTGGAAGTTCTCCTTATTTCATCGTGGATGCATACTTAGGTCTCGCCAAATGTTCGCCACTAACAAATAGCGTTCAACAAACGTAGCACTAACAAATAACGTAACAAACACGTCCATCTACAGCCCTCTATTTATACCTTTTTAGCATCAGTTCAGAGGGTGTTGCGCACCCAACGCATGCGCGGTGGCTCTGAAACTTTACTATTTTACGTAACATTCTAAAATTGATATTTGCTTCAAAGTTCATGTAATTCAGATGATTCCTTCATGGTGTTGCATTTTTTACAAACAACAGTGTATGCAACGCACTTTGTTTCTGTATAGTCAGTTGCTTTAATCGAGTTAGTTTTCATTACCGGGATGAATAATCTATATTCGCATATGTTATCCTTTTTTTTTTTTGGAGTTTTCATCTTATAAATATATCACTCCTTTTGTTATTTTGTTTTTTTAAAAAACAAAAATCTTTCTTAACTTTCAATTGAAAAAATATTATCTTGTTTAATATTTTCAGTTTGTTTTTCAAATAATAAACTATTTTATCTTTAGTAAATTAAAGGAGGGCTCTTCATTTCAGATTTATAAAAAATCTCATCCATTTACTTATGCTAAATTTTTAGTACTCCTCGAAATTTTGAAAATATATTTTCTTCAAACTTCAAATTGGTATTGTTCGTGATACCAAAATTATTTCAAAATCATGAACTCAATAGTGTTGTAGGAACATCATGCCGGAACTTAGCACGTTCCTTAACTTAAAATTCGAGAAACCATGCTTGTCTACACGTGATCTTAACAATAGTACATTTAAGTCGCATTACGAGAGTCAGGAACTTGGCACTTTTCTAAATCGGTAAGTGTCTGCACGCTCACTGGATGATGCACGCTTGTCCAAAGTCTGTTTAGCTGATGCTTACCTTGACACTATTATAGAAATATGCAGGCTTACAGCAGTAAGTTAACGCTGATCGTTCTGACACAGGAAAAACATTTATATATATATATAATTTATCTTTTTAAATTCCAAAATTGCGAACAACATCATAATGGACTTACTTTGATTCGAGCATTATGGTTCTAACTTTTTTGCATAGTACTTTGTGCACTCAACTGTATCAAGTTCATCAATATAAATAAACAAAAAATAGTTTTAGAGAGTATGATTAACAGAAAAAGGGTTATAATTATAATTTAAACTTATTGAAAATCATTTCATGATATATTTAGGAAAATTAAATTTCAAGAAATTTGAATAATGTTGTAAGCGCGCACGCGGTTAAGGCTACACGGTACCCTTTTTCAAAAAAATTTTTGGAGACAGTTACAGTAAAAATAATTCATGTTTTATATTTAGATTATATTATTAAGCTTATTCTGTAAGCAAAAAGTCAGTTTGACCAGCCATTATTTTACAATTTTAAAAAATTAGGAATTTTTGAAGTTTTTCACTCTTATAAAATACTCAATTTTTAAAATTTTTTAGTAATTTAAGTTATTTATGATTCTTAGATTATTACAAACAATATTTAGTATGAATTTGAAAATCTATTCCCTTGTTGATTTTTAATAATTATTTTTCTAGAAAAACCTGGAAAAAACATGAAAATTTTTAAAATATCAACTTTAGCATTTTTTAGAAAAATAACCATAGTTCTCAGCCTTAAATCCATGCTAACTTTTATATAACATACATTTGGGAGTATATACAAAAACATTCAAAGCTCTATCTTGAACAGGAAAAAAGCCTTAGGGATTACAAAATACTTATACCTTCAAAATTAAAAGTCTGAGAAAAACGCATTTAAAGTTTTTAAAGCCATAAAACAAAAACTTATAATGCCCGTAAAACTCTAATTTTTTCATATGTTATTTTCCAATGTGTTGTACATTAAAACATTATTTTTATTAAATATGCCTGAAAATTATATTTTTAATTCCAAATGTATTTTTGCATAATATTGATAGCATTTGTTAAGACGTCAGTTTAGTCAGCTTTATCTTAACCTAATATTTCACAAAAGTTTTGAAACACGAAGCATTTATGTACAAAATAATAATGATACTAACTTAAGCTAAAAATAGTCAGATTTGCGCATAAAATTTAAATTTTTTCAGTTTTAAATTGGGGCAGTTTAGAAAGTTTTAGCTCTTGTCGTACGACTTTAAAATACTAAAATATAGTACTGCAATATGTTTAGTATAATGTAGTTCGGTACAGCAGGGAAATATTCAGTTATGTCTCCAGAGTTTGAATTCAGAATACTTGTATTCGGATGTATAATTGCAGAATCAGCTGAGGACTAATTTTTAGATACATTATTTTCAGTAGTATTCCATCTCTTCGAAATATTGTTTCTCACAGAAACCCAGAACGCATTTGCCATGGCATTTTCTCTACAGGAAAAATTAATGATAATTTTTTTAAGTTATATAAAGTTATATTACCTTTTGTAAAGCAAAAATTGGCCAGGAAATTAATTTTTATTAATTAATTATGAGAACTCAAAAAACTCAAAATATAATCAAGCAGAAATGATTTTAGTAATGAAAATTGGAATTAATAACCATTTCAAACTAAAAGCTCAAAAATGTTTTTAATTAATTCAACTTAAGTGTGAAAAAAATGCTTTAAAAGGAAACCGAGACTAAAACCATAGCTCATAAAACTTCAAATATCTTAAAAACTAATTTTCTAACAGTTCTGAAATTTTGTGGCAAGCATCTCAATGATATAAGCCACCAAAACATGCAAAAAAATTTTCTGTAAAAATGAAATTTTTAGGGTAATGTGTAGCCTTAAGTTAACAAAATATTATAAATAAAGGAAATAAATATATTGCTCTCAAATCATGATACAACTTGTCTGAAATAAAAAAGTAGGAATATTTATGTATTTTCATTAAAAACACAACAACTTTTTATTGAAATGACAATTATGAGCAATATCAGTAGCATTTTGCACCAATCATTTAAAATTCAACACTGGTGTGCAAAACTTAAGCAGCTATTTAATTTTAAGCAGATGGCTATGAAATTTTAGAAAGGGGGTTATTGCGATTAGTACGATGAACACAAAACTCAAAAAGGGGATGCGTTTGCAAATGCCTGGAACAAACACCATAGCTGACATGAGTACACGCAAAACGCGTGTAGTGATTGACTCCACACTTCGGAAGAATGATCGGTAAGCAGGAAGAGGTGCGTACGTAGTTTGACCAGTGCTGTTGAAGAGCTCGGAATCAGCAAACGTTTCGTTTACCGCACTTGGAAACTCTTCCAAACCATAGATACAAGTATAATAAATATTAAGGGTGTCCATCCTAGGAAAAATATTGCAGAGGATGGTTAATATATCGTCCTGCATGTGAAAAGAGCCCGTTACCAGTCAGCCATTTCTAAGCAACTACAAGGTGAGCTATAAGGTGTGCAGTTACAAGGTTACAAGTGTCGCAGTTTACTGTGGCTAAATGCCTTCACAAAAGTAGCGTATTCACCCATCATCTTAAAGGCTACCTTGTTTTAAAAGCTGGCCATCGGTAGCAACGTTTAAAGTGGTGTAAGGAGGTCCAAAACTGGGCATCTAATTTATGGATTAATATCGTCTTTACGGATGTAATTCCTTTCAAGGCCACACGTTATTCTCAACGCCAGTTGATTTGGAGAGAGGTCGGGGCACGGCATAATCCCAGTGACATCATGTAAAAACTGGTTTGGTGGTCCTGGCATTATACTGAGACATTGTACTGAATAGGTGGACTAAGCTCCACATTTTACACAGAGGTTTCGTAAACGAAGATCACTATTGTAAGGAGGTGATCCTTCCCCATGTACATATGTACCGAAGTGTTATTGGACCAGAATTATCTTTTATGGATGGCAATGGATAAACATGCAAGACTGGTGATTTGCATCAGCTACTATAAAGTGAAAAGTTCATTCGAACGTAATGGCTCGCATTATCCCCCTGATTTAAATTCCATATAACGTGCGTGGGATGCCTCGGCGAAACGACGTGTGGCCTGATTACGTACTCTGAAGAACACTCAAAAACTGAAACAAAAGCTGATTGGAAAATGGGCACTCTAATTTCAAGGACCGTTAAATAATATGGTTCTGAGTTTTGTCAGGGGGTTCAAAGCGACCATTTTGTAAGGGCAGGGCAAGAATCATCTGGGTTTTGTTCTGTCTCTTGAACAAACAATCATGTGAAACAATACTATGAGATGAATCAAGCCTTTATTTTTTTTTATTCCATACTATATGCATTGTACTATTTTTGTGCAACTATGCTTTCGTCATCGTTTAAATACAACATGCTGCTTCTCATTTCTGAGTTTCATGTCACTGAGCCAACTTCTCGTGGAGTTATGGCAAAAAAAATCATATTAAAAATTTATGAAATGTAGAACAAAACTAAAATTACACTGAACACATCACACCGAGAAGAATGAATGAAACGGGATAAACATGTCATGCCATGGAATGATAAGAGAAACAAAGTTTATTTTTTTAAATCGAAATATAAACTGGTGTGCCGATTCTGCACACCAGTGTACTTCCAGTTCATTTTCAAAATAATTTTGCTTATGATCAGCATACACTTTGGGTTTTTATATACAAAAGGGTCAATCCGCTTCACGTATGGACTTTCACTCGTCCATTTCAACCAATATGATCTATTTCTAGATTATACTAGATGCATAGTAAGAACCATTACCCTGCTTGAATTTCCAGTTCTAGTTTTTACTGAAATCCCTGATTGCTGAGAAGTGCCCAATTCTCGCTACAAAAAAGCTCACCAAATAATTACAAACCTCCGTTCCAATTGTTAAGTGAAGTGTTATTTCGGGTATATCCATTTATTGTTTATAGCCATCAGGACCTTCTAGTTTATACTCTCTTTAAAAAGTATAATTGTTCCTTTCATCGTTCCGTGACATGACATTTTTAACCAGTTTCATTCTTTCTTCTTGGTGATTCTCGATAACTTTAGCGTTTTTCTTCATTTCATAAATTTTTAATATAATTTAATTTAAGATTCTTGACATGTGAAGTTTATTTTGCTGAAACATTTTGAAACTTCCCGAAGGGAAAACACTTTTTTTTGAGATGATAGTCCAAACATTTGTTGATTGCCCAATGTTGTCAGAATCCTTTTCCTTCTAGATTGTTTTTTTTTTTTTGTTCGAAGTATCTTTTTTTTTTATTTTGACATTTGAATGGCAGTTTTAAAATGCTATTTCAACCAAAATATTTCCCTTTCAGATTTATTCACACACATAGTTTTGTTACTTGGCTTTCAGTTAAGTCGTTATCCTGCGGGGGCATTTCAAATAAATCATTGATAACACAATCAAAACTGACACTTTATTTCTAAGGTAATGAATTCAGGTATAAAAAATTCCCATGCATTTTATAAGGATTTTAATGTGACAAAATTTGAAAATTTTTCTCAGGTAGCCTCATTATTTCTCAAAAGATATAATTTTTTTTGAATTTAGAGAAATAATTTGATTGTATAGATTGTATGTTATATTCTCTCTCAAGATGCAATTAATGAAAAAGTGTTCCGTAATAAAAAAATCGTATTATATTTTCTTCAGAATTATTCCAATCCGTCAGCCGTACTATAGTTTCTTAACTCACTGTGTGACGAATCTGTACGGAACTTTACCAATAATTTTCTTAGGCGTCTTTTGGGAATTATAAATTCGCGTATATTTCCAATCAACTCTAAGAGGAGAAAATGGGATATGTTAAGTAGATAGGGTATTTAAGTAGAGCGTTGTAAGTTTGCAAAGATGAAGGCTATTGAGCCAGCAGCAGTAGAGTCAACGCTAGAGGATCCAATTGGATTACGATAGTGAAACATTGCTTCTAGTACTCTACGAAAGAATCTTAGGAAGTTAATATACCTGTGAAGATATCAAAGTACTACCAGGTGATGTACTATAGTTTATTATTGCTTAAAACAAGCGTTAGTTTAATAAAACTAGTTTAATGAAAGCTAATAATTCGAGTTGGGTGTGTTTCTCAGACATCCTATTTCGATAGACCTTATTGATCTTACGCGTAGTTATTGATAAATTTCTTATTTCGGAATATAATTTAATATTAAAGGTAAATCCCTTTTGTTTGACGTAGACATATAGATATTAAATGCCATTAGAGTTTCTAATATTTGAATCAAGTGAATAAATATAAGTTATTATTATACAAATGGCTTCTGGTCATTCTTTGCCTGAAATTAATCTTGGTGTTCAGGGTGGAACCCAGGGGGGTTCCCACAACTGTATCTGTGAAACATAAGTGTGTATAATTACGACTTATATTTAATGCCTCTATGGCATCATTCATAATTGAGACAATATGCAACTACGTGTGTTAAAGGGAGTTGGAAACCTCTCTCTCTCTCTATACTGACAATGTTAAATTGGCTGTTTTCGATGTACCTTTTCTCAAAATCTGTTTTATGTACATACTTGAAATTTTTCATACTATTAAAGTACACCTCTCTCATTATACTAAAATAAGCTTTTAGCTAATTTTGAATTTTTTAATAAATTAGGAAATATTTTATCAAACATTGCGAAATTTGACCCATTTTTTAGTTAAAAAATTTGTAAAAATTAAATTTTTGAGTTTTTTACAAAAAGCTCATTTTAGTATATATTAGACATCATTATAAATATTTCATAAAAAATTTACATTCCTGTGAACAGTAGTTTCTCAGAAAAAATACATCGCACATTAAAATTTACATTTTGAGGTAAATTGATTTTAATGTATACAGTGAGACTTCTAATCGACTAGGAAATAAAAAAATAAAAGGCTCAATTTAAAATAAAAGATACATGTTTTGGTTTATATCAGTCGTTACTCTTTTAAGCAAAAACAAAGTAATTTGTTTACAATTTTCGCCATTAAAATGGGCGTGGCCCAAATTCAATGATTATTTAAAAATACGTTTTAAGGGCTTCTAAATACCCTAGAGGTTAAAGTAAGGTATTTTTAGAAAGGTTAAAATCTATACAGTTTGAAAATGTAAAAATCTCAAATTGTCAAAAAAATAAGATTTTAGCTTTCCAACACCCCTTAAGAATGTAAACTCCTGATGTTCCTTCAATGGCACATATTTAAAAACACCAGCATTATCTTTTATCGGAGTACATTTGTATTCGAAGCCTAACTGATTTAGTTTTCTTTCCAAAAGCATAACAAGTATCATTATGCTTATTATCTTATTAATTGATAAATAATTTGAAATGAGAAGTACGATTTAAACCAGTGCTTCTCAAACTTCCAATGTTTACGACCCAATATTCAATCATAATTTGCATCGCGCCAACCTCCATACAATAGCGGAGTATTAAATTCAATAATACTATGACATTAAACATATAATACGACTTAAATCTTTTAAACCTCAGACGTATATAAACGTCTCGCTCAATCACTACGTTTATTGCCATCAGACGTATATATACGTCTTTTCGAATTCATATCTTTTCTGTGAACTCGTATCCGTAAATATATTCCGAAGGCTATAGAAAGCAATGAAATGACATTGGCAGTGTTTGCGAAGGATTCATTTAGGATCATTCATTAGGATCAGAGGATTTGATTATTTATTCCTTATCTACCACCCTACCTCTCAATACATACGATTACCTGCGTGCTGAACGTGGGCATTGGAGAGCGACTCGGTGAATTTTTAATCGGCATTTAAGAGATTAATTATAAACCGTAGAGAAATTATCAAGATAAGTGTTAATGTTGGCATATAATTTTATATATGACAGATCCATAGAGTCACTTGTAATTATTAAACCTGTCCTTAGCTTTGTATTGTTAAGTTAATTATAAAATAGATTGTGCACTACTGATACATTTATAAGTGTACTAGAGTGTAAATGAGTATATTATTTTTATTATGTCAGAATGTATTTGTTTGTTTACTTTCAGTGAGTTAATAATTTTTAAAAGGATTTTTTTTCAACTTTTCGAGAGGCTCGCGTCCCCCTCGAAGGGTTATGACGCCTCTCTAAGGGGGTGCGCCCCACAGATTGAGAAACACTGATTTAAGCTTATAAATTACCTCCGAATCTTGCAAACAAATAGAACAATGCATATATGTTTTACAACGTTAATTCAGTTTTAATGCATATAAAAAACAAGTCCTAACTAGGAAGAATACTTCTTCGATTCTGAAGACGTTATATGAAATATAAAACAACTATAATTGAAAAGGTAAAATACACTCTGTCGCAAAAAAAAATATATGCACCCAGAAGAAATCAAGCTACAATCACGAAACTCGGCAAGAATGTAGTCTGGTAAGAGATATGCAAATGATTAAAATTTCGAAGCCAATGAGACAAGGCTAAGTGTGCTATGCGCATATTAGTTGCGCAACTGGGAGAGTTTAAAAGCATGAGTACGAGCGCCGTACGGCTATCCAAATGAATCTGATGACTTTGATAGACGATATTGAGACTTAGGATGCCTCTAAGACGTAATCGGCGGCAGTACGAGCAGTTGACGGACTTTTGATAGGGGCCGTATAATAGGCCTTAGAGAAGCAGGTTGGCCGAATAGACGTATCGGCCGCCACCTCGGTCGGAGCGATATGGTAGTTGCTCGGTGTTGGCAACAGTGGATCACAGAAGATAGAGTGTACCGTCGCGGAGGGTCAGGACGTCCCAGGAACACAAATGATCGCGAGGATCGTGCAATCAGAAGAGTGGCCACTTCGGCACCAACAACGTCGCTAGCATCGATTCAACGCCACTTACCTCCTTCCAGACATCCAGTGCCATCAAGAGAAACCATAAAGGAGACGACTGACCGAAGTTGGCTTGAGGGAGCCGACGTCCGCTAAGACGCTTACCACTGACCCCACATCATAGGCAGTGTCGACTGGATTTTTGCCGACCTCGGGCAACTTGGAGTGTGACAGACTGGAGACGTGTCATCTTCAGTGATGAATCCCGATTCAGTCTCAGTGCTGATGACCACCGCACACGTGTCTGGAGGCGCACCGGCCAGCGGTCCGATCCGGCATTTATTGTCGAGCGGCATACAGCAATTTCACAAGGTGTGACAGTGTGGGGAGCAATTTCTTGGGATACACGATCATCTTTAGTGGTCCTTCAAGGCATTTTGACAGCTCCCAGATACGTGGACGATATTTTAACGCCGATTGTGCTACCCATGCTATCAAGTCGCCCAGGTGCCATTTATCAACAGGATAATGCTCGTCCACATACTGCGCGACTCTCCCAACAATGTCTTCAAGGATATGACGTCCTACCATGGCCTGCCAGGTTACCAGATCTTTCGCCAATAGAGCATGTCTGGGACGCTGGGAAGGCAATTTCAGCCGTCCCGAGATACAGGAGAATTAACTGCGCAGATGCAAAGACTATGGCAGGATCTTCCACAGGGGGTCATAAGTGATCTAATTGAATCGATGCGACGTCGAATTTCGGCTTGTATAGCTGCCAGAGGTGGCTTTACTACTTACTGATTTTTAACCTTTTGCAAGCTGTAACCGCTTAATAAAATGATATTTTGTTCTGAATTTTTAATCATTTGTTTATTTTCATATACACTACATGCATACCAAATTTCGTGAATGTAGCTCAATTTCTTCTGGGTGCATATATTTTTTGCGACAGAGTGTATATGTTTTTAGACAATCCCAAAGAAGAGATACAATAAGACATTGTTTGGGATGTTTATTTCTAAATATTAAAATTATTTGCACCATGGTTTTATATAATCTACTTGTATTACACCAAATATTAGAAAAAAATACAGTAAGTACATATATATTACCTAATGATAAATCGACTTGGATATTTGAATACCAATGATAAGGATATACATTTGCCTATTTGCTAGTCATCGAAAAAACTATAATTTCCTCCATCAATTTTGTAAATGGGATTTTATAAATTTGAAATTTCGAAGAAACTTTTTCTGACTATTCCATATAGGAAACGCAAATTTCTCTTCTTCAAAAATTATATTTGTAAATATTTAAATATATATATATATATATATATATATATATATATATATATATATATATATATATATATATATATATATATTCTTTGTTGGAAAAGTTCACTAGCGAGTACTGTACAACAGCTGTACAAGATATAAATTGAGTTCCTCCGATAAAACTTAATTATTATTTCAAGAATAACAGTAATTTTACATCGTTTAGAAATTACAGTTTGTAGAATAATGCATTATTTTTTCACAGTTCCTTTAGAATTGCCTCACACGCTAACACATTTCATATATATGCCCGAATAGAAAATGTAGGGTTTTTTTTATATCTATGGTCGGGAAAATATAAAACTCAAATCTTATCATATCAACTTCCTTTGATACAAAATATCGTTTGGTTTCAGAATTATAAGTCTTAAAATATTAAATGCTGTACAGAGTATGATAAGACAACAAAAAAAACATTTGGAGTAATTCACTATATTCTATGAAATAACCATATTTCATGCATTTGTGAACTTTATTAAGAATTCGATATGCTAAGTTTCAGGTTTTGTGGTGGATAAAAAATAAAATATATATAAAACTCAAACAAACAATTATGGTTTTACGCACCTCATGTTTATTCCCATATGCTCAAAATAATATTTTTGCATTCATACCATTAATACGTCATGTCTAATTTTCCAGACGCAATCATTCACACCTACCCTTAAAATTGGAGTAGACTCTAATTTCATGGAATACACTAAGCACGATCAGACAAATCCACTAGTAGTATAACTCGCTCTTTCTGTAATTACTACCCCTATCAACATTAAAGGCGTACTCTATTCCGTAGGTAATTTCTGCTGGACGATCAACAACTAATCCAATTATTTTCTCTCCAGTTGCCCGGACACGTCTTGTAAAGTATGCGATTATTGCTGGAACCTATCAATTGGTTTGGGATTTAGTCATAGATCACGAAATTCTCGATTCTGGAATGTGATTTAAAATTGAATCCGATAATATTTGGATCGCCTCATTGTTTTGCTACGATTTGTGGAGGATGTTGTGGACCTAATTTCTCATTACATCATATCTGTGAATAAAAATATATTTCTATATTTGGCTTCTTACTTTTAACTATATAACAAGAATATACCATACACACACAAATAATCATGTGTGTGTGTGTTTCCTTAAACTATCTAACGTATTTGAAGCAGTAGGTATGAATGCATTCACCTTTACTTTTATTCTCTCTCTCTCTGTATATGTGTGCATCGTGTTGATAATTAAATCCTACCTTTTAGAGAATTGTAAAGAAAGTCTCAGATTACAATGGCCATTAATTTGATTTAATCATATGTTAATAAAGAAGCCATTAGATTCCAAAAATCTCCTGTTTTGTGACTTTCAAATTATATCAATTGTTCAATATGTCCAGATTTTATTATTTCTTCAGAAAAAGTGAATAATAAAAATGACTTTCAATCAATTCAAAGATAATAGAACTCTTTGTTCAAAGTCCATTCTTCCCTGGAAAATAATTATCACTTAACAGTGGGTTAAAATCACGAAGTCTTTCAACAGTAATCCTTGTTTACCTTCAACATACGAAGTTTTTTTTATCAGCAAGTCAATAAAATGTCAGAACTGCATTTAGTAACAAAATGCAACATTGAAAGCAGCAGTGATGGATTGATTGAAAAATAATTTGAAAGGAGTTTCTTCATTTTTAACATGTTTTCTTTTGTGCATGTGACCTTCATTGTATTCTCATTAAGACATAGGCCTTTGGATATCCTTAAAAGAAATAATCAAGGTCCCATACTTATTAGGTTGCTTTGTAAGTATTTGTTTTTCATGCTTCAGATAATTATAGATGTTCTAATTCCAGTCCATGTCTTGTAATCTTACCTCTCATTCTTTTATTATACTGATCTTTATGCTTCAAAAAGTTCCAGAATAATAACGCTGTTAAAAATGTTATATAAAGATGTTATTATTCTGCATGATACTGACAATCTCAAAGCTCATATCTAAACCCAGAAATTTGAGAAGCCTTCCTTTTTATTGGAAGGACATAAAAGAGACACTTATGACATTACTAAAAAATACATCAATATAAATATAATTAAATAAAAGAATATATTACGTGCGTGCATTGTGAATTGAGTATGTTATTTTTTTTCAAACATTCACTCAAGGCCTGGCATTGTTTTACAAACGTCATAAGAACATATTATGGGAATCACACATGCATATATATACACTGGTGTGCAAAAATTAAGGACGAGACGGTTTTTTGAATATAACTTTGTACAAAAACTTTCCAAATCAACACATTTAATACCGTAAGATCCCCAATACGTAAGGACATTTGTAATGTAAGCAACACTTACAAAAAGAGAAATCAGAGGAATAAAAAGAAGCTTGATTGAAAAAGTAGCATGGAGCGCAATGCGACTGAAGGCCGAAACATCCCTGTGATGGGTGTACAGCAAGAAACATCCAGTCTTTAGTAGGGGATATGATCTCCCCTGACTGCTAGGCAGGTTTCACAGCGTCTGGCCATGCTGAGAATGAGGATGTCAATGAGTTGTTGAGGCATTGCTGCCCATTCGTCTTACAGCGCCAATCGAAGCTCCCGAATCGTCACTGGTGGTAAGGTACGAGCTGCCAAGCGTCTGCCTAGAAAATCTCATACATGCTCGATGGGATTGAAATCCGGAGATCGTGCCGGCCAATCCATACGTTCAATATCCTCACTCTCTAAGAGCTGTTCGGCTGCTACTGTGCGATGACATGGTGCATTGTCGTCCATGAAAAGGAACTGCAGACCCATAGCGCTTCTAAAAAAACACACATATGGAAGAAGAATCTCGTTACAATAACGGGTCCCGTTGACTGAACCTGCGTCGAAGATGTGAAGGTGTGTACGACTACCAAGCATGATGCCTCCCCAAACGAGAACACCGCGACCTCCATACCTGTCCCTTTCAGTGATGTTTGAGGGATGATTGCGGCTTCCCCGCTCTCTCCAGATGAGTATGTGATGAGAATCGCTACTCAAACTGAATCTGCTCTCATATGTAAAGAGTAGTCGTCCCCATTCATTGTCTCTCCAATTCCGGTGTTCCCGGCACCACAGAAAACGCCCTTCTCCGATGGGCAGGCGTTAAAGGTACACACCGCCGTACAGGGCGTCGTGCAAACAGACCACCACCGTGCAGTCTTCTGGCCACGGTAAAACGCGAAATCGGTCGTCCAGTCGCCTGTGTCGTGTGTCTAGCGATATCTCCCGCTGTCTGCCGCCTGTTTCTTCTGGCCTGTAAGACAATGTACCGGTCATCTGCGGGTGTGGTTCCTCGTGGACGACCACTACTGAACCCCCGGTAAGCTGTTTCTGTAGTTTGAAATTGTCTCCAAAGTCGTGAAACGATGCTGTGAGCAATTCCGAACTCTGCAGCCACACTTGTCACACTGCGGCCTTCCTCCAACTTCCCAATGATTCGACCTCGGGTAAAAACACCCAGATGTCGTCTAACAGATTGATTATTCGCCATTTCTCGCTGAGGCAGCAACTCGGTGTGATTTTAACTGCTATACGGCGTGCAATCTCTTTGCCAGAAATACTGATCTTACACCAACAACAAGCTTTATACTACTCAGACACTCCCCCATTATATCAAACTGCATATCTGCGCATATGCTACCGTACATTACATTGCTTAATCTCCTGATTGGTCTTTCTGTCCGCTCTGCCTCTTCGTTCAGCTGATATGCTAATTTTTCGACTTCGTCCTCAGTTTTTGCATACCAGTATATATATATATATATATATATATATATATATATATATATATATATATATATATATATATATATATATATATATATATATATATATATATATATATAAATAAGACGAAAATGGATTTCTAAAAACATATAAAGACCCACTTAAATATAAGTAGACATTTTAAAAAATCATTAGACCAAAAAAGAAAAATGTTATCTTTCCTAGAGCTTTCACTGAATTAGGACTTGTAATATTGTTATCTTACTTTACAGGATTCAACCTTACCAACCAGCAGAAAATTTCGACATGGTATCGCAGTAGAAATTGAAGAAAAATCTTAGAAATATTAATGAAGTCAAGCCTAGTAAAAGCACGTGCGCGCACGTAAGCAAAATGACTAATTATAAAAAATAAACTGAATTGAATAATTAATTCAAAAGTGAACAATGTCGCATATTTAAACAAACAATAAACTATGAATAAGAATTTAATTTACCAAAATGTTTAAAGTTCTCGAATAATAAAAATCTCTCTGCATATGTATAAGGGAAATAAAAAACCATACACAAATACTGATATATTCTGCTTTTGTTAATATCAGTGACACAAATTAAACTGCAATTTACTCACATGTGCCTTTGAGGAGATGTATTAAAAATGTTTTAGGGACTGATTTTCAAACACAGTTCGTTTAAAAGCTAACATACTACCAATTACTTTAAAGAATTTGGAGCGACAACGTCTCCTAATGAGAATTGTGTCATTTTAAACACTCAAAGGGATGAAAAGTATTTAAAAGAACAGTAACAGAGGTTAGTATACAGTGGCTTGTGAGCTAGAATTTCTAGCTGTCATATCTTAGCTACAAATAGTATTCGATCTGAGTTATAAATGAATAGCGTTATGATAACTAATCACCCTGTCAGTTCAGTTTAAAGCAAGTCATCTACTAAAATGACAAGATCAAGATGCGGTCTCACTACTTAGAAACGAAGAGTTAATATTTAAATATTTCTATAACTTTAAAAATATTTTTGCCAACTTAGGCAATATTTCTTTGTCTCTCGTTCGAATTCACGTAGCATATATGACTAATTAGAAAATTAAGTATGATAAATGGCGTTCTTTTTCAATGTTTATGTTTTAAAGAGTTCGTCTAAACTAATCACTTTATATATTCTGTCGTTTTTCCTCTTTGTTTCAAAGTGAAAAATTGTCAAATCTTTTGTGTAGTTATTTTTATTCGTTTTCTAACGCCATGGATTTTATCAGCATTGAATGAGAAGGGAGATATATAATGAAAATAAATAAGCAAGCGAAATGACCGTGTTGGTTGTCATAACCACAAGTTAAGATGCAATGATAAATATCTTTCAGCTCGTATGCGTCTTCAACAACTCCATTGACCCTCGAATAATTGAATAACAGAATGATTGATTTTCTAAAGCGCCAATTCTCCTTCAGCTAAGCGAGCGGTTAATTAAATATAGTTGGTTATTCACAAAAGGTTATTTAATTACATATAATCACATAATAAAGCTCAGAATTTTTTTAAGCATGATGTTTATACAATCTAATGAATATAATAAAAGTATTCACATTTTGGTGTTCCTACGCACGGTTAAGAGTTTATTGATTTTTAGAAAGCTATATATTCATACAACCAATATATTTCAATTATACCTAAACATTTCACTTATTAATTAATATATTAAACACTTTTCTGAATTTTGCTAATTGTTGTTACCTGGTAATTTTGGATTTATTAAATTTTTGATATAACTGTTTTAAAGTAGTTTATTTTGTTAAAACCTGCATCAAAGCATTTAGACAAATTCTTAACAATTTTAATTGATTGACCTTTTAAAGCACTTTGGTTTAGCAGTAACTCGATTAGTGTTTCTTAAGGAGAAAATATATTGCTAGATAACAAAAGCATATATATATATTTAAAACAATAACTTGTTATACAAATACAAAATATGCAAAGTAAAAGTTTTTAAATTTTGAGAAAAAATTCATTTAAATTTATTAGAACAAACCATTAAATCATCTGTCTGTAAGCAATCAGATTTTTTAAACATGGTTATATTATTTTAAAAATAGGTACATTTAAGTTTCGTGACTGATATATTTTTCAAAACATTTATCCAACATAAAATTATATTAATATCGTACCCTTAAATAGTAGAAAAGTATTGATTTATTGGTTAATGCAAAGAGCACTTTGATTTTTTTTAAAAAAGCAATGCTATATTCACCAATTATTCCTATTATTTAAATTTTTCTATTGTTTCCCTTAGAAAACAAAATGTTTTAAACATTATTTTTTAAAAAAATTTATTTTTTATTCAATGTAATTAATTTATTTTCAATAGCAGAAAATAAAACAAAGGACAAATATGTAATGTACCTCTCTTATTTTGAGATATAAGTTTCAATTATATGTAATAATATCTAAAGCTGATACTTTCTACAGTGAAAGAGCAAATTTTTCGGAAATGAAATTTTATACTAAATCAGAAAAATAACAGATGTCCTTTTTGCAGTTTTATCTGAGTAGTAAGACACAAAATAATATAATAAGTCATATTGGTAATTATACTTATTATTTTCCATATAATATTTAAATAATTGGATTGTTGTCTTTAAAAAAATTGCCTATTTAAACAGGTTCGAATTTTTTATTTTGTTTATAATTACCATTTTGAGAAAATTTCTCGCTAACAAGCAGTAATTAATTTCATTAACTGAAGCATGGCATAAATCACAGTTATCCCTTTGTTCTTATGTATAATTTTTAAGCCTTTGAATAAGCTCATTATTAAGGTTCAATAAATTTCTTAAATTTTCCACTACAATTATATTATTTTATCTAACAAAACAATGATTTTTTAAGAACATCTTTTTTTCACATATATCCATTAATTTGTATACACCCAAAAATTATGTAAGTCAATCATTTAAAAAATATATATAAACTTGAGTGGAATGATTATTCAAAGAAAATAATATATAAAAGGATTCTGACCTAGGTGATTGGATTTTGGTATTCAAATGCATACTTTTTTTGGTTTTAATGTAGTCGTGCAAAGGATTGATGATAAAAAATGTTTTACTATTTTAAAATCTCTATAACTTGACGAGAGATTGCATACTCAAAGAGATGAGGCGAATAAAAACATGTAAAGAAAATACAAATGGCAAAAACATTCTTTCTCGCTCAGGAGTTCCCATCTACGTATAAACTTTGTTAACTGAGAGCTGCAAAAATCATATAATTTCCGGTAAATGCTTCTCTGACTGGTCCCTATTGATGGGTGATGCAATATTGCATTACCCGGATTTAAAACCATTGAAGGTTTACTTTTGGAGATATATTGGCTAAGGCTATTTCCAATTAGTCCGGCTCAGAAACATTTGCCATTACTACACACACACATAAATACACACTCTACAATATATACATATATGAATATATATATAGATAGATAGATACATATATATATATATATATATAAATACATATATATATATAAATATATATATAAATATATATATATAAATATATATATACATACATATATATACATATATATATATATAAATATATATATATATATATATATATATATATATATATATATATATATATATATATTGTTATGGATGAGAAAAAGAATCGATGAATAATTAGAATTAGAATCAATCATACGAATTGCATAGCGAAATTACTTCGACTTACCGCGATCTTCCTTCCGTGCGGGACACCCTAACTATTTTCTAAAAAAGCTTGAGGAAAATAAATATGCATTAAGATGAGCTATTCAGAAACACTCATAACTTTTCAAACTATATATTTTGCAAATACAAACGCACACCGTTATATGTAGGAAAATACATTGCACAACACAATCACAAAAAACGATGCTTCCATCACACAAGAATACGAATAGAATGGCATTTCCCGCCAAATTCCAAAATACTTCTAAAAAAGAGAAAAGTTCAGTTCGTGGCGCCATCTCAGGACGGTGAAAGGAGTCAACTATTCTTAACATCTTTCGGGGGGCAAGAAGATGTAGTCGATGGTGGTAGGGGCAAGACTGCAACTTGAGAGACTAGTCTTGTCATGACTCCACTTGAGGTCTGGATAGTGTCGACACGAAATATTCAGTCAGTTCCAGGATGTGTGGTTACAATCGATCCAGGAGTCCGCTTGGTGCTGAAAGAGGCTGGATTTTTGATGAGGACGAGAGATCCTACCGTTAGGTCTTTCTGGTCCTGCATCCATTTGGTTTCGGACTTCAAGGTTTTGAGGTAGAAGAGCTGCCAGCAAAACCAGAACATCCTTTTCCACTTTATCAGAAGAGACCACATAGAATGAATACTCAAAGATTGGTTAGTTAGACTGTGATCAGGGAGTTCAAGTAAGGGACACCCGATAAGAAAGTGTCCGGGTGTTAACACCTGGAGATCCTAAGGGTATGATGATATTGGATAAAGAGGACGTGAATTTATGCACGCCTTGATTTGGCACAAGATTGTAGCGAACTCTTAAAAGTTCAGCACAGCCGCCTTTAGAGTTTTGATAAAATGATGCTTTGTGAGTTTGACTTAAGACTCCAAAAAACCTCCGAAATTCGGTGCATATGGAGGGATGAAATGCTACTGAATGTTCTTGCTTGACGAATAGTCCTGGTCATTAGAGTTGTGAAGTAATTGAAACAAGTCCTTCAAGTAAGCTGACGCACCAACGAAGTTTGTCCCGTTGTCAGAATGAATGTCTGAAAGATAGACACGTTGTGAAACAAATTGACGCAGTTCTGACAGAAATGCTGCTGCTGATAGCGGAGGTACGAAATTAAGGTGTACCGCTTTAGTACATATGCATATGAAGAAGCAGATGTACGATTTGAAGTTGCTGACCTTGCTAGCATGTTGGCACTTTGTCGTGATAGGTCCAGCAAAGTCAATGCCTACTTTTTCAAAAGCACGACAAGGGCTGATTCGCTCTATTGGTAGATCGCCCATCATTTGAGAGACAGGTTTTGCCACAAGTTTAAAACATTCTATGTAGTTGCGCAGATCTTTCTTGACAGCTTATTTACCATGACGTATCCAAAACTGCTGACGAATGAGGGATAAAACTAGTTCCTGCACAGCATGGGAATTGACCTAATGAACATGTCTAATGATTAAACTTGCAAACTGATGATTTTTTTTTGGTATGAGCATAGGATGATTTTGTTCAAAGTTAAGAATTTGTTGGAAACGGAGACGTCCTCCGACGCGAAGAATTCCCTCAAAGACTGAAGTTTGCTAGATTTGGAAAGAGGCTTGTTACATTTCAAGAGGGTAAGTTATGTATGATATTCTCCATTTTGTAACAATTTGACTACTTTTTTGATTGCGGTTTCTAATTCATGTGTGTATAAAGGCCCAGTAACTTTGGACACTGATTTGGAATTATGGAAGAATCTGAATATCCATGCAACAGTCCTAACTGCTTTCATGTATGAGGAAAACTTATCCAAGAAGCTAAGAGAATAATCAACACCAGTTGAAAGAACAACAGAGTCACTTAATGATTCAGACTGATCAATAGGAACAAGTGGAACAGGTTGTTCAGAGAAAGGAATAAATGAATTGGAAGAAGAATGGAAATCATGAAGCCATTTTGGACCAGCTACCCACTCTGAATTTTCAAGAAGTTGTTTCAGGTAGAGGCCTATTGTTGCCCAATCTGCCGGGTTTAATTTTCCCGGAACGTAATGCTAAGATTCTTTTGTGGTTAGTGTGTGAATTTTCCCAACCCTGTGTTGCACAAATTGATTTCCTTTTACTAGTTGATTATTTATCCAACTCAGTGTAATTGTTGAGTCACACCATAAATATGTATCGTGAGTGATGTTAAGAGATTTCTTAAATATATCTAGAAGTTCTGCCAGAAGCAGAACACCACAAAGCTCCAATTTAGGCAATGATATTGTTTGTACAGGTTCACATTAGTTTTTGAAGACATTAAGAATAAGTGTGGCGAATCAGAAACAACACGTAAATATATTACTGCTGAATATGCCTTTGAGGAGGCGTCACAGAACCCGTGAATTTCACAGTGTTAAGCATTTACTGTTCGAACATACCTGGGAATTTTTATATGTTTGAGACATGCAATTTCTGCTTGAAACCGATTCCATTTATTAAGAATGCCTGATGATATCTCATCATCCCAGTCAAGCCCTGCCTTCCACAGGTCTTGAAGAATAATCTTTAAAATTATAGTTGAGGGAGAGACAAACCCCAGAGAATCAAAGAAGCGTGCAATGATTGATAGAATCTGTCTCTTTGTGGATACCTGGTCTGACGAATAAAATGGCATTCCCCGCCAAATCCCAAAATACATCTAAAAAATAGAAAAGTTCAGTTCGTGACGCCATCTCAGGACGGTGAAAGAAGTCAACTGTTCTTAACATCCTCCGGGGGATGAGAAGATGTAGTCGAAGGTGGTAGGGGCAAGACTGCAACTTGAGAGACTAGTCTTGTCATTACTCCACTTGAGGTCTGGATAGTGACGACACGAAATATTCCGTCAGCTTACATTCTTACTTTAAATGAATCATCATTTAAATCCCAGAACAAGCCAAGATTTTTCTGGGTGGACTCATCATGAAATGAATGTGAGGAAATATTTGTCTTTAGAATGTTTGGCAAGTCTGACAAGACTACTGGATGAATGCACGACCATTTCCGCAGCTCAAATCCACCGGCTGACACTAAAATTTGCAGTTCGTGAACAATTTTCCTAGCCGAGTTTTAACGAGTTCCTAACAATTTTCCTAGCTAACAAATCTTTAACATAGAAATGATCACTTGCGAGCTTAGCTGCCAGTGGAAAACGATGTTTTCATCCTCACATAATTGTTTCAATGTTAGGATGGCAAGAAACGGGGCACATGATGTACCATAGGTAACTGTATTTAATTTGAAAATCCCTAATGGTTCCTCTGAAGACTTCCTCTAAAATATTTGTTGAAAGCATACATCCTCTTGTGATATTAATATCTGTCTATACATTTTTGCAATGTTAGCAGAAAAAGCAATTGAGAAGAATCTGATTTTAAGTAAAGTTAGAAAAATGCCTGACTGTGGTTTTTTACCAGTCAGAAAAATGCCATTCAAAGAATTTCCATTTGTACTTTTGAATGAGCAGTCAAACACCACCCTTAATTTGGTTGTGGAACTATTATAATTAATCACACCATGATGTGGTAAGAAATAATGTGGATATTTTAAATCTGATGCGAGAGGAGTCGTGTGACCAAGGTTTTGGAATTCCTCCATAAATTATGTGTATTGTTCTTACTTGATTATTACAGTGAAGTTTTCTTTCAAGAGAACAGAATCATTTTAATGCAACCTCTTTACCATCTTTAAGACTTGAATCATCTCTAAATGGCAGGTTTAGAATATATCTACCATCATCATTATGAATATGAGAATTTACGAATATAGACTCGCATAGCTCATCCTCGTCCTTTGACGAAATGTCCTTAGGAACAGATTCATGTTCCCAAAATTGTTTGAAAGAATGGTCTATGTTTAAAAGAGTGTGGCAGATTAGGGATGAATTTTGATTATATTATGTATTTATGTGATACCTGACAATAAATGACCTAATTTTGTTGGCAATGCTGATGGTGTACTTTTGGGTCCCATTATAGGAGTCCCTTAAATAATGTCATAAAAACATCAGCACCTAAAATAATGTATATTTCATTTTATTTCTTAATGTCAGGTTTTACAAATTTTAACTCATTCAGACCACGAGCCTCTCTTTCAATGATAACTCTAAATTCCTCAAGAATAGGAATTTTATTATTTTCCAAAGATAATTCCCTCCGTTGACTAATACATGCCTCCACTTTTGAAATGAGAAAATTTATAATGATTAACTATGTTAATGAATTTCTAAATCTAAAGTTTTCAAATTTCGAATGACTTCCTTACAAATATCTATTATTTCCAAAAGCAACTTTGAAGTATTTTCCAGGGAAATCGTAATACTAAATAGCTTATTTATTTGGCTAAGAGCTAATTGTCGTTTGTTTTCATACCGACTGCACAGTATATCCCAACAATTCTTAAGATTGTCTACAGTAATTGCAAAATCCCGAATTAATTTGGCTGCATCCCCGCGAACAGAAGCCTGCCGATATTCCAATTTTTCAAGATCACTTATTGATTTGTTATCTAGAATAGGAGACTTAAATAACTCGTTGAATGAAATGCAGTTCTCGCAATTTCCATAAAAATGTGGAATTTCAAGTTTTGGTAGATTAATTACTGAAGACTTTACACAGATACTATTATTTACTTCCTCAACCTGAGATTTTTGTTTCAGGTCAACAACCCAAGTGAATAGTATATCTTTATATTTCATATAAATAACAAATGATTCATCACTTTCATGAGTTGACAATTCACTGAATATTTCAGTTAATCTTGTTTCGTATTGCAACACTTGTGTTTTTAAAACACGTATGCGTGATTTATTATCATTGCATTCATTTATCCTACTTACAAAAGCTTTTAATTCTTTTATAATTAAATAAAATTGACCAATATATTTCAACTGTTTTGGAGCCATGATTTATTAATAAAATTTTAAAATGCTAATAAAAACGAAATTTTAAAATTCTTCACAAAATATAAAACTATACTATAATAACAAATGCCTACACAACGCAAATACTAAACTACCAAAAACTATACAAAATATAATAAACGAATAAATCTAGAATCAAATAATAAATAATATCAATCAAAATGTATAAGAATACTTCAACAATTCGTATCAGAATGCATGCACTAGAATAAGAACATCGAATATGAAACGAATAATTAAAATAACAAAGAATAAATCACATCAACAACACTGAACTCGACGGAACACATGTTATGAATGAGAATAAGAATCAATGTGTAATTAGAATTAGAATCAATCATGTGAATGGGATAGCGAGTGTATTTCGACTTACCGCGATCTTCCTCCCATGCTGGACACCTAAACATTTCCTATTGAAGTTTGAGGAAAATTAATATGCATTAAGATGAGTCATTCATAAACACGCATAACTTTTTAAACTATATAT
Source organism: Trichonephila clavipes (assembly GCA_019973935.1). Taxonomy (NCBI): domain Eukaryota; kingdom Metazoa; phylum Arthropoda; class Arachnida; order Araneae; family Nephilidae; genus Trichonephila; species Trichonephila clavipes. The sequence continues at coordinate 855,289 of BMAU01017014.1, forward strand.
TTTGCAAATAAACCAGCACACCGTTACATTTAAGAAAAAACATTGCACAACACAATCACAAAAAATACTTCTTGTGCTTCCATCACACAAGAATACGAATAGAATGGTATTTCTCGCCAATATATATATATATATATATATATATATATATATATATATATATATATATATATATATATAAATATCTATATATCTACTATATATATATATATATATATATATATATATATATATATATAAATATATATAAATATATATATATATATATATATATATATATATATATATATATATATATATCTATATCTATATCTATCTATATCTATATATATATATATTTCTCTCTCTAAATATATATATATATATGTATATGTATATATAGATATTGATATATCTGTAATAAATGCCTTTATTTTCTACATGAGTTACTTTTTAATTTTTGTTGGTGCTCTCTTTAAGGACGCGCACGTAAATGTTCAACTAGCTTATCCACATAACAATTATTTAATCGCAATCGTATCTTTAAAGTAGTTAACAACTTGCATCTTTTAAAGGTAAGATTGTATCAGAGACTATCGAGCGATAGCTTTCCGCCAGTCACAGCTTTCGTAAAAGCCACGTGAAATTCCCACTTTATATTTAATGCCTGAACTTCAAAAGCTCCTTTTCTTTGTCTCTTTGTCTTCGTTTCTTTCCTTTTGCCTTGAGTTTGTCACCTTATCTAATTCCTTTTACATCAAATTGCTAAATGTAATCTAGTATTTATATACTATATGTGTGTGTGGTCGCCAAATAAAATGGATTATCTCCAACTATATGATGCCTCGTCGATAATATACTCAAAAAATAATGTGTTCAACACTTCAAGGAAAGAATGATGTGATAATGATAAATCGCTTTTTTTCTGGTCTCGACTATTTTATGATAGTTAACCAAAGTGAGAATCTTTCACGCCAATATCATTTATATATATATATATATATATATATATATATATATATGTATATATATGAATAATATTTTTTGTCTGATTCTTTTAAAGGTCAAATTTTCAATAAGTAGTTCTGAAACAATATTTTTTGACACTGCCAGATAATTTTCAATCTCAATTACAGCTCTTGCTGGAGTCATTATGAAAGTATGTTTTATGTAAATAAACTTCAGCATAAGAAGGCTTTTTCAACCATGAAGGTATTCATGAATATTTCACATTTGATATATTATCAATTTTTATAGCCATTGATAGAAACCAGATGTTGCAAGCTAGAAATGCCTCGAAAATCCTAATGCGATCCCTCATTCCGAGGCAGGAATGTTTTGAATACCCCAGAATTATAGCTTAAATAATGGTTAAAAGATCATTTTTCACCGTTTAGTTTCTCAAGATTGCGTTTCAATGAAATTTACCATCCATTACTGAATATAATGAAAGGTCATTATATTTTGATAACCTCAAAATGTATGACAAGAATAATTTATTTGGTAAAACTTTTATCGATATCCCTTAAAGTATGAGTGATGACTGTACTTGCCATTTTTCCTCTTCTCAAGTGAAAACTCATCGGATATGTATAAGCGTCTCATATGCTACGCATAGTTTCCTCAATGCAATATTTTATAATGCATTTTGCTTTTCAGCAGAAGTGTTTTAGAAGGTAGTTTAATGTTTATATTTTTTTAATAAAAATATTATTCATAATAATAAGCATTAAAACTTCTAATTTTCATATGTTAACCATCACATCTAAAAAAGACATATTTGTTTGTACTTTATTAATTGGAATAGCTTTTTATTTCCTATTCCAAAAATAAGTTTCTTAAAAAAATTTTGAGAATGATACGTGCATAGTTAAATTATATTTTTACATAAATTTTAGTTAAAAGACATAGCTTTTCATTTATCAAAACTGTTTTATGATTGTGTAAAATATTTACAATAAGCAAAATGGACATTAGATTTTAAGAAGAATCATAGGGGAGGAAAATTACACCTTGCATGAGAGAGTGAACGAGTGGCACAATAAAGCAGGGGTGGGCAGAATTGTCTGGAATAAGGGCTACCACTAATATTTGAAAGGTGCTGAGGTCCAACTGTGGCGAAGGTATGATGAACTAGGAAAATGTCTACAATATTTATTATAACTTAATAAAAACGAAAAATATGTGCTAACCTAAATAGCTACTATAAAAAACCTTACTCTTTAAAAACGCAAAGTAAACGCTTTTAAAGTAAAACGCAATACACACATAATAATAATAGTCACAAATGAAATATTATCAAATGATACATTCATTATCAAACAATTCAAAATACATTGAAAAATAAACAATTTTATCTAAATTTAGTTCTTGAAGTTATGTTCTGTAGAAGACTTGCATACAAACTGTCCGCCATAATCTTGAATATCTCAGTATGTAATTACAGGCTGCTAATCTTAGTGGTCACTCCTAAATGTCTTAGTGGTCCACTGGTCAATCATTATATACTTAATGTCCATCCCTTCCAAAAGCAAAAAAGTGTTGTTTGTGACGGATTTCGTATTTTTTAACCTTGGACAAGTGATGGGTACCACACCTGAAATGCCACCCACCTCTCCAAATTACCACATCATGCCTTGAGAACCTTGATCTTCGACATATTAAACGTGCATCACTCCCTCTGTACGATCGGCTCTCAGTCAGTGGTGTAGCTAATAATGGTCTAGGCGGGGCCATGCACCTGGGCCCTCAAACTCAGGGGGACCTTTGGACCCTGACCACCAAGCAAGCTGAACTTGTGATATTTTCTCCTTAATTTAAGACATAAATGTAAAATATTGCAACATAACAATTCAGCTTAAAGTAATTTTAAACATGTAGGGAATTCCACCCAGTTGTTTCCAATGTTTATTAAATGTTGTGAACTTTTGTTATTGAGAAGTTTTTATTATTTTGAATTTTTTTCTTCAGTTTTCTATATATATCTTGTTACTTGAAACTCTGCCAGGAAAAAGCTTACCATATTTATTATTCCATCTTATAAAACCTACAATTGTTTCCTAGTTACATTCTATTTCTAATAACAATATGATTCATAGTAAGCTAGCATCATGTTTCAATATTACGCAATCTTCTCGTACCTACAATAGACTGATTTAATTTTGTTCCCCTTCCTCCGCTATTTTGCAGAGATTTTTTAAATAACTATAATAACATTATATTGTATATTTTTGTTCCTGAATATTATTTTGTATCATGTCCTGTCTATATATATATATATATATATATATATATATATCGCTGAACCATTAACCATTTTTTAGCACAATGTGCTCTGGTTGGTGAGTTCACTCCTCGAAAAAAAAAAGCCAGGGATTCCTCAAAGACGCACAGTGGGAAGTTTCCCCAATGTAATGCACGGAAATTATTTGATGGCTTTAAAGTCTTCATAATGATCTAATCTCATAGTAATTAATATAAATTGGGTATTATTTTTGTGTTTTACTTTCAAATAAGGTTAATAGTGTCTTAACTAATTTATGTCAAGTTTGAATTTGATCAGGAATAAATTATTGCTAAGAGGAACTAGTTTTTGGACAAAGATCTAAGTAAATTCACGGAGGCAGAAATTTACGCGTGGAAGAATATATACAAGAAATAGTGTGAAAGGTTAAGAAAAGTTAAGTTTAATAATTGTTAAAGATTAAATAAATGCAATCAAACATAACATTGTATATATACAATAAATGATTATAGGTAGTGAGATTAAAATGCCCCGGAACCCTTTGAGCGTTTTTTTTATTATGTACTTAAAAATTACATTTTAGCATTTCATATAATGTTTATTCAAGAAAATGATACGAGATAAAATCTTTCACTTATCATTCAAACAATTTTACAAACTTAATTTATTTTAAGAAATTTCGAAATTTTTAAAATTTTACTCTTTTTTTTGTGTTAATTAATTTTTTGGCATGACATTTTTGTAATATTTCCGAAGATGTTTTAAACACATTTAGGGATGAATTTTACAATACCTTAATTAGTTTTGGAGAAAAAACTATAATAAAATGTTGATATATATATATGCTAAAATTCAATTAACAGTAAAATGGATCCCTAATTATGTTACTTACATTACATATAAGACAAAGGGGAAAAATTGAAAGTGATTGGCAAATAATTGTGGAAGAATGCGATAACCACAAACTGAGAAAGACCATATTAAAGTTTATAATTCAGAAAAAATAATTATTATAAGTTTAAATAAATATAAAATACCGCACTAAACATTAGCTATACATTTTCCTTAAAAATAATATAATATAATATAAATCTTACTCCCCTGACAACCGCGCAACATTCGACTTGGAGAAGAACTTTTCATTTTTATGACACATCATTCATTTTTTATCTACAAACGTGCAGAGAATTTTAACAATTTTGCTAAATTTTAATTACTGCTGGTCCTCATGTTTATCAAAGTCCGTTGTAGTCCTCACTAAATTCAAAACAACATAAGTTTTGCGCTAGTATCTCGCTCTTCCTTACATACATTGAATAAGGCACGCCGAAAAATACCATCGGCCAACGCTGAAAAAAAATCATAACTTTGGGAGTAGCAGGTAGTAGTAGCTAAATTTGGTATTAAATGAAAGGTATATATCTACTCTATGTGACTTAAGTGTTACTGTGATCAATCCGTGTCAATCCCAATAGTTATACTCCAATAAACACAAACACAAAAAATGACTTATGTTAGTAGGAGTTACATGGTGTGCTAAATGTTATGTTTTTACAATTTATAATCAAACTTGAAACTAATTTGAAAGTCAAATTTAGAAATTACTTACCCGTAACATGTATTTTTTTAAAAAAAGCTTAAATTATCAAATCTGGCAGCAAAAAGATACCCGATCTAAATCGCTTATTGTAGAATATTTCAATTCGCGTACTGACGAAGACTATTTATCATATGGCTAGGGAACCTATGATGACTATAAATAGTGTGTTGTATTTTTTTATTTCGCACAATTTCATTTTTGGACTTTCCGAGCGCTAGATTGGAAAAACTGCCCAATGTGTGAAGTTTTGTAGCGTAGTAACATTTCCTCCTCCTTTTAACATCAGTAAGTACTCGAACACTTATGAAATGTATCACATAAAATATAAAACTGGAATTAGGGATAAAAGAAAAGAAAACACAGTGGTGCCTTTTGCGCAAACGAGGCCAATAAAGAGAAGGCAGGCAAAAAATTGTATCTTTGTATATTTAAAACATTCATATATTTTTACCACTATACTTGATTAAATCCAACCAAGATAGCACACTTATTTTTTTAGCACCAGAGCCTTTAATACCCAGCTATGCCACTGCTTTCAGTGACACTGATGGATTTCTTGAGACTATTATGGAAGTATGAATGAATTGTTATAAAAATTGATTTGAAATATATATATATATATATATATATATATATATATATACATTGATTTCATTTAATAAAGCATCAAACAAGTATAATTAAAGCATGTTTTATCGAAAGACATAGCAATTTTTATTTTATTCATTTCTATAATATATGTGCACAAACTCTAATAACCCATATTTTGCGAGGGTTGATTGATAAGTAAGGTATCCAGTTATATATATAAAATAAGTTAACGATAAGGTAATATAATAACTGATGTATCAGAATGAAGAAAAATTATTACTGTTATATAAATTGTAAACTCATTTCTCAATTCAGTCACCACTAACAGCTACACATTTTTAAATCATTCTATTCATTTCTTCTATCCGTCCATTAAGGAAGATTATGGTTGGCTGTGCATACACGGCTGTCTGAACATCGACATCCTGGATTCATCATTAGATCCAGAAAACAAGAGGTAATCCATGGAATATCGTCATCCTGGTTCTCCCAGTGACAAGGAAATCGAAAATTTAATGTTAGCAAATAAAGTTTTACTCATCGTCTTTTGGGATGCAAATGGTGTGGACTACACGGAATATCTGACTAAATGATTGATATTGAATTTTGACAGGTGCTGTGCAACATTACGATCACTCAAGCAATGCATCGGCTAAATCAGACCAGAAAGAAACTTTTTTTTGCATTACTACAATGCAAGACTGAAATGCAGTGTTGCTCCGAAAATTGAAGGAGACATTGAAAGGTCAACGTTTTTCAACGGATGTTAAAGTTCAGGCAGCCGTGAGCAAATGAAAACACAGGTGCTTAATGCTTCAGCTTTCTTCATGAATGGAATACAGAAATGCATACAACGATTAAACAAATGTGTATTATGACTATTGAAAGACTATTTGTGATTATTTCGAGAAATGAATTTTTAATATGTAAGAGTAATAAATTCTCTTTATTCTGATATCTCTGTTATTACTTTACCTTGTCGAAAACTTATTTTATAGTATTGGAAAACTTACTTATCAATCACCCCTTGTATATATAATCTTTCTTTAGACACACCTATGTAATTAACTATTAAATCGAATAATAGACTATGATTCTCCACATAAATATATCGCAAGATATTATAGTATTTCTAACCTAGCAGAGAAGTGAAACAGCTTAGTGAAACTTCCTTACGAAAAATAATGAGCATGGATCTGAATATATTTTAAAAATTCTAGGTATAGAAATTCTCATAACTCAGCAACATTTTAATGCATTTAAAGAAAGAGCAAACAATATTTATTCGAATAACTTTTTTAAACAATCGCTGAAATATTTCAAGTGTTTATATAAAAAATAAAACTACATAAAATTGGTATCATAATTTTTTACAGAATCAGTTGAAACTATTAAATCTTATTTTTTTCAAAACAATACCATATAGGAGCTATAAAACGAATCTTCAGAAATACATGTCACTATAATATGATTTTATTTAACATTAAGTAATTGTTTATTTATGTAAAATCATCCGTTAACAGTCTCGTTAGAAATTGAGGTAAACATTCTTACCTTACACATACGTTTTATTCTTGCTAAAATAAAAGCATTTCGTATATTTTATGACGAGATCCATTCCTATTTATCTATGAATTTCACATATTTGCAAATAATGTTCAGGATTATTATCATCTATTCAATATATTCTATTATAGCAATAGCAAATTCACGAAGTACTCAATATTTGCTATTATAAAGAGACTATTTTAAGGCATTGGTTTGTATAAATATACCAGCCTATAAAAGAAAAATCCCTATTTCTTAGATATTTCTGAATTTCATCTTTGATACACTATCTACTTTTTTTTAAAAAAAAAATAGTGTTGCATTTTACATATCGTTGAATTAAGTCAGATACTCTTAAGTTACCAGGGCAATTGTTTTGATAACTATCTAATACATTGTGACGTCTTGGGAAAATTGATCGGCAGCGAAAACTTAAGGAACTAAATTAATGCAGTGCTTCTCAAAGTTTCAGTATTTGTGACCCAATATTCAATCGTAATTTTCATTGCGCTCGCTCCATGCAATAACAATCTATTGAATTCAATATTACTATACTTTGATGCTAAAGCTACAATACGGCTTAAAAATCTTAAGTGCCACCGATGTATATTAACGTCTAGCTCAGCCAAATCATTAATTGCCCCGAACGTATATATTCTTCTTTCCGAGGTACGGCATATTTTTGCACTGATATCCATAAAAATATTGCGAAAACTTTTAAATGCAATAAAATTACATTTACAGCATTTGCGAAGGATTTACTTATTTCAGAGGATTTGCTAATTTAATCCTTTTTCCTCTCTCTCCTCCCTCCTCAATGTATCAAATGCATATGAGGCCTATGAGGAAAATGGGAGTGTTGTAGAATGAATTGGGTAAATTTAATTTAGTAGTTAAGGGAATACATATAAACAGCACAAATTATGATGATAAGTGTTTCATTTATATACAAATTTATATATGACAAGTGTGTCCATGGGGTCATTTTTATTTATTAATATTGTTCTTAATTTAGTACTGTTAAATTACTATATAAAATATATTGTGAACTACTGATACATTTATATGTGTATTATATCAGTGTAAGTATGTAATTTAATTTTATTATTCCAGAATGCAGATTTTGTTCGTTTACTTTCAGTAAAATAAAATATTTTTCTTTTTTTAAATAATTCTTTCTTTTCGACTTTTCAGTATACTCGTGCCCTCCTCGAAGAATTATGACGCCCCTCTAGAGAGGCGTGCCCCACATTTTGAGAAACGCCGAATGAAAGCTTTATTATGTCTACAGCTATTGATTAGAATACTTGCATGTAAATAAGAGTTATTAAATCTATTCAGAGTTTTAGTTCTACAGGATGAGATTTTGTGACAAGAGGAGTTTACAATACGACTTCTTTTTTCTACCGTTCATTGGAATATTCTCGTTAGCTCAGTTGGGGGCGGGGTAGTCCATTTTTACTATTATCCAATTCCATTTGAGTTTTGCCTCCAGGTGTTTTGTAAATGTTTTTTGCTTATGGTTATTGGTTAAAAGCGTTATGTCAAGGGAAAGATTTCAGCAATGTTGTTGGGAGAGCACGTACTGATATGGAAGGAATAATTCTATGTGCATAGAGAGGCCTATTTTTCAGCTGAGAGAAGGGAAAACGTTACAAAATGTATGTTGTATAAAATATTTACAAAAATAAAAATTAGTCAACTTCAAGTAACTATATTTTTAATTTTGAGTCACTAGATTAATCAAACTGTCTGATTATTTATTCTCATCCCAATTTGAATCAACATAAAATCCACTGTCAATGAACTTCGTAATTCAGTCAAGTGACGAGGAAGAAAGCTGAGCTGGTATTCTATTTTTTGAAAACTTCAACGCCATGTCCTTATGAGGGCTTTGAGACTCGATGTATTTAACATACATCACACACACAGCTCTTCGGCACGATGGATCTGTAATGTCATCAGGACTCGAACTAATAACTTAGCAGAATTAATGCCAACAACAATTGATCACAGCTCTCACGATTTTAATTGACCGGGAAAATAAAATATTGTGAATTTTATTGATATTTATAATTTTATTTAATTTTTTTGTTTAAGAACATGAAATGTTGAAACAAACACATCCCAATGAAAATTACCAGAAATTAATCTTACAATTTAATTTATATAAATGTAGCGAGTCTCTGTCAATAATAAATTTAAAACAATTTTTCAGCCAAAATATATCATTATGTATCCTACAGAATCAAAATAAGGGTTTTGAATATAGAACTCACTTTTAAACTAAAAAGAAAAATAGGAATATTTACAGATAAAACGTACAAATAAATAGTTTAAATGAGTTCTTAAAATCAAAAAAGAAATGTGTACAATATTACAAGACATTTGAAAATGATTCATATGTAATCCTATGGATAAAAATAACTTCTGAATTAGGAACAATTTGTGCGTTAAAGATAATTTTAAATTTAAGAACATATATTTTTTAATTTTTTTTTTAAATGCAGGATTAGAATTCTACGAAAAATAGGTATTTAACTACATTATGAAGAAACGCCATTACACTCAAAAAATCTTGGAGTGTTTCCTTAATTTTTAATTATCTATACTTAATTAATACTTCAGCAAAATGTCTACTTCAGGAACATTTGGTCTAACATTCAAAAATACGTATTTTACGAAAGGGAAATGCTTTAAAATAACTCTAAGTAGAAAAGTAATTACGTAAAGTAATCAGTATAATTGAAAATGATCTCACTTTTAAATGAACTAGAAGTAGAATATTTATGGAGCGATACATTAGCACTTAACGCAAATGGCTCTATCTCTTCATCAAATTAAGAGACTAAGAGAAATGTAACTCAGTCGGGAAGATAATAATTACGGAATTTAAAATACCATCGGAGCTCAAATTATTTTGTACCTAATATTAAGAAGTATACTTGTTCAAATCAATCATGACTATAATTATCATTTAAGTCAAACTGCAAATTAGTATATTTAATAAAATTTCATGGAAAATATTTGACAATCAGTCAAACTAATGCTTAAAATGCAAATTTTTAGAGTACATACGTATCTTACTCATGAGGTTTGTAGTTGGAAGAAATTGTTTTGTAAATGCATCTAAAAGTGTACATGCTTTTATTCCTTCTTACATAATCAGCAACTTGTGTCCTACTAAAATAAATAAAAATTGGTAAAGTTCAGCAGCAAACAGCTACGTAAGCCGATACAGCCGAATTGTCCCAGCTGCAAATAGGTAACCGGAGTTTTGAGTCGAGTGCTGGAGACATGATGCTACCGAAGATCCACCGTTTAGAGAGTACGATGAGTAACGGATGTTCTGAGATTCAAATTCCTCACGTTGGAATGATATAGAAATTTAAGGAATGGAGAACCTGTACAAGGGTCCTCTTAGACAAATAACACTAGTTCAAAATTTCGGGTTACATCTCCAATAATCCAAATGCAACTATAAATTTTGACAATTGCAAATCAAATCTTGAAACAGCTAAAATGAGAAACAATGAGCAATTGGATATATGAGATGGGGGGAGGGGTAGTATAACGCGAGAAATGAGGCAGATTTATCTCAACCTTACAAAGGGAGGTCATGACTAAGAAAATTTATTTGGGGTTGTGACTTGGTGTAATAGTAACCTCAATATAATTCGGCTGAATGGCCAGTCAGTTCGGAGAAAATAGACTTCAAAATTCATGCTTAGCTTTTATGCAATTAAATTTCAATTTCCTCCAAAGATTCCGTAGCATGGTTGGTTTATCGTCTGTATACTATGCGCGAGGCTAGGATTCGATCCATCGATCAACTTTTTTCTTCAATTCTCATTTAATTTTTTTTTCAAAATGAAATAAATTTAATTATTAAATGTTTATTAAATATTAAATAATATTTTATGTAATAATTTTGTATTTTATGAAGTAAAAAAATTAAATAATTTTAAAATTTAGATTATTAATTATTAAAAATATTTAAAATAACTATTAATCACAAATATTAATAATTAAATTTATTGAAAATAATTATTATTTAAAATGATTAATGCTTAAAATTAATTAATTAATATTAAGAATTATTATTAATTTATTATTAACATTATCATTTATTAAAATTATTTAAAATTATTATTAATCAGAAATATTAATAATTAAATTTATTGAAAATAATTATTATTTAAAATGATTAATGCTTAAAATTAATTAATTGATATTGCGAATTATTATTAATTTATTATTAAATTACAATTAAATCATTATTAATTTATTATTAAAATTATAATTAAATCATTATTAACTTATTACTAAAATTATAATTAAATCATTAATTTATTATTAAAATCATAATCAAATCATTATTAAGTTATTATTAAAATTATAATTAATTAATTATAATTTATTATTAAAATCATAACTAATTCATTATTAATTTATTATTAAAATTATAATTAATTCATTATTAATTTATTATTAAAATTATAATTAATTCATTATTAATTTATTATTAAAATTATAATTAAATCATTATTAAAATTTTTAATTCCTTATTTAAGTTATTATTACTTTATTATTTAAAATATTATAAATTTATTATTTAAACTATTAATTTAATATTTAAATTATTAATTTAATATTTAAATTATAAATTTATTATTTAAGTTAATAATTTATTATTTAAATAATTATTTTTATTGAAAATATTATTAATTTATTATTTAATCTAATATATATTATAAATGCGAAAGTTTGTGAGGATGTTTGTGGGTCTTTCACGCAAAACAAATGAATGGTTTTGTATGAAATTTTACCGTAATATAGATTATACATCGGAATAGCACAAAGGCTATAATTTATAGCATGGACTATAATTTATAAACATATTGTATGAAGTGTCCAAAATATAACGATATTTGTCAAGTAAGTAGGAAAAATTATGCCTTCTGCGAGCAATTCTGTCTTGCGCTGCAAAAAAGCCCACGTCAGCATATATCTATCTTTTGTTTGTGAAAAAACTCTTTTTGTTTTAGCTACGCAAGGTGCTCTCTTATAATTAATTCCTCTGATCAGAAGAATGCCTGTTTTTTATTTCAGAATAAAACTAAGTTTTGAAGGGAGTGGTTGTTATAAATCTCTCTTTATTTTAATGTTTTTTTTTATGATTTTATTATGCATATTTGGTAGTAAGAAATTGATCTTTTTTCCAAATAAATGCTTTTATCAGTTCTGATACTTAAAGTAAATAAACTTTCTCTTTCACACTGCATCATTTGGACAAATTTTCAAAATCTGTTTGTGATTAGTAGTTAATTATAACGCTATAATTTTAATTTAATAGGCAGATATAATTTTTTATACTTAAAAACGCAATAACTATTGTACTGTATTTTTTGGAGTGTGGGAGTGAGTGAATATTAATGTCGCACTGTTCAGCTACACGAGGGCTTTTGGCAATGGATCACGTAATTTTGAACCATGGTCAAGTGACGTGGACGACACCTGAGCTAGCGCCCCCTTCTCCTAACTACCACACCACACCAACTTAGAAGGAATATTCTTCCAATACTTAGCAGGAATATTCTTTGAAATCCACTCTTCCAAGATATATGGCAGCGCGGGTTCCATGATGAGTATTTTAGCGGGAAAAAATAGTTTGTCAAAATTTAAGTGTCTTATGTTTTTGTATGTTAATGATGCCCTTAGAAAATAATTTGATTACTTATTTCAAGTGAACGGTATATATATAATTACTTTTACAGTGGAATATCCTTAATTAATTTATTAGCTCTAACGGATTAAATTTTCCAAAGTAAAGTATTTTGTTTATGTATATCCCTTAATTTTAAATGTAGTGATGCAAAAAAATATTGTATGAAAGAAACTACAGTAAATCCTAATGCAGTTGGATAAAGTATTAACGTGCATCTATCCCCTACACGGCGGGTCTTACAAAGCTCTAATAAAGGTAGAGCTACGAAAGTAGCTAGGCATTTGCCAACTCAACTCTATCGTTAACATTTCGCTATGTTTTTCATTGAATCGCCATTATAATTTAAGAAAGGGCGTTGCTTTGCGAATATTACAATTTTAACATAAAATAAATGCTACAGAAATTAATATCAATGTCTTACACTTTCAGATATAATTTATTTACACTATTATAAGCGTTCATTACACAAAACTTTTAACGATGTGTATCTTTTGCTGAGCAGAGATCAGCTTAGGAAGGTATTTTCAAAAATCGACCCTCAAGAGTGTTACGGGGAGTTATAAATATAAAAAAATCCTTTTTATCAGCTATTAGATCGGCATACTTAAAATTTAACAAATGTGTTTTATTTCTCTCTTTTTTTTGTTTAGCTGAGCTACGCAAAAAGCTTTTTTTTTTGTTTAATTTGCAATTCACGTAAAATTAACTCATTAAAAACTTCTTTATCCTTCAATCTGTGTTGTTTAATTTTTCAGTTCCCCCGTGCGAAGAATGGGTATACCAGCTAGTACTTAATATTTCACTTACTTAATATTTATAAACTTATTGTTAAACTTATTATTATTTGACTTACTTTAAATTTTTAAACTTATAAAATAATTAAATTAATAATATATAAAAATGCATATTTTTTATTATATTAATTATAAAATAATTTAATAATAATAATAATAAAATATATTGTATGAATTATTTTTATTATATATAATATTTTATATACAGTATATTGTCGTTAACATTATAAAACTATTTGTAACTAATTTTTAGGTATAATATGATTTAATATTTATACAATACATTTTATTACAAAAATATTATTTATTAATATAAAAATGTATTCATAAAATTTAATATAAATATTTATATAATTACAGTATTTTTTTACTTAATAAAATATAAAATAATTACATAAATTATAATTTCATATCAAACGACCCTTTCATAAAAAAATTATTTAATTTTAAAAAGTATTAATGAAATGAAAAAAAAGTTGATCAATGAATCGAACCCTAATCATGCGCATAGATGCAGACGATATACCAACCAGGATACATAATCGTTTGAGGAAATTGAAACATAATTCTGTAAAAGCTAAGCATGAATTTCGAAAGCTATTTTCTCTGAATTTACTGACCATTCGGGGGAATTACTTTGAGGGTAGAACACCCTAAAGGAGTACTAATATTACACAAAGTGTAGTCCTCAAATAAATTTCCTTAGTCTTGCCCTCCCGTTGTTAGATTACTTGAAACTCTAATGTACAATTAACGTTCGGCGATTGTTACGGGGATAGCTTCATTGTAAAATAGCAATCTACGGTAAAAAAACTTAAAATAAGTTTTCCAAGTTTTACGGACGCTTTTCAATGGCATGAAAAAGTCTCAGTTTTTTTTTTGAGTTACGGGCATGGATCAATAGACACCTATTAATACCAGGAATTTACTAACAAGGTATCCGATTTCTGTATAATTCGAAGTGCTGCCGTAAAATTACAGAGATTCTGTTTTTCAAATAGATCTACCAATTCTCTAGACTGGTTTTTTGTCAGTTGAATTAGGAGGCTAATACATGACTTCACCCGAATGATCCTTTACGATTCAGCCCTCAAGACGTAATTGATTTATTTTATGTAATCAATAGTGTAACCGAAACCAAGAGTTTCCGGTGGAAAAAGGCACATTGCATTCTTTCGTAATTTTAATTTACCAGAATATATGATTTGTCAGACCAGGTGGAGCCTGCTTTGTTTGGTGAGTCATAGTATCTGGCTCACCACTTTTGAAGCAAAAATAGGTAGAACACTAGTTTGGTTTTAAACTGTTGGTAGCGAGCACAAAGGTGCTCTTTTTCAGAGCGGAATACCACCCTACCTCCATGAAATCTAGTGTGAGATTGGTACTATGTTCATGATATGGACTAGTAGCATTCGTTGCTCGGAAGTCAACATGCCCATTCAGGAATGCAATTCCTTCTTAAATAAAATTGACATTTATCTGAAAATATTTCTCGATATCATTCATTGGTCAATTGTTAAAACTGATAACTAGTACAACCTGTATTTAGTACATAAACGTACTTGTGTTTCTAAATGTTGCACACATAACCGTCCTTCATGTAAACTATTGCAAATGGTTAGGCTGCTGCGAGAAGCCCACTCTGATCATGCCAAATATTTTTATTTAACTTCTGCTACGACAAATGTTTTTCGATAATTGTGCAAGTCAATGATTAGGGTTCGCAAGTAATTCCTCGTCCATCTATCTACACATCGTAGAATTGTACTCACATGATATTGACTTTAGTAATAATATATGTATCGACAAATTAAAGGAATGCATCTTCAGGATACATTTTCGTTCTGCAATTGATAGTTGCATACATTTAACCCACTGATGGCTTCAAAGCACATTCTGTGCTCATTTAATTGTTAATTGTGATTCTGCAATTCGTTGCTGAAATCATTTACAGGGTGCAAGTTTATTTATTTTATTGTCAGGCCCTGGATATTATGTCTCCACATATACAAATTTAATCAACTGCATATATGTTTCACGTCTACCTATTATGTTATCAAGATTCAACATCGAGCATTTTTTCAGTGTTTCAATCTCAGTTCCAGTGTTAAGAATTGAATTTAGGGAGAAACTAGGACAAAAGAAAAAAACATGCAAATTTTAATAGTGGTTTGTCCTAGTATTTTTATGTTTAAATATGAAAAATTAGAAAATATAAAAAGTAGGCATAAATTATTGAGAAGAATATGAAGAATTACTATATTTAAACCTTTTCCAATCACCCGTATTTGTAATTTTTTCTGGACAAATTACTATATATATCTTAGTATGTTATAATACTTCAGGTATTTTTGAAAATGGTAACTTGTTTTGTCAAATCAAAGCTTCTTTTATACATGTAAAATGATTTTAATGTGCGTTTTAAAGTATGTAGCAATCATATGTAAATATAAAACTAATGAGTATAATGACTGAATTCTAGTTTTAATGAAATTCCGTTTTCTGTCTTCAGTGGGATGATTTTATTTAAAATTCATCTTGACTTAATGACTGAAATAACATTAAGAAAAATTTAAATAGTGCTAACTTGGGAACATTTAACTATTTCCATGTCATTCATTATAATGAAAAATCATAGGAACCGATATTTAAAAACAGAAATTATCATAAGTTTCTGAATACTTAAATATAAAAAAATGATCTTGTGTAGTTTAAAAATAATAATCCTCTCTCTTGAAAAATATGTCATTCCTATTTATCACATTTTTCGCGCAATCAACAGAACATTTTGACACCGAAATATTCACTTAAGATAGAACGTTTTATAATTGGCTTACCACATTTTTTAAATGCATAAGGAAATACATTTTTTTATTTGTAAGAATTTATTGCCAGAAGAATTTGGGAAGCTAAATAATATCTCTTAAATTTGGTCTTGGAAGTACTGTGTTACACTCTCTCTCTGGAAAAACATAAATAAGGATTAATGTATTTACTTTTTCAGTTCCTTTTTAAAAGATTTTAAACTAAGAAAAGTTTCTTGATATATCTCTAAAGAATCTTCTAAAGAATGATTTTATGACCATACCTCAAGTGCAATGTAAGAGTTTAAAAAAATCAGAACAGCTTAACAAGATACCAATCAATCTGTTTGCAAAAAGTCAGAATACAAAAATTTAAGAAAATATGCTTGGAAAGGTTTATTTTTTATTTTAAAAAAAATATTCAATATTCATTTACATTATCATTTTAATTATTTCATTTACATATTTCATTGCGCAATTAGTTTTATCGGATGACTGCTATGGTATCAACTTTATTGATCCCATTTATTTGGACTCTGGAAAGTACTGACACATTTCCTAAATGTTTGAATACCGTTATAATAAAAAAAATTCATTTTCTTTATATCTATCTATTCTAAAAATAATTAAAATAAAAACAAAAATAAAAGCCATTTTTTTATTTTAAAGAGTAATAGACATTTAAATAACATTTTATTTTTCTTTCAGCATTGAAATGCCACACTTTAACAGAATATAAGCCAATCAACCCGTAGTTTAAAAAAATACCGTAAAATATTCAGTGCATAACGTCATAGGCGTTATTAGTACTCATCTATACTTTCAAGTTGAATTTTTTGATTTTTAGGTACTGTACCGTCCGTATAACGTAAAACTCCTCGTTCTTTAAGAAAAATCCTGAAGAGTACATATGCAAAGCTATTATATTTTGTGAAATCACTTACTCAAGATATTGTCCTAAACTTTAATTATATATAGAACTACAATCCTCTCTTCTAGAACTGCATCCTTAAGTTCATAAGGGATGTCATTTAAATAAACTGCATGTAGAAGTCTAATTTTTTCAATATGCTGATCCGTTTATTATTATTTTTTTTATTTTTAAGGCCCTCATTTATATACCCGGTGTATAACGCACACCCGTAAATTCCAATCTTGTTTTTTTATTCTAAAAGTGTGCTTTATATGCCGAATTTTGGAGTATGTATAATTAAATGAAAATGTATTAATTTAGCATAATAAGTATTCTCCATAAACCAAAAGAAATCAAAGAATTGTTAATACTATTTTTACACACATTAAAAAAATCATGCTTTTTCTTCTTTTGACGGAAAAAAACACCCAAAACGGTGCTTCTCTTTATACTAGAACAAGGGGTGGGGATGACTTGGCTTCCTTGATCTTGATGAATACCAGCTGTTGGTCAGATGACTCTTTCTCACACAAAGTGACTCTCGTTACCCGACATGAAAATACATCTACTTTCTGCTCATCGACTTACAAGAAAGGGGAGTTGCCCTATTATCGACTTTTTACATCTTCCTTTACCCCACCTTAACGATGCCTACAAGCCACCGAATAATGTCTTGTAATTTGCAGACGGTTTGACGAAACAGCCCCAAATTATGCGGTGCGCTCCATGAAAACTTGCCAAACATGTCGAGCGGAAATGTAAGGGGAAAATGTGAAACTAGGTAAATCGGAAAGTTTTCGTGTTTCAACATTTGGCAGTGTTAGACCAGAAACCTCAAAAATGAGACAAATGGATAAAAGAAAAATACTTTAATGTTATAAACTTCTTATTATTAGGGCTATCTTCATTTAATGTTATAATAAAATAGCGAGCACTGATCTCCGAAAGGTTCTTCAAAAAGAAAGGAAAATATTATTGAAATTTTAATGTCGTTATTATTAACATTGTGCTAATATTTAGACTTAACTAAACACTAATTTTTTTATTGTAAATGCAACAATATTAAATATTTTAAGTATAAAATATTGGATTAAAAACATGCTACAAGTCTTATAGGGTAACAAAAGCACTGCTTCAAATGTTAAGATGATATTTTTAAAAAAAAACAATTATTTAATTAAAACAAGAATGTATGGTATTATAAAATTTGCTCTTTGTTCGGCAATTATGAATGGACAATCTCCTTTTATTTTGATTTTTTTAAACAAATTTTAATTTAGAGTAATTATTACGAACCTATGATCCGTGGATCAGACACTGGCCCACACACACTTTTTAACTGACCCACGATTATTAGGAAAACACTTGTTTGTGTACGAGGGTTTATTTAGATTTTCTTATTAGTGTGTATTATTTATATTCTATTTGAATTTTTTCAAGCACTGCATTTACACGAAAGAAATTTAAATGCTGTTTATAAAGTTCAGATTGATCATTACAGTTCCAAAGTTACGCCAATGGCAACGACTGTATATGAAAGTATGTAGAATTTGAAAAAAAATGTAAAGTGTTTACAAAATATCAAATAAGGTGTACAATTTTACTCACATTTTGTTTGATGAAAAAAAATCGAAAACTAAAACAAAAATGATATTTAAAGCACTTTCTTCGAATAAAATGCACTTTTGTAAGATTATGTTCAGTTATGTTTATAGAAAGAGACTTCGATTGCCCCCTTTTTTTAACCGTTAAGCCAATAGAAATTTAAAGATGCTTTGTTTTAAAAATACTCAGTTAAAAATTTTTAAAATCAATTCTGGTGCAAATGGGCATTAGTGACCGACACGCTAGTACAAAAAAATATGAACGAAATTTGACCCGCGTCTCAAAAAGTTTCGCCATCCCTGGTTTAGAGAATGAGTCTTCAACAACCAATTTAAACGTTCATGTGTGTACAATGAGATGTTATTTTTTAAAATATGAAAGGCTATTTTTTCGAAAAGTAGATAATTATATATTTAAAATAAAGAAAACATACTCTCAATTATCAGCAATTACTATGGAAACGTCACATTTTTAAACATTTTAACAACGTAGTTTCGTGCATTTTTCTTCAAGTTTATTTCTCACTTCAAGACAAATTACATTTTAGTCGTTTCTTAGAATATCTTAATTTTTAATACAAATGGAAAAAAAATATCTGTCTCATTCCCTTATATAAAAACCATCAACTTACGCTTTACGGAAATTTTGTTTTTTTATAAGATATAACATCACCTATTCGTCAGTGGATTTTCAATGAAAATAATCGGAAACTTCTTTGGTTAATTTCATTTATCGCGTTTTATATAAATTTGTTTTTCAGCTGTATAACTAAAAAGAACAACTATTTGGAATGAAGTAATTGAATATGTAATTTAACAAATAAGTGGCAAATTGTAAAAAAAAATCGTTCTTATGATACAATTTGATAAGTGATTTACGGTTAAATGAAAGTTTTTTTCAAATTTCGCTTTTCGAAAAAAAAAATCATGTTTTGTACGTTTTTTTGACAACGAAAGCAAATGAATTGACTTAACTGTAATAAGAATACATTCATTACAAGTAAGTTCCATATGAATAAAGCGATATCACAGCAAAGAAAATTATTATTGAAATAAAACTTACATTTGCGTTTCTTGAATCATAATTTTGCGTTGGAAAATAATGTTGAAGAACATATATATGTATATATATATATTGAAAAAAATTCTGAATTAATACATAAACTTATACATCTATTTTTGTAATGAAAATTTCTTTATTTCTTGGTGTACGGAAAATATATTGAATTAAATCAACAATGATTTTTTACAGATGTATATGTGAGCTGATTTCATTCCTATCTTGTTTGCGAAAAGCTCAAATTAATGAATTCTAAAGCATGATTTCATTCTTAATTTTTTAAGGTTCAACATAAACTAATAAACTCTTAATTATTAAAAAATTGTTCCTAATATAATTAATAACAGCCATGTTTTTCTCAAGTTTTTCAGCCACAATCTTCTTAAAAACACATTTGTTAGACAAAACTAGTTTATATTATTAATTCCAAAATGTTTATTCAGTGTACAAAATATTCAAGTTATAGCATTATTTGTATTATCAAATTCATCTAAAAATTCAATTCCTTCTATTGTAGAATAAAACTTCAGAGTTTTTACTTTTTTTGCAATTTACATACAACAACCAACGTTTCATAAGAAAACCATTGGCAACTAGAAAAGGACTGCCGTTACATGTTCTATCTCTTTTCATTTCTCAACCACGAAAAGGCTATTTGAAGCACGCAGACTGACAGAAAAAATTGCTTTCTACTTTATTGTATAGCAAGCACCCAGATAGGTTCTATTGTTTTGCCTGAAATCTCGGGACAGTTGTATAAATATTGTTTTCATTGTATTTTCTAGATTTTTTTTGTCACATGACATGTTCAGACACACTTTCTATCTAACGGCAGTTTGTTTTTTCCCTGTCTCCTTCCTTTCACTTTCACGAACAGTATACATTTTATCTTTGCTTTTTGTCGGTTTTCCCTCTTAATTTCTTCTAATAAAACTTCACCCTTATTTTGAAACCTTTTTACAGGTAAAAATATTTTATTTCCAATTGGATTGTTCATACTTGTACTTCACAGCATGGCATCTCCTTAGGAAATGCTTATTGAAGTTTATACATGCTTATTTATATTTTTGCAAAAATTGCTTTCTGGACACATAAATAAATATTTTTAATTCCCTGAACTGCTTATGAAAATTTCCTATTCATAGAAAATTTACATAATAAAATATTAAAATATACATAATAAAAAGTATTACTATGAGGAGATTTAATATCAAAACATAAATAACATGAATAGTTGATTTATTATATCCCTTAAATTTTGTTTAAATGTATATATAAACATAAGAATATTTACATTATGTTTAATATGATTAGTTAATTAATAGAAAACTGGAAAATATATTATTGCTTAGCGTGGTATATATATGCAATTCTTAACTATAAAGTGATACGGAAAAAAATTAAGCTGCTATCTTACTCTCCGAATTCCACATCACTTAATATGAATGTGATTTTCTAAAAATATTGAGTATTGCGTGCTTTTTCGCATAAAAGGTCTTTGAAGCAGTCAGAACTAGAGCTCATATATGCTCTATTATAACACATCTGCTACATAGGAGCACATATATTTCAAGGCAGCAACCCATATGTTATAGACCGCTTATATTACGGTAAAGCGACAGTTGATAAAATAATTTAATATATTATTCAATGGCCTAAGATAAAATTATTTCTAAAGACTTAAAAACTCTACAATGTCTGATTTTTTTCAAAAAAATTGCAGTTACATAATTTACTGCAAAATTTGAACTATATTGTCTCAAAAACAAGTAACAAACAGGAGAAAGGTAATAAAACGAAAATAACTCAATGAAATGCAATTCAGTTTCAAAGGATGTTCAACACAGGAGGAGACAATGCCATGTAAACACAGTGATACAGTAATTAGTTTTCAAATAATCAGTGTCCTTAATCTGTGCTAAACATGTTTTAGTTGGAAACATTAATAAGGTGTGTGACACCTCAACTGGAGGTACAAGCCGGACTGCAACAATTCATACTTGTAAGCAGATTGTCAATTACACTTTGCAGATCTAGGCCTATTCTCAAAAAAGGGATGCTGTCAAGTCATTAAAGTTTCGGGGACTTAGAAAAGAGGAGGGGGGCTGTCTTACACAACTCAGAAAGATGTCTCCAGGGCTTGTCTCAAGATTACTCTATTGTTTTCAAGTTAGGAGAGCTCACTGTCAATTCCATGGAAAGCAGCACATTCAAAGCATTGTCTGACAACTTCTATTTTAGATTAAAAAAAGGCAGTTTAATATCTACTTTTTTAATTTTATATTCTAATCTTTCAAATTATTTATAAGAAAAATAAGTTGTACAATGACTGGAATATTTGAGATTTAAAAATACTTTCTCTAAAACCTTATCATTAAAACATTATCGAAACATTTTTGGCTAAAATATTCTTGAACATTTATTTTATTCCGTATTTCTCTCGGTCTCAGCACAAATGTATCATATTTGAATACGTTAAAGGAAAATACTGTAGAACAATACACTTTTAATAGAATGTAAAGCTGTATAAAGATTTGGGTGATGAATCTAATAATATTAAAACATAAGTAAATGACTAAAATATATTGGACCTGGTAATTAACTTTTTTAAAAAATTGAAATATGTTGCAAGAAATCAAAGTATCAAATATCACCATTACTCTTCACAACGAGGTTTTGGATAAAATTGAGATTAAAAATAATGGTATATTTTAATCAGTTCGTGATTATGATTACGTTGCGACAAAATATTACACAGGAAAAAAATTGCAGATATTTACTGAAAATTTAAATAAAAAATATACATAATACAAATATATATTCTAGTTTAAAATAAATTTTCTATTATTCTGGATGAATGATTCGAAAGTTCAGCAATAATTGAAAGCTAGTTTTTTTTTTTGTATTCGTTAAAAGGTAAAATTAATTTACTCTTTTAATTCTTTTGAATTAATCGTAGTATAAAAATTAAATAAAATAAAACAACCAAACGTCTTAGAAACAAAGATCAAATGATTAAGCAATTCACCAGAGCTTGAAAGGAAGATATCAACTCGCTTTTTACATACATCAGTTGATACGTGCATGAAAATGGTAGGGTCGTTCTGTTGCATTTAGTTAAATGCCTAAGAACTCCCCGAGAAAAGCCATTGTACCTTGAATCAAAGACATAGGTTCAGAGAAGGAAACAGCTATAAACTAAAATCATCTTTTAAGCGAAACGTGAATTGTATCGTCCTTGGAGCATCAGTCAACGACTCAGTTTAATTCTAATCTTAATTTTTTTTTTTAAATATTGAGAAGGAAGTTTGAAATAGTGAAATTAATTCCTTACTAATGGTTTACTTACATTAGTTTTCTATTTAATTATTTCAGCCTATTCTGCAATTTAGTAATTTAAAACTGATTTTCAGGTAAAGGGAAAAAAGCTTTTGAAAGAAATTGACACACCTAATATAATGTATAAGTATATCCGTTTGATTAACACTTAAACACGATTAAACAAGATAAGAATTTTCGGGTGTGTGCCATTTTACCTTGTTTACCTTGCATAACATTACTATGTGGAAATATAAACTTATATTGCGCATAAACATACTCGGTAATATTTATACAACAAGATAAAATAAAATCACAGTAGATACTTTTCACAGTAACTTATGGAAAAAACAGATGCGCAAACAGATTCTTCACTGGGAGTACATAAGAAATATCCTAATTGTAGCGGTCCATGGTTTATAGGAAAAATGTGAGAAACAAGGTATGTGGATGGAAGGAAAAAACACCTTATTGAACACATCAACAGCATGATTGGTCAGCAAGGTCATGCATGGCCCGGCGTTGCACGGGCTTTTTCTTTCCTTCTTGAAGCCAGCAATTATGTGTTTCTGTGTTTGTACGCAAATACACACACAACGTGAGTGATTTCTAAAATTATTTCATTAAACTTCCATTTTTCGAAATTTGTTCCATATATTTTCGATTAAAGACAGGTTTCGTTTCCCTCTTTCTAGCCTGGCATAATACGGGGTTTTATTTAGTGTTAAATTATTGTTCCCTATTCCCCTCCCCGTCACAGATAAGATATAGCTTCAAATTTCGATGTATAAATTATAGAAAAGGTATTGTGTTAGTTAAAAAATTATTAATGTGCAGCAATCAAAGAAAACGATTCTGATGCTAAGAGTAAAATGAAAAACTTTAATCATTTTTTAATAATAGTTAGTTTCTAAGAGACTAAAATAATAAAATAAATTTCTGGTTTTCATGAATCAATCAATCGTTACATATAGTTAGCATATGAATGTATCTGAAATGTGTGTATTTTTATCCAAAATAATAGACGATGTTTTTTTAATTAGCAAATAATTAATTTAGTAATCAAATAATAGAAATAATCGTTTTAAAAATATACATATATTAATTAAAAACCATTTTCTATAGGTAATAAATAGAAAAAAAATTACATATAGCTAATGAAAACCTTTGCTTTTTTTAATGCTTGGATAAACACGCACACACACACACACACATATATATATATATATGTGTGTGTGTGTGTGTGTGTGTGTGTGTGTGTGTGTATGTATAATATAAAAAAACAGTATGTGGGAAAGCCTAGATATATATTTCCATATACTGAAAAAAAAACATTCAAGAAGAAACAAAATCTGATAAAAACATTTTAATATTTTATTTTAATTTCATAGTTTTTCATTCCACTGAGTTTAGTAAATTATTGAAACACGCATCGGACGAAAAAAAAGTATATTGTACAAAACTAACGTATTCATTAATTTTAATAATAATTTCCTTCTTAGGTTTTAAAATTTTAAAATTGATTAAAAGTGTTCATTTAGCAACTAGTTTTGACATACCGTTTGCTTAAGAAGTAGCAGTAAAAGAGAAAATCTAGTGTATAGATATATAATATTTTATTTATATTATATAACTGGTATACCCGTTATTCGTACAGGTGAATTGAACATATAAATAATACTGATTAAACAAGAAAGAAGTTTTTAGTGAGTTAGTTTTACGTGAATTGTAAATTAAACAAAAAAGAAGCTTTTTGCATATTTCAGCTGAGCGAACAAAAAACCTATTTGTTAAATTTGAAGTCTGTAGATCTGTAGCTGATAAAACAGCTTTTTATTTATTTATAACTTCCCTTAACTCCCTTGTAAGTGGATTTTTGAAAGCACCATAATAAACTGATCTCTGATCAGCCAAATTAACACATTGTTATAAATTTTGTGTAATGATAGCTTAAAATAGTGTAAAAATTTATGTCTGGAAGTGTAGTACATTAATATTAGTTTCTGTTGTATTTACTTTATTTTAATATTTTTACACCCCCCTCACCCTTCGAAATCTATTTTTATTATGAAATTTAAAAAATAGTAATTACACTGATTAACGGAATAAATTAAAAGCAAACACGCACTGAGGCATCTCGTAAGCAAAACAAAAGGGAAAGATTTGCTTCACACAAAAAAGAGTGATATATGCTGTCACGGGCTTTTTTGTAGATGGCAGAACTTTTTCCTAATTTCTTGACAATTATCGTTATATTTTGCAAATTTCACACAATATCTTTATATGTCATTGCCTGTGTGTTATTCTGATGTATAAGCTATATTATTGTAAAATTTCATTTAATTCCATTCAGTTTTTCTGTGAATGACTACCAAACATACTTTCGCATTTATAATATATATCTTACTATTTATGAAGGCAGATGTTTGAAGTTTCCACCATGTATATCAAAGTTGTCTTGAATGTGACATGTAACGAATGAGTGAACATGTCACAGAATTTCGGCCGAAGTAAAAGAAAATGCAGACTGCAATGTTTTCAACCAGCTCTGAGTTAACCTATTTATAACAGTAAGAAATTCATCAAATAAATATTCCCTCACAATCTAACTGCAGGAAGCGTCCACAGAAGTAGAGTCTCTTTCGCGGTAGTGGCTTTATATCGCTAGCATAAATATATTAGTCAAGGTGATACTTTCAGGAATTCGGTTTGCCAAAAGGAACACAGTTCACTAGAGGAAGTCTACGCTTTTCTGTAACTCCACACAGAATGTGTAAAGTCGCTGGCTGTATTTCCACCGTGCTCTTGCTTACTCGAAGAAATTCATCGGTTCTCAATCCGCCTTCGATTTCGTGAGTTCATGGATTCCCATGTATCGCTCACTGAGAGGCCTTTTTCGGATTAGTTCAAGTAAAATTCCTCTTTTCAACCTCTCTCGCTCTCCCTTTTAAACCTCCAGTTTCCCATGGTCACTCACCGCCTATACGTTTGATCTCTTCTGTCGGCGCCTTTGATTGAAGGGTTTATCTGGGCTCATAGTGAGAGCCCGTTTCTCCAGACGCGCTGTCTGTTGCCACAGACCCGTGTGAAACCAAAAGCACTTTGTACCGGCGTCTCTTTTAATCTCTAGGACTGCCATGGGAAAAATGGCCAGAAATTTTGACCACTCATTTGTGAAAAAATTTTCCCAGCAATTAAGGAGACGAACGTATCTTTCCCACGTTTATTGGCGTCCCTTCCTACCAATTAGGGAAAAGAGACTGGGTACATCACAAGACGAGAAACCAGATCTGTTTGTGTAGTCACAACGTCTAGATTCAACGATTCCTGCGGTGTGAGATCGAGTGATCGTGGTGACTACAGAACGGGTGGACTCAGTAATCGGGTATGCCATATCCATCCAATTCCACATGGAGGCACAGAAATGCTCTCGAGCTCTATCATAAACCCTCATGTATCGTCATTCATTCATCATTGATTAATTCTTGTAAACTATGAATCCTTCATGTACAGTTCTTTGGACATGTTTTATGTTTGCCCAACAAGGATACTGACTGTGCAGGATATGAGGCTTTTTTAAGATACATTGAATGTTTAATCCTTCACTAGGCGCACCTCAAGAAGTTCCAACCATAGGAACATAGCGTCTCTCAGATGCATCTCCTCATATCAACGTTTGAAGATGATTTAATCATTTTATTGGAGATATTTGACATTAAAAAACGTTTTGTAATATCAGAAATATAGACATAAGGTGAATGTTTGTTACTGAAACTCTTAAGGTATCTGACTACCTTAAAATCATGATTTTTTTAAAAAAAAATTGATATTTTTTTTGTATCATTTTATTTTATAGTTCATCTTATTAGTTTAATAAAAATACCAATTTTTTATGTTCCATTCACTAGAACAAAAACTACAGTACTTAAGTAAAAGCAGATGTCATAGCGTTACACAAGATGTCAAACCTTAAAATGCATTTTTTTTTTAATAACTCAAACGGAGAGAGCGATTGTTGAAACAGTTTTGAAAATAATTTGCTCAGTTTTTTTGCGTATGCTCTGTATAACAGTAGACGTTTTTTGACCTTTAGATTTATCAATCACTGTTTTACTTCAAAATATACCTTTCTTTATGTGAATATAATCGTTGTTTTTTTAAGTAATTTCATAGTAACTAAGATGAAGTGCTCTAGTTTTTGTAGATAACTAAAATATCTTTATCCTGAAGGTCATTTCACACATAAATAACAAAATAACAAAACAAAATTGAAAAATTGAGACTTTGTTCATAGATTTTTTTGTACAGAGCGGGCACCGTTTACGTAATTTTGTGTACATTTTTACCAGTTTTTTACCATTTTAATAATAATAATTTTTTTACTGTTTTCAATTTTAAGATTTTTTCCTTAAAATATACTATATAAATCTAAAAATCACAGAAAAAAAAACTCATATCTCCATTTTTTTAAATGGGTGTCGCTAGTAGTCGGATACCTTCAATTCGTTTTATCTATAGCATATTAATGCCTATCAAAAAATGAACTGTTACTTAAATAATAAATGACAGATAGAAGTATCTATCTGCCTGCTATCCAGTATTCTATAACAAAGGAGGTATGATGTGTTAAAAAGAGGGAAAGAAAACTGGGATATATATATGGCTCTAAAAGTTGGGTTCACGTATGAATTCGTATGTTGAACAATTATACATAAAATACAGTAAAGTCGAAGCCTTCTTTGGTAATCATCTCAATGGATATATAAATCTATATGTATATAAAAAATAATAAAAATTATACTTAATGCTGAAAAAAAATGTTAATAACAATATTTTTTCGTAGAAATTTAATACCATTAGTTACATATGTATTTTACACACATCGTGAAAATACATTAAAGATTTAATCAAAAATTTCGATTTAAACAAAAAACTCACAAAGGTAGAAAGTAGTTAGTTACCACTGTCACCGATAAATATTTAGTTTTGAGATTATTTGTTGCAGTCTTCCCAAACTACCTTATAATGTTTAAGGCATATGAGGTTTTCACATTTTACTCAACGGAAATTGGATAGTCTTCCGTTCTTGGTCTCTGGACAAGGGGAACTGTACTTCCTCTTCAAAGTTTTTGGCGCTATTTTTCTTGGTTCTTTGTTTTTAGCAAGACATTGAACATCAGCTATTTCTTAAATCCTTAATCATAATGAACGAGGCATGTGAAGATTATTCCCCGGTTGTCTTCGCAGAGGACGTCTTCGCGTGGCATCTCTCAGATGTGCATCTCGACTCCCAAAAGAAAAGAAAAAAACTTAAAGTAATTTCGAAATACTTGTTTCTAGGTATTTGTTACTTTAGTATAAAATTGAAAACTACACTATAATACGTTGCGGAAAAGCATGAAGATTAGCAAAGTAGTAGAAATTCATTTAAAATGACGTTGTTGAGCGTGCTGCATCTATCAAATTCCATGGCCACTGCTGTCCGATGTTCTTAAATGTTAGTGGTTTGTGTGTTAGTTAGTGTTAGTTAAATGTTAGTGTGCATAAATTATTGCATTGATCAAGTAATTGATAGGACATGATATGATGCATTATAGGCTTACCTGTAAGAATTAAAATACAATCCATAAATATTTGTATAAAACACATACTATTTCAAAAGCGAAAATATATATTCATATTTTTTTAAACTCATTTAAAAATATTGTGAACTGCACCTAAACATCGGCGTGCTTAAGACGATTAATTGGTTTGTTATGTTAAAAAGTCCTTTTCAAACTTTATATTTTTACGTCTGAGTAATTTTGATTTATTTTGAAAAATACGAGCTATAAATGAAATTACTTTAAATTGTATCGATATTTTCATTCGTCGAAAGTATCAAACTTAACTAAATGCTCATTGATAATTAAAAATGTATTTCATTTTTGAATAATTATATATATATATATATATCTTACGGTAACAATTACTCTGAGGTCAAGTTCACGATGTGCTAATTTTAAGAATGTTGCGAAAACAAGTGAAGGAGAAAGGTACAATGTCGTATGTACAAAAATGTTCTTTCAGAATAATGAAACACTTTGCTTGTTAGATAAAATTTTTCCTCAGAGTCTTCGAATTAGTTAGATAGTAAAATAGTAATTTACTGTTGTAGATGAAATACTTGTTATTTAAGGAATGGTTCGCAATTATTAGTAGTTACTCTAATAGCCCTCATGCAGTTTTAGAGTCATACTTATTCGAAAAATTTAATACAAATGCTTACCTATAATCGAATTTGATATGATTTTATCATTATACATTAAGTAATAATTAGGGTCCATTAGAAAATCTGAAACCATTAATAAATACAGGTAGAAAACTCATTCAAATATAATATATATATATATATATATATATATATATATATATATATATATACAAATATATAGTATTTCTTTAAAGATTGTCGTCTGAGATATTCGTCTTGAAATATATTTCAGCTAAACGAATTGTACTCAAAACTGTATTATAAAAGTTTCTCAAAACATCCAAGGATAAAAAGTATTATTTTATCATACATAGTATATTTTAGGTCAAAATGTTTTTTTTTATTTTGCATATGCGCATATACATACTTTATATATATATATAAATGTAACATTTTGTAAACTATTTTGCACAGAAAAATGTTACATATCATTTTGTGTATAAAACATCAATTATCAGAAAACAACCTCCTTTGAAGATGTATCCTAATATTAATTAATAATCCTGAGAAAATTCTGACATATACAAGAATATATGTGTAAATTAGCTCAAAACACAGTAGATTAAATTTGAAATGTACATAATAAAAATGTATTCTTTGGTGTGAAAATATTTTTACAAAAGTATTGTTATGGAAAATGTTGAATGAATATTGATAATGAAATTTGATAATATTAATTATTTTGAATATACTTCCAATAAAATGTTTATAGAATAACCAAAATAAATAAATCTTATGTATAAAGTAGATGTTCAGGTCTTTTGATTTTCTATTATGCATCCATAACACCATTCACCACTAATATGTATATTTTTTTTTTCAAAAACTGCATTTACAATTATGAATATTTACATTTTTTTCTGAATAATAAATAACAATGAAAAATGATTTTACCACAATAAAGATTTTTTTTGAATACATACACTGTATTAGTTTAATTTACAAATAAAAAAATCAGGAATGACAGTAATTTACGAAGAAATAAATCAAAAGTTTAAAAAAATGGCGATTTGGAGAAAAAGGATTTTGAAACTGCAATATATTTTAATTAATGGAAATATGTTACCTTATTTTTCATAAATATACAAGAAGCACATAATAGAGGTATAGAAAACATCACTCAATGGGGGCTTTGTACGTATCATGAATAACTTGCATGAGAAAATAATTACAGCATGTTACAGGCTGTAATTAAAGCAATAAAATAATGAACGTGATAGCTTACGAAGTAAAATTCTTTGTTCTCAGTTTTAATCATCATATAAAAATCTGCAAATAATATCCATAGTTAAAAATGTATATATATATATATATATATATATATATATATATATATATATATATATATATATATATATATATATATATATATATATATAAGGGTAGGAGTAATAATCATTAGGTTAGTAATCATGGCCCTATACCGATCACCATTGACTGTAACGTTGTGGCCTTTATCGTTTTTGAAGAAGTACGGACCAATGATTCCACCAGCCCATAAAGCGCACCAAACAGTCAGTTTTTCTGGATGTAACGGTGTTTCGACATACACTTGTGGATTAGCTTCACTCCAAATGCGGCAGTTTTGTTTGTTGACGTAGCCATTCAACCAGAAGTGCGCTTCATCGCTAAACAAAATTCGCTTATGAAAATTCCGCACAGAACCATTATTTTCGAAATAAAATTGCACAATTTAAAAGCGTTGTTCAGGCGTGAGTCTATTCATGATGAATTGCCAAACCAAACTGAGAATAAATCACTTGACAGCTGTTAAATCGGTCGACTACTTGGAAAGTAATGCCAACTTAAACTTCTATACCTGAAAAAAAAACACTTTTTATATAAAAATCTTCTGTGCGTGTGTTTGTCACTAAACTCCTCTAAACGGCTGGACCGATTTCGATGAAATTTTTTGTGTGGGTTCAAGTAAACACGAGAATGGTTTAGATTAACAATTATGTTCGATATCGCAATTATAGTTAAAAAGATATTAATTAAAACATTCAAAAAATACAACTCAACATTCACCTACATTGTTATAACAACGCTATTGTTATAAACAAGTAATATAAAAAAATAATCAATTCCTACGTAGATCTACCAATAAAAATTTATTTTAGCTAATTTTTATTAAATAATTGCAATTAATATAAATATGTATATACATATGACAGAATCACAAAATTAAGTGGTAATTAATTTTTATTAATTATCATTAAAGTGTCGTATTGTCATCCAAAACAATCGTGAATATAAAATTTTCTTTCAACTGAATGCTTTAACACGTGAGAAAAAAACCTTTTCAAATTTTGACAAAAGTCGCCAACGTGGCTCTATTTGTAATTTTTTAAATAATTAGTTTTAATCAATTAATTTTTAGTAATTATAAATAAATTATTGTATTGTCATCCAAAGTAATCATGTACATCGCATTTCAGCTCAATTGAGCGCTTTAAAATGTATTTTATTAACGATTGAAATTTCCACCAAGATAAATAAATAAATAGACAAACAAACAAATAAAATATGTATAGAGATCGTGAGCTAATAGTAGGAATAGAAAAAGACGTAAGTTGGCGTTGAAAATTGATTTTCAGCTAAACTGGCCAAACCCGGTCTTTATTGTTAGGAAAATGCAGACGCGATTCACGCTTTTTATCGTTTTTAATTAATATATTTTCAAATAATCTTTATATATATATAACTATTCTGTACGTGTGTATGTAAATGAACTCCTAATAAACAGCTGGACCGATTTTGATGAGTTTTTGCTTGTTCCAGTGGACTCGAAAATGGTTTAGATTTATAATTTGGTTTAGAAATGTTTAGTTAATTAATTTTTTATTTATAAATTGTTGATCTTGGAATGTCTTACATTGGATCCGGAGACTGCGCTACGATCGCAGTATCGAATGTTCAAAACTCTTTTATTATAATTCAAGCTGGTCCGACAGTTGGTGCTGTGATCATTTCAGGAAAATATTTTGTCACTTCGTGTTATTATTTGTTAAAATAAATCTCTCTCTCTCTCTCATTACATTCAGATGTAATTAGTGTTTTAAATTTTACTCAATTTTACTCAAATTTTACTCAAAACGGTCCAGATTGTTAAAGCTTATTCACATAAAAATTTGGAATTTTTGAATTCAAGATGTGTGTACAGGACAACGTCTGTTGGGTCCTCTAGTATCTATATATTTATCAATTCTCTTATTTTTATGATTTCTAATATAACCTTCCTATAATCTTATGTCTGGTTTATGTGACAAATTTGGTTTTTTTTCAGTTTTGATGATTATTGATTATTCATATATCTGTAGTAGAAAAGAATATTACATATATATATATATATATATATATATATATATATATATATATATATATATATATATTTATAGCCTGACATTAAGCGAAACAAATATCATGGTCAAGGTACAAAATGATCTTTCGAGCCCATTGTAAATAAGAAATGGCGTTTAACAGGGAGAGGCACTGGCATGCCTTCTTTTTAATCTAGGATTAGAAAAAGTACTAAGAGATTCCAATATCAATACCAGAGAAAATATCTTTAATAAATCAATACAGTTATTGGCTTTTGCTGATGACATTGCTATCATTGCGCTAACCCCGACCGCGCTAAGACAAGCCTTCTTACCCTTTGAAAAGAATGCCTTTAAGATGGGATTGAAAATCAATGAGAATAAAACCAAATACATTCCTTGTACTAAATCTTGTTTTAACATTTCCCATTTTAATATTGAACAGTATAATTTTGAAGTTGTTGATACTTATATATTTATGTTGGGAAATTAAAACAAAGTAAAGATTGTTCTACTGAAATCCAAAAGAGAATTACCATAGCTAATAGATGTCTTAATGGAATACAAAAACATATGAAATCTCGAAGTTAATCAAAATAAAAATAAAGGTTCTATTGTATAAAAGTCTTTGAAGATCACTATTAACTTCCGCATGGGAAACTTTGACCATGCCTCGAACAGATGAGATCATGATAATTATCTACGAAAGAAAGGTTTTAAGATTTATTTTTAAGAAATTATGGAAAATAACATGTCGAGAAGAAGATCAAATTTAAAGCTCTATTAATCATATGAAGAATATCTCATTATTAACTTCATTCATATACAGCGAACTAAATGGGCAGGTATTGTTGTCAGAATGAATGAAAACCGCACCACTAAAAAAGTCTCCAATGCCCAACTAATTGGCACATGAAGAAAGGGTAGGCCAAATCTTCAATGGATAGGTGCCTAGAAAACCATCTCCTAGTTTTGAGAACTAAGAATTAGAGAAAACCAGCAGGAAGAAGACTGACATGGAAAATATTTTTTGGAAGGCCAAGCCCCATCTTGGTCTGTCGGGCTACTGAGGAAGGATATATATATATATATAAAGAGAGAGAGAGAGAGTATTGGCCGAGTGTGGTATATGTTGAGTGGCTTCAAGAAAACATCTTCAGTGGACGTTCATCTTTTTATTCACGCACACATCACGTAGGTGGGCAATTCGCAGTTGTATTTCAAAGATATTTGATAAGAACACGAATACAATCACATATAACAGAAGCGGCATCTTGACCTACACAACACAAAGACAAAGAGAGCTGAGGCAAAAAAGCAGGGTGGCGATTACATGAGGAAGGCAAACAGACAAAAAAAAGTGAGCGAGTACACAAGATTATCGCTTTTATACCGGAAGTGACTAATATATAATAGTGGTTCTGATTAGATAGAATGGGCGAGACAGGGATTTCGGACTAGCTGATTACGATTAAGATTACAGTGATTTTTAAACTAAAGAATTAAGTTTGCTTAAATGTTAGTACAGATAGTTAACAAAAAGGATATTGGAGGGAATTATTACATATATATATATATATATATATATATATATATATATATATATATATATATATATATATATATA
Source organism: Trichonephila clavipes (assembly GCA_019973935.1). Classification (NCBI taxonomy): domain Eukaryota; kingdom Metazoa; phylum Arthropoda; class Arachnida; order Araneae; family Nephilidae; genus Trichonephila; species Trichonephila clavipes. The sequence goes on from BMAU01017014.1 coordinate 889,672, forward strand.
TATATGTATATATATGCATATATATGTATATATATGTGTATATGTATATATATACATATATGTACATATGTATATATATGCATATATATATATATATGCATATATATGTATATATATGTGTATATGTATATATATATACATATATGTACATATGTATATATATGCATATATATATATATGTATATATGTATATATATATGTGTCATGATTTTTAAGACAGAATCAGATTAAAGTTTAAAAAAGGAGATCTTTATTCAATCGTTTGTACATCTGTTCTGACACCGAGCAGGGAGGAAAAAGCACGCCATGGTGGTGGTTTCAAGTGGATAACACTTGAAAAACATATGGTAAGTATCGCTGCTTTGAAGAGGTTGCTTGCAAGTTAATGCTGACATATGTTGACTATTAAATCTAACGATCTGGAATTAGACATGGTTATTGGATAGGTCATATGTTCGGAAGAAATAAATGGGTGATTAGTTTGATACTTGAATATGGGAACTGAGAAAGATGAGTCAAGTGCGAGATAGGGAATTTAATTTTTAATCTAATTTAATTATCCTTACATATATATATATATATATATATATATATATATATATATATATATATATTTGTGTGTGTGTGTGTGTGTGTGTGTGTGTGTGTGTGTCTGTGTGTGTATTTATTTACATATATATAATTTTTGTTATTGTTTTATGAACTTTTGTTTACAATATATGTAATCACTGAAAGCATATTTAAGGAAAGAAGTATGAATCAAAATAATACTGGTGCATATCGTCTTGTTGTGTAAGTGTTCATAAAGTTTACTACTACCATTCAAATAAATTATGAATTTTGTTGTTGCTGCCGTTTGTGCTTGATTGTAAACATGGGCATTTAATTCTAAAATTTGGAGGACAGTCTCATTTTTATACAAATTCACACAGACTGCTTTTAAACAATTAAACTTATAAAAGCAGGAATAACAAAAAATACTTATTGTGCTTGTATATGTACAATAAGTAAATTTAAGGGAAAGGAATAGGAAAAAGCTTTTGGCTAATTTAAAGAATTTAAGACACTAATATTGTATAGTTAACCTAATTGAGCAATTAGTCGAACTGGGATTGGTAGATATCTAGTAACAAGTATTTCCATGCTGCTTCAATGTTATGCTACACTTAATAACCTAGTTTTTCAGCAATTCACATAAATTCAGATGTTTTCAATGGTTGAGTGAAAAATGAAGTACAAGGAAACACTTAAATACCCTCCGTATCAATGCAGACCTGGCCATGATGTAGAATGTGATTTTGTGGACTTCTAAAAAATATCGTCACCATGTGATCTAAGCCATGTCACCATGTCTTTCTCATCAGTAAGAAGAACAAAAAGTTGTTTCGTTTTTGGTTATGGATGTAAATAAATCAGCTGAAGAGCAATACAGTAATATTCATTTCAAACAAACCACGTGCATTGTCATCGGTGTCTGAAGACGTGAATTTGCAGAACATGATGCTGCACGCAGAATTTGGATTCGTCAAAAAAATTGACTTGGTAGTTATCCTATATCCAGAATTATCCTGGGATTCCCCACTATTTCTGCAAATCTATATTCTACTGTGCACAGGGAATTGCAAAAATAGCCACAGCTTAGAAAGTCCATACTGTTCCGCATGTGTTCATTCTGTCTGTGCTGATATTTTCACTCGGTAAATATAGACAGTTTCTATACAAAGTCCATGATGTGATGTCACGATCCAATAATATCGAGCTCTCCGCGTGTCTGCCCTCTCTGGAATAGATAGCGGAGAGCCGTCGCTGTCTCACATGACTTTCTGTGTGTGTCACCCTCCTCATCCCAACATTTTCATATTGGCATAACAGTCATTGTATTCCAAATAATTCATGTTGTAATTTCACAGAAAAATATACTCCTAACACAATAGGTCATTCTTGCCATCACACCCAAATTCAGATACATGATTGCATATTTTCACACCTCTTATGGAAGTCATAATACGATTTCCTAACGACCAACTTCAAAATGCTACACCAAAGTGTAGATTTCCTTTTATGCAGAGTTTGAGAGGACTTTTCTCATTCCGATGACATTATTGTGTTTCTAAATTATTATAGATAGAACCACAGTGTCACCTTCCTTCTATATGAACTTAAAATTTATATCATCCCTATTTCATGTTTTCGCAATTTTAATGGGGATCACATTATACGCACACAAATGTATAATTACACGTATCAGTTTGTAATTGATATATTTAAAAATAAGTATACAACTTGTGTTTGCTTTTTAACAAGTTTACTTAGGGATGTCAATTGTTGCCAGTGTAGCCTAGTTATCAAGGTAACGGATTCCGGCGTGTCATGAGCTGAATATCTGCCCTGCAGAGGGGAATGATGCACGTTAATTATGTCGAGGCTTGAACATCCACCCAATGGTGTAGCGTGGACGTTAAGAGAGGATGCTGCCAGCTCATGTATAATTCTCGTCATTTAACAATACTTCAAAATTATGGGTCCATCACCAATAGCCCTTGTGCAGTTCTATAGTGGGACGTAAATATAACTCTTCCTCCCTTGGGATGTGAATTGGATTTGTTGAGACTAAATCTCTTATATGTAGTCCGGAGGGAAACGAAAATATATCAGCTCTATAGAAGCTGAATGATGAAGATTGAATTTTTCAATAAGCTAAAGAAAAAAGATGTAAAGTAATGCTCATTGGGACATGTTTTTACAAACCATGTGCTGGGTAAGGAAATGGCATTTACAAATTTTTGTTTAGTTCACTCTCTATGATTGGGTTACGATTTTTTATGCAGGGCAGAACTCAATGACGGCACTTTGAATTATTCATAAATAAATGAATAAAAATGTTTTTGTTCACCCAAGCGAGTGAAATTCCATGAATTTTAAATAGCTGACACCTTCAAACATCCCTGCTGTCTACTCTTCCCTGAACTGATTGAAATACAACATTAGATTTCAAAAAGAAACGAACATGGCCAAAAGCCATTTTTGAAAGAGGCTTTTACATTTTTCTTTTATATCTTGTATTTGCTGCGTAGTTCTATCTTGAATGTGTTAATTTGTAAAATGCATTAGAGGTAAGTTTTGCTTCTGTGATTTAATCTTTTTCGTTAATTTTTCCTTTTTCTTTTCATTTTAAGAAAGTAAAACGTCCTTTTTGGTGTAGATGAAATCAGTTCACTCACACACATATATGTAAAGACAAATATAAGGGATAATTATTGTATTTCAATAGGCAAATATATGACATAAATATTCAAATAACTATAATTAGCTTTGCAAAATATCTTCATATGTTAGAGGTTAATGTTTTTTTTTTTAAATTACCTTAAGCGTTATCATTAATTTAGGCATTTAATATATATTTTGAATTTTTACACTTAATATGTTTAATTATCATTCTTTGCTTTTTTTAAGAGTATTATGTCAAGTCATTCTAAAAAATTTTATACATTTCTAACACTAGACGGAGAAAAACAGATGAAAAATTTATATGGTAAAATGCTCTTTCAAGAAGCTAAATACAAAAGAATTTTTTTTAAAAAAAATTAGTTTTTTAAAAATATTATTTAGAAAATAGCATTTTAAATACATAATAAAAATGCTTTAAATAGCAAGAGTAAATTCTGTATTGCAGTTCACCGTATTCAATTTATATTTGTATTATAATAGAAAGAGATGTATTTAATTCTAAATGTCAAACATTCCGACAAGTAATTAGATCAAATGACATTTAATTTAACAAATTATTACTATAAATCGCTCGAATGCTAAAAATGCCAGTATTTGTATTTCGTTTATAAATGATGCTGGCCAATAAAATTGAAACAGTGATACAAATGTCAAATTCTCAATAAAAATGAGATTTGCGAATGCCACTTAAGCACAATTGAATAAAGCCAGAGCAAAAAGTGGCATCTCATAAATAATCATTTCATCATCCCTGTGCAAGAGAAAAGTTACGCAAACTTTTTCTGTTTCGAAATTTGGGTTTGAGCACTGGTTTGCTAGAAGATTGTATAACAGGAAACCAGAAACGAGTGCAAGGTGAGTCGGATGATAATTTGAGGATCTTATTTACAGTGCAGTTTATTGTTCATGATATTGCTTCTCGAATTGGGTAGAATCGATGGCTTAGGAGGGTTATGCTAAAACCCAGGTAAGATTTGAATGGTCTACTGTTACTAATGTATAAAAGACAAACATGTTGTCATGTGACTTTCAGGCTAGTAGAGCCACAGCATAGACATTTAATTAGAAAGTGGACGTATGCAGCAGGACAAGAATCCACCTGGACACTGCCACGGCATCTACAGCAGCAAGAACTGCCTACACTGCAACTATTTTTGCGTCCCCCTCGACTCAACAGCAAAGACTAGCAACACACGTGATACACCCATTGATAAATATTGATACAAAAATAGATTTACGATGTCTTTTTCAGACAAGTCTATTTGAGTATTCAAAACTATTATGTGTCTGTATGAAAGCACTGCAGGAGACGTAGATGAACTGTTTGCAGTCGATATTGAAGAATGGGTCATGCATCTGATATGAAAGCATGGATAGCCAATAGGTAAAAGTAGAGAAAAAAATTTAAAAATCTCGTTCTCATCGTCGGTGATTTGAAGAGGCTTTTGTGAAATCTTAATACCAGAGGCACGCGCTATTTTCGAGGTCTTGGAGCTGCCAACTTTCACAAAGGTAATGCTACATCACGTGCTGCCCGTCATTTCTTGACATATCTCGACGTAAGGGATGTTTAACAGCGGCATTTCCAGACCTCAGACCCGTTGAGAAAGTCGGATCTTGGTTTATTCGATAAACTTTGTCTCCACCACTCTCCAGCCACTCCGAAACAAAAGGTGAGGAATGGACTTGGAGCAATGTAGGAAATCAAGCCCATATCATTCATCCAAGCTTAATCTGACTGGATGTTTAATCGGTTTAGAACTACTTTAGTTGCTTCAGGCAGCATCTGTGTGCTTTTCTTTCTGATTTTGTATAGCCTCCCCCTGTTGTAAATAAGACAATCATGTTTTCTGTTTTATTACGATGTATGAGTTAAATACAATTTCTGATATATCCCTTTCCCTTCTGGTCTTGCAATTTAAAAAGCCAACACTGAATTTAAGGAAAATTTAAATCTCTAAAAATTCTCATTTACTAAATAAATAAATAAACTATTTTTATGGCATTATTTGCATTCTTCTAGACGGAAACAATTTTAAAAATCATAATAAAGAAAAAGAAATTCAACTCTACAGAAACACAAACCCAATGGATCTTAAATCTACTTCTATTTCTCATATACGACAAGGCAACACAAATGTGGAAACTGGAGGAAAGAAAGCTCGTACTTTTATTTTTCCTTTATACACCTTCCATAGTCTGGAATCAAATCTCGAGACAGTGGCATAAATATTGCATGTTCTGCTTATCTGAACTTTTTGTAGCTCATAGTGTGTTTAGATAAATATTTTTTCTTGTGACAATCTTTTTTTACTTTTTTACTCAAAAGGTAAAAATAAGTATCTACAAAAAGAAGTTCCTTTTTTTAATCATACTTGCATACACTTCTTTTTTTCAATCTAATATGTTTTAGGTGAAATTTATTAATGTAAAATTGCTTACGCAGCCTGTAATTTCTGTTCTTAAAATTTGTTAATACTTTCTTTCGTATTTCCTACATGTCAAACCAGGCTCTTAATCTCATATCTTCAGTTATTTAAGCTGCATCGGTAAACAATGTTTTTGACTTTTTTCTGTAACACAGTTAAATACTTTTACCCAAAGTATCCGAAACGTTTCGCATTACTTGGAAATCATTTTGAAAAATCAAGTCAGAAATTTATTCGAACTTTATGCACTTACATTATTTCTTTTTTATTATAATAAGGGATTTTTTGTTTAATTTTGAACTATTTTCAATGCAAAAGATGCAAAAATAAGTGAAAAAAAACAATTATATTACTTTAAAGTCATCTAAACGTAACTTCTGACAGATAAATATTTAATGATTTGAGAATGTATATCCTTCTCTTGTAATTTATAGGAATTACATAAACTGAAAAATTGTACTCCATTTCAATCCAAAATCAATTGTTTTCAGAAAAAAAAACAGTATAGTTTTAATGGTGTAAAGAAAAACCTAAAAATGTAATTACATATTGTTGAGATTAATTTATATCAAATGTAATTGTATAACCTCATGTAACCTGCATTTCATAAATCAAATAATTTAGATATATGTGTGTGAAAGTACATTTTCCTTTTCCCCATTAACACTAACCTGAAAACATCACATTTAAAGTAATTTTTTAGATCACCATTTATATTATTTGACATGTTTAAGCGATTAAATACTTTATAGGTCATTTAACCTCTTAACTGAAATATATATTTCAGAAAAAAGACCAAAAAAGGAAATTTTTTCTGACTGTTTAATTCAGTTCTTTATATTATTACAAGAGGTAGAAAATGTTTATTTATTACAAAAATAAAGTTTTAAGGGAACCAGGACATGCTCGAAAGAGTAAAATGCCAAAATTAAGACCCTTTGTTTATGAGACATATATCATTTAAAATTTCCAATAGAGCTTAGATTTTTTTATGTCTATAATAAAGATAATTTAATTATTCTGTAGAACTACAAAAATAACTTTTTACTCCAAAAGTTTTTTTTTTACTACTTAATTTAAGTAATACATAATTTTTGAGAACTCGTAATATATACTTATGTTTAGGTACCATTTTTTAAAAAAGTATCCTTTTTTATGCAAAATATTTTTTACACATATATAAAACAATACATAAAATACAGTGAAACCTTTTTTTTTTAGTAAAATTTTAGTATAGTTTCTTTAAAAAAATTATGAAACTTTGAAATTTGAAATTTTTTTTTTATTTTTCTGCTTTTTTATGCATAAAACAATTTTTAAAAAATTAGGCACTATTTTAATAGAAAAAAATAGGTTCACTATATGCATAGGCACCTTGTATAGAAGTATAAAAAATCAGGAATCATACAGTGCAATAGGTTTTTTAAAAATGTACCTAAATGCAAAAAAATATGCTTTTGAGAAAAGTGAAAAAACTAAAAAAAAAAACAATATTTTCACATATTATACACTTAATTAGTATTTCCTTGCCTATTTTTATATGACTAATAATAATCCTTAACCATTTTCTAGAGTTACAAAAGTAATTTTAAATTCATATGTTTTTTTCCCTTTGTTTTAGTTAACATGAACATAATTTTCGAGATCTTGTAATACATATTTTCATGTATAGGTACCATTTCTTACAAAAATATTCTTTGTATATACAAAAAAATTTACAAATATATATAAAGTAACATATTAAACATAATGAATCTGTTTTTTAAATAATTATATTTATATAATTGCATAATTTCTTAAAAATAATCATAAAACCTTAAAATTATGAAAATCTTAATTTTTTTTTTTTTACATATAAAATCAATTTTCAAAAATTAGACACATACTAAAAGATATTTTGTTCACTGTATGCACATGTATCCTGTTTCGATATATAAAAGGTTTCAAACAATATGCTACAATAATAGTTTTTAAAGTGTACCTAAATTTAAAAATATTAAACATTCGAGAAAAATATAATAAAACTTAACAAAAAAATTTCTCCTTACATTATAGATTTGATTAATATTTCCCTGCTTGGTATTCATTTTCTTCATCTAAATTCTGTTTATCCATTTTCCTTTTTAAAGACCTTCTTTTATTTCTGGCTTCCAATGACACTTTATTTACTATACGTTCAGCCTCAAAAATTCGTTTGTTATCAATTATAAGTAAGGCACGTTCCGTGTTGTATCCTGGTTTAATGCCCAGAGCTTCAAAGACTTTTATCCTACTTACATATCCATCGTTAAAACAAATTACAGCATCCATAACTCCAAATTTCAAAGTTTCAATGCCAACAAAAACTGTTTTAGGAATTCGCTCCCAAATACATTTGTTAAAACTTTCATTGGGATTTTGTGTTCTTCCATGAAGGCACTTTTTCAATAAGTCCTTCTCTGTGAGATCCCGAAACACTTTTTTCACTTTCAATAAAATTGACTCAGGTAAAGAATGCTTGTGAATTAAAAAATTCCCCGTAACAATGCTACGGTTATAACCGCACCAGCTATCCTCACCAAGAGGACACAAAGCGTGTTGAGGATTATCCTCAGTACTTAGTTTATGAAAATAAATAGCCCATATGGCTCTTTTCATGTCCTCCACAGATGACAAATTTTTACGGATTGCTAGCCCATAATAATGTTGGATTGAGTCCACTTCTTTAAGCGTTAGCCGTCCACGTCCCGAAATATTTTTCCCATCTGATAGCTTAATGCAGTGCTTCTCAAACTGTGGGGCGCGCCCCCCCGGGGGGGCGCGATAACCCTTCGAGGGGGCGCGAGCATCTTGAAAATATAAAAGGCTTAAAAATTATTTTTGGAATGAAGTAAAACAAAATGCTTTCTGACAAAATAAAAAATACACATTTACACTGATATAAATTATATATATCATCTGGTTTTTCACTTTCAAAAGATTCCACTTCAAACGCTCATTAGCTATCTTTGATCCCAAAACCAAATAAAAGAAGATATTTTGTTTTCTTTGCTGTAATCCCGCGATGAGAGATTTTTTACTACGTTTCTTGTAACCTCTAGAATAGTACTTTTGATTATCATTTCTTTGACCTTCAAACTTACTGGTATGCTTAACTCCGTCTACTTTTCTTTTGGGAAAGTTGTAAATAATATTTTTCTGTTGCTTTTTCCCCACGTAAATGAGTTTTATGATGTATGGATAAGCATATTGAGCACTTTGAAGGATTAATTGGCCAAGTTGTATTTTATAAGTAATCTGAAATTGCATTATAAAAAAACGTTTTACATAATTATTTTTTTATAACTGACATCGATGTTTTTGTATCGAATACATTTCTTTCATGGGAGCGGTCGCATGAGGCGCTGAATCACTCCAAATTCTGGTAAAACTGTTTATTCGTTAACACAATTTCTTGACAGTATCCTCCGATATGACAGTCTTAATGGAAACTAAAATGAATTTGTCACATTTATGACTCTTTTTTGAGAGTGGCAAACGGTTTTTTACAATCAAGGTACTTGTTTTGATCGAGTTCCCTTCACGACCACTTTTGTTCAGAAATATTTTCTATGAATATGCTATACTTTCCCCTACGATTAACTTTGTGGTTTTAATTGCTGTGTTGTACAACTTATTATGATTTATAAATGTAAATGAGCAGAATATAAAAAAATAGGCATCTGTGATCTCTCTATTGAAGGAAGATGAAACTGATCAAGCAATTGAAGAACCTGATGAAATAATGCATATTAATCGTGATAGCGAAAGTAAATATGACAAAAGTGATAGACATGAAACGTTTGAGTTGAATTGTAATTTTCAAATGCTGTCTAAAGAACTCTATCAAGAAAATTAAGATATCAAGAAAACTAAGAAGCCATAAATGTAACATTTCACCTTGTCAAAAAGACACAAGCAAGAAAAGGTTACACATGCTATTTGTAGATCATCAAAGAATAGAAAAATTACAATAACGTGAGCAAAATATGACAGTTTTGATTGCAAATAACGTTCCTGTATTGTTAGTGAAAAGTGTCTGTGATTTATGTTCTTTATTAAGGTCACGCACATTTGGAACGGTTTCTTTAGTTTTTGGATTTTTCTCAAATCATCAAAGAAAAATTAAAAAGTCCTTTAAAGTAGGTAAGTACATTTTCTCTTAGTTAAATTATTCGCGCTGCAATTGTGATTTTTATCGAGCACAGAAAAAAGAATTATAAAAAAAAAAAGGATTGGGGTTTATTGCTATCTGTTGCCTCGTCAAGCTGAATTGAAAACAATTTATCACGCAACTTAACGAAAAGCTGTTGCTCTACATCTTCAGCGATATCATCAATTCGACGGGAAAGAGTATCATTTGATAAGGGTATGGACTGCAACTCTTTGGCAAAATTGTCTCCAAACATAGTTTCTACAATCTCAATTGCTGCAGCAAAATAAGCTCTGCGGCAATAGTGTGAGGCTTTTTACATCTGGCTATATGGACTGCAACTCTTTGGCAAAATTGTCTCCAAACATAGTTTCTACAATCTCAATTGCTGCAGGCAAAATAAGCTCTTCGGCAATAGTGTGAGGCTTTTTACATCTGGCTATTTTATATGATACTTTGTAAGAAGTAAGTAAAGCTTTTTCGTTCACTGACAAAGTTTTTTTAAAAAATGTTTTTTGTTTTCCGTATGATTTTAATTTTGATTCAAAGAACTCTCGAGGTTTGTTAATGTACTCACCATGAAGCGTTTCGAAATGTCTTTTAAGTTTATTAGGTTTCATACTGTCTGCTGCCAATATTTTTGAGCAAATAACACACAGGGGCTTTTCTTCTCCATTTACTTCAGTAATGGTAAACCCAAAATTCAAGTATTCTTGAGAATATTTCCTTGATTTAATTTTCGGAACTATGCTCGTCTGTGCACTTGTTGATGCTTTATTATCGTCGAATGTTCGCTTATGACTTAAAAATTTATCCATGATTTTTTTTTTTTGTTCCAATTTTCTGCAGTAATACTTAATAGTGTGAATTACAACTAACGCGCAAATTATAAAATGTACATTCAAGATAGATTTGGTAGCTATAGAAGCATCGAATGGACCAAGACTGATTGGAATTGTACGAGGTACAGCATTATTACATGTTTTGCGCAGACGTCCGATAGTTTGGCCAGACTCACGCAGATGCTCGCGAGAATGCCAGATGTGATGGATATGAGAGAGCACAACATAAAGTAGACTATTTTTCAATTTCTACTATAAGTTCACTCTCATATATATCTTGTTCAAATTTTCAATCGTTGAAAAAATACTTTCTATTCATTCATTCAAGTTCAAATACATTTTTTAAAACTTGTAGAGGGTGACACTTCATGTTAATACAGTTCTTTCAAATTTTAATTCATTAATTAAATTAAAAAATGAATAAATAGTAACAAACAAAATTATAGTCCAAAAGCATTTATAGAAAGGAAAACTTTTCGTGCTGTCCCCTGTAACGCAATGGATAGCGCGCGCGCTGGGCTTCTAATCTTAAGGACGGTAGTTCGAATTCCATCCGAGATGGCCTAATTTCTAAGAATGTGTGTGATTTCTTCTTTACTTTACTATTTTCTTACACTAATTAAATTTAATTAATGAATAAATAGTAACGAAAAAAGAATATTCCAATACCCCATATATAGAAAAGAAAAGGAAAAAAAATTGCAAGGAAAATCGCTTTCTCTTTTGTCGCTTAACATTGTGATTCTGTCATATGTAATACATATTTGTATTAATTGAAACTATTTAATAGAAAGTAACTAAAATAAGTTTTTCTTTGTTGGCCTAAGGAGGAATTGACTTAAAAATTTATTTTTTATATTACTTGTTCTAATGACATTTGTACTTTTAGAAATGCATGATGGACGAAATAAATTTTTAATTAAATGTCATTTTGCAATCTGTCCCAATTTAAAAAATGAGAAAGGAAAAATAACATAACATTATAATTATTACTTAAAAGTAATTTGCTTAAAATATATATTATATAAAAGTAACGTATACAAAATTTAATACTCAAAGTGCATTATTATTGCATTCAGTACATTATTATTGAGGGAGGGGGTGGCGATGAAAATTATGATTGAAAATTGGGTCACCAGTAGTGAAAGTTTGAGAAGCACTGTCTTATTTAATTTATTTATTTTGCAAAAAGTAGTATACACACAAACTGTAATACTTATGCTATTAATTTGTATGGTTTATAATTAAGATCGCGTATAGTAGCTTTAGCGTCAAAGTGCATTATTATTACATTCAGTACATTATTAATGTATAAGGGGGCGCGATAAAAATTGTGATTGAAAAGGGGGGCGCCAGTATTGAAAGTTTGAGAAGCACTGGCTTAATGCCTTTGCTCATTTTTAGAATGTTTCTCAGCCTTGTGCCCATACGCTTTTGCATATGGCCAACACATTCTAATTTTTCAACTTCTGTGTCGCCATATACTTTTGCTTCTTTTATAGTAAGAAATCCTTTTGAGTCCCCATCACCAAGATACTGCGTATAACATGCTTTTCGTGATGTTTCAGATCGCTGAAATATACTTAATACCCCCCGACATTCCATTCCCCACTGAATCCTTCGTAATTTTTAGCACAATTTTCACATGGTTTTTTTACCCTTACATGAAGAACAATATTTTGTGAGAGCTTCAAAGTCGATAACCTTTCCGTTCTCAACAGACGTAGCACATACAACTCCGTTCAATGAAGAATAGCCTCTTTTATGCCATGTGCCATCCACAGCCACAGCTATATTTGAATTATTATCATTCGCTATGACTGCTTCGTGAACAGCTGCATTCATCGAGTCTTCACTAATTGTTTTTAAAACATTTAAAAACAAAGAATTATGGCGTTCAAACTTTGCAGGTGGTGGAGGCAAATTCATAAGCCCACAGAATATTCGAGCAGCAGCTCCACCTTTTCCAATAGCTCTCATTCCATATGTCAATCTTAGGTTAACATCATAACATTTATTTGATATTTTTGATGACATTGTACTCGTCGATTCTCCACAGTTGTGACAAATTATTTCCAAACTCACAGCTAAACCTCTACGACTTTTTAAATCTTCTCTCAGCTCAATTTTCTCTGAAGAACAGCAATATTTACAACATAAGAGATTTTTCATAAGGGAAGATAATAAATCCAGTTCAACGATTATGTTTACATTTTGAGAATCTTGTTCTTTTAGTAAATCCGGTATTTTAATTTTTCTCCTAGAAGCACTTTCCACGGAATTCAAAAGCAATTCTTCAGTCGATTTAGACTTTTTATGTTGATTGCTACTATACTTCCTTCTGCCAATTTTTTTTTTTATTCTTGGCATAATTACTCGTTTAAAAAAAGTTAAGATACTTTTAAAATCTTATGAATATTAATAATTATAAGTAAAAAATAAATATTTCTTACGAATATTAATGTAAAATTAAGTAGTTGTATGCCACAAGAAACTTCGGAATAGACGAACTCGGTTCAAAACATTGCCATAAACCGAAATTTAAAGTAAGAAATTTTGTCACACAGCTTGGAACAATAGCTCACGCACAAGCGTGGCTAAAAAGTAGCGGGGTTAACATTCAAACGAAAAAACAATCAAAAGTTAATATAGATAAAACACAGGGGAAACTACATATTTAAAGTTCAAAGGGGCGTGTCAAAAGGGGCGTGGTCATTTATATACATTTTTATTTTTCATATTTTAGGGCTATTTTATCAGCAAACATATAAGTATTATACATTTTTAGATTCAGAAAAATAAGCACTATTTTTTAGAACTAAAATTGAAAAATCGATTATTTGAAAGTATATGATGTCCCTGTTCTCTTAAGGGGACTTGGCACCTTTCAAAAACCTAAAATCGATGAAAATATCAATTTTTCAATTTTTAGTTTAAAATGTAGTTTGATACCTTTGGTACAATTGAGGGAAGTTTTGAAACGATCTGATTATTTTAAACGCAGTAAAATGCATTTTAAATATTTTGACAGCTCTGTCAGCAGTTTAAATGCCATGCCCACCTCAATGTTTACATTTTTTTACTTGAGAATAAATCCATTATTTTACATTAAAAACTACAGAGAAGCAGAGGAATCCGTTAAGCTGTGACTGTAACTATCAGCAAAGTTGTTTATTTACATTAGCTTTGCCATTTTCGCTTGCTGTGTGATTTTTAGTTTCATTAGTTTTTAACTTCATAGAAACCTAAAACAGCATTTTTTAATGCTACTTCAATCATAATTTTTAATGCTACTTCAATCATACATTCATTCATTTTATTAGTTGTTGTTATCGCAATTATGCCTCTTAGAAAACGTTCAGTACGTGCTTTGCAAATGAATGAAAAGCGATGGTGTAAAGCGAAAGTTGATTGTGAAGTGAACAAAAATTCAGTTTTTTCAAATGTACGCCTGGAAAAATTGAACACTGTGGTAAAAAAGGATACCTCTGCTATTGGAAATTATATATTGGTGGACTTTAACCAAGTTAACAATCTTCTTCGAAGTGCAAAGTGCCAATATTGTGAAAAACAAACTTTGAAACTGGAGCTTGGAGCCAAGTTGGGATTTTCATACAATTTAAAACTATTGTGTAGCAATTGTGATGAAAAAAAACTGTTGTAAACACATCTCTAAAGTCTGTTCAGACCAGCCATGATGTGAATTTGAGAATAACTCAAGCTTTTTCACATATTGGGAAAGGTTATTCAGCTATAGAAAAATTTTGTATGGTGATGAATATAGATCCTTTTTCATCAACTACATATGGGAAGTGTGCGAGACGGCTGGATAATGCATATACTCTGGCATCTGAAAACATATTTGCGGAAATCCACTGAGAAATTAAAAATGTGTATGAGAATGGAGCTGAAATCACAGACTTAAGTGTTAGTTTTGATGGAACGTGGCTAACTCGTGGTCACACCTCACTTATCGGTGTAGGATGTGTTATAGATATGCTCACCGGATATGTTGTTGACTTTGAAGTGATGAGTAAGGTGTGTCGTCATTGCTCTGTGGCAAAAAATAAGCTAGGCCAGTCAAGTGCTGAATTCAGCATATGGTATGAAGGACATAAAAGCGAATGTGATATAAATCACTTGGGCTCATCTACATCAATGGAAATGGAAGCTGCATTAACCTTGTGGAAAAGATCCACATCACTTGGATTCCGTTATATTACAGTATTATCCGATGGTGATTGTAAAACGTTTAACTACTTGTGCGAGAAAAAAGTGTATGGACCTGACATTGTGATAAAAAAGGAAGAATGTATTAATCATGTTAGTAAGCGGTTAGGAACAGCTTTGAGATCTACTGTAAAAGACTGTCGTGCTCAAGGTATTTCTTTAGGTGGTAAAGCTCATGGTAGTTTGAAAGAAGCCACGATTAAAAAATTAACTACTTACTACCAAAAGGCTATTTTGAGAAACAAAGGGGATGTGAATGCTATGAAAACAGCAATATATGCTACATTGTTGCATAGCATTTCTACAGATGCTAAACCTCAACATTCGAAGTGTCCTGCAGGAGAAAACTCATGGTGTTTCTACCAATCTGCGATTGCTAATGGGGAAAAACCTAACAATCATAAATTAAATGTAGGAACACCAATAAATGAAAAGTTTCTTCCAAAAAATTCTACCGATTTATCAAAGACTTGCATCTAATGAATTGTTAGAAAGATGCATTCGATGTGGAACACAAAATGCAAACGAAAGTTTGCATAGCATGATTTGGGCAAAGTGTCCGAAAGAAATTTTCGTAAACAAAAGACGTGTTAAGCGGGCAGTAACAGAAGCTGTCTGCGAATACAATAAGGGTACAGTACGCACCATTGTAAAAACACAGAAAGCATTAGGTGTAGCTACTGGAGGTTCAACGAAACAACTTGCTACTATCTTAGATTGTCGAAAACAAAAATTTAGAAAACGTCGTCAAAATGCCAGTAATAAGCTGGCTCTTAAACTTATTAAAAAAGCAATACATAAAAAGAGTTATTAGCTAGGAGGAGAGAAGGAATGACTTATAGCGCAGACCAATTTTAAAACAAACCTGTTTTGAAAAATAATACATTTTAGCATAAATTTGTTTTACTTTATTTTATTTTAGATATTGATTTAAGTAGCAAATTTGTTTTATAAAAGCTTTTAAATTTTCTATTGTACATTTCATGTATTTTTATTACATTTATTTCATGTATTTCATTTATTTTTTAATATATTTCATAGATGTTTCTTGTAAAAATAAGTCACAATGATATTTCCTATTTTTCGTAATTTTGGGCTCACAGACAGGCACTTTAAAAAAGCTTATATTTTTGTTTAATATTTTGAAATTGAATTGTATTATGTTTTATTTTAAAGGTATATATTTATACAACATATTGAAAAATTATTACAAAATTTAGACATTGTTTTGATATATATTTGCTGATTGGTATTCTTAAAAATGCATTTTCTCAGTTCGAGTTTTTTTCATGAAATCATGGTCTTTAAAAGTACAAAACTTCTACAGATATTTATCAAACAACTTGAATTTTGGTGTGTATCTTTATTACAATTAGCTTAATTAAATTAGGGATCCATTTTTAAATATTTTGAATAAAAAAATTTTATAAAAGAAAATGTAGCAGAAGTCATGTTTTTTAGCTTTTTTTCCATTAATGTTTACATTTTATTTTTTTCCAAAACTAATTTGTTTGTTGCAAAATCGATCCCTTAAGTTATTACTCATAGTCTAATAAATCCAAAAAAAAAATTGGTGTCAAAATAATGATAATTGTAAAAGAAGAAGAATTTTGAAAATCGGTAAAAATTTTTTAAAAACTTTAAATTTAAATTTTTTTTTAAATTTAGGAATTTTTTTCATGGTGAAATTTCTTAGTTTAGTAGTAACTGTTAATAATATACAAAAAAAATATTTTAAAACCCTTAAATAAAAAAAAATTGAAAAAAGGTGCCGAGTCCCCTTAAGTACAATATAGCTATTGTATTTAAAAAGTTTTTACATTCACATAAAAAAGTAATGGATTACACGCACATCTTATTCAATTACAGGAACTAAACAAAATTTTGAAGCTAAATATAATTTTAACTAGTATAAAATAATATAAAAACACAACTATATATATATATATATATATATATATATATGTCTGTGTGTGTATGTGATAAAACCCCAGCCCCTCAAGTGTCAGTTGGGGTAAACTTCCAAACAGGATAACTCAAACCATCTCCCGCATTGGAACTTTGACTTCTACTTTTGCCGGACTTAAAGGAGACACGTGTTCTAAGGACTCACTCATTGCTGATTAACGCTGAAAGAGCTCTCGTTTTTGTCATGGCTTGGAGTGCTGATTTCTGCACTGAATATTGAAATAAAATATAATAGGATAGATGGATGCCCATTGTATTTCTTCTGTTAATCAAAGAATTTCTCCAAAACATGATATATATATATATATATATATAGAGAGAGAGAGAGAGAGAGAGAGAGAGTTGTTATATATTCTCCTAATGTTATTTTTCCTTTCCTTATGATTTGTTGTAAGACAAACTACAGGTGAAGGTTGGCTAGCCCTAAAACTTGTTAAAACCTGCAATCCTGGTTCCTAAGGCCAGGAGTTTGTCATTGTATTACTATGCATATTTCTTCCTATTTAGTATAGTTATCTTAGGTTCTAAAGCTATCTGCGTATTTATATATTTTCGATATATATATATATATATATATATATATATATATATATATATATACTGCTCAAAATATTTAAAGAATATTGCGGTTTTAGGTGGATCTTGTGGCTGTGAAACTTTTTAGCTGATTGATACATGGTCGACAGACGTAGTACGTTATATGAGAATAAATTACACATGTTTGGCAGAAAAAAATGCATTTTATTGCGCATTTGTGTACAAAAGCAAAAAAAAACAATTTGTGCATATGAGAAAAAAAGAATAAGAAAAGGTGTTTTCTTCAAAGGAAATCATTTTCAGTAGGGGGTATGGTGTCGACGAATGACCAGCAACGTTGAGCACCTTCGAAGCATGGAGTCAATGAGGCTATTAATCACGAGTTGGGGTATTATGTCCCACTCTTCCAGAAGAGCTCTTTCCAGTTCTTGGAGAGTTTGTGGGGGTAGTTGGTGGCCAGAAACTCGTCTTCCTAGAGCGTCCTAAACGTGCTCTATTGGATTCATGTCTGGAGAACTCCCTGGCCATTCCATTCGTACGATTCCTTCCTCGAAAAGGAAATCCTCCACCAGATTAGCACGATGTGGCCTGCAGTTATCGTCCATTAAAATGAAGTCATATCCGATTGCTGCAGCGTAAGGGACTACAATAGGTCTGAGGATCTCATCACTATATCGGCGAGCAGTCAGAGTTCCATCTCGAATGATGTAGAGGTCTGTGCGCCCATCAATGGAGATGCTACCATACACCAACACTCCCTCACCGCCAAACCTGACACTTTCGTGCACGGACGCCGGGTTATTACTACTGCGACACTCCCTCCAGATGAAAATACGCCTTTTATTCGTATGAACAGAAAAAAGGGACTCGCCAGATAAATGAACATTGCTCCTATCATTTCTCCTCCAGTTCACATGCTCTGTTACCCACTCTCTGTGGTTGCGATGATGCCTAGATGTTAGTCTGACACGTACCATCAGTCGGCGATCATACAGACCTACACCATGGAGCCAGTTTCGGACAGTCTGAGTTGAAATCGTGGTGCCAGTTGCCGAGCGAAGGTGTTGTTGGAGAAGTGTAGCGTTCATATTTCGGTGCCTCCGAGCCGTTAACACTAAATAACGATCTTCATTGGGCGTAGTTGCCCATCTACGACCTTATCTTGGTCTTCGGCCTGCACTTCCAGTCTCCAAGAAACGGTACCAGATCCTGGAAATCACACTTTGTGACACTCCAATGGCTTGCGCTACTTCGGCTTCAGTTTGGCCCCCTTCTAACCTACCTACAACTCGCCAAGCTTCTGAATCGGTTAAATGACTTCGCTGAGACTTCGTTCTCATCGAAACAAAGAAGCCACTGAATGCCGATCATCCTTGTCTTCATTTCAGTTGAAAGTCAAATTTCATTCGCTGCCGCTGAAGCGACGTTTTTGACGTCGATTTCAAAATTAGCATACTCCACAGTTTGAAAATCAGAAAAATTTGCTTTTGTGATTCTCTTCTTCCATTTTCGGCTAAAAAAAATCGCTTATATTATTATTTTATATAAAACTTACAATATCCTTTAATTGTTTTGAGCAGTATATATATATATATATATATATATATATATATATATATATATATATATATATATATATATATATATATATATGTATATATATATATGTATATATATATATATGTATATATATATATATATATATATATATATGTATATATATATATATATGTATATATATATATATATATATATATATATATATAATCTTCAATACATAAATTTTAAAATTTTTTACAGTAGGGTATATCCCTAAACATGGTACTGTACACAAGCCCATATCACACGCTTTGCAATAAACGCGTGTCTTACGTCTTTTCCGCTTCCCATTTTCACAGGATTACGACAGCATATAAAACACTTTCTGGTTGGAGTAGATTTTTTCCATTTGGTGGGATGTGTTCTGAAAAAGTGTCAACCTGTGAGCCCCGGCAAGCTTACATTAGGACCTCCTTCTTTCGACTGAAGTCGTAATCAGTGAAAAATTAAGGAAATAATAGTGAATTAAGTATCCTAAAGTAGAAACAGACCTGGCTCGGGCTTCACAAAATAGAAACGTAAATTTTTCTCCTACCCGAAGTTAATTCTGGTATCACACATACTGAAAATAGTAGCTGCTTGAAAAGGATTCGGGCGACAGTGGTAGGGGTTTAAGACTATTTAATTGTTTAGTAAGGTTGCTCTTAGATGTTGCACTGAGGCGATTTGAGAGTACATTATCTTAGTTTCGTATCTTGATTACTGAAGTGAGCTGACATCCGCTTCCCAAACTTCCGTACCATGCCGAGTTGAGAACTTGGCCGACTTAATGTGGATCCGTTTCACTACTCTGAGGATCTTCAGGAACACTTGGACTTGACAATAGTGGCTTTAAGTTCACAACCAAAACCACTCAGCAATTACGGCTGCATGCGATTTAAGGTATTCACGTATTGCAATAATTTATCCTAAAACATGACCAAAATACGATAAAAAGGACATTATTGTTATAAATAAAGTTTTTTAGGCATGTAAAATATATGTTTGGTATATTTCTTTAGAAAAATGATTTCAAAATCTCATTCTTTGTAAGTCTGTTGAATGAAAATTTTCGTATAGTACATTTTCTGATGTAGATTATGATCATAATTCCATTTGTTGATCAATTACGTGATGTTTTTTTCTTTTCCTGGAGTTGTAACTCTGATACTAATGCAGTTTTTACCTTCAAATGTGATTAAGCGAATTAAACATTTTTGAGCAGTGTTTGTGTCTTTTACTAAATGCATTCTATTTCATACGCAAAGGATGTTACTATTAGAAAAAAATGATAAATTATTGTTCATATATTATTACTAACTGTATAAGGAAATTTATTTCCTTTTTTTTAAAAAAAGTAAGTCAATACATGCATCTTAGAATACTTTTAATCCTATGGAAATTAAAACGAATATCATGAAAATAAATGAGATTGAGGGTATGATTAACATTTTATAAGAAATGAAATAGTTATCGTTTATACAAATCAAACAAGTTCCATCGAATTTAATAATGTCAGTTAATTGAAGTTAACTTTTAATGTTTTTCATGTAAATGTGCTTCATTCACATATATTTTTCAAGAACAGTCAATTATGAATATTTAGTTACTCAATACCAAAAAACTGTTAAATTGCCGATGTAATATCATTAAATGCTGACGAATATATTTTATCACTTGGAAATTAAAGCATTTTTGAGAAAGGTTAGACTGTTCCTCTAAATAATTTAAAGTTATACAACAATTCACCCTCTCATGTAAATCAGCCATCATGCGTTTTGATGCTAATAACAGGTTGTTGTTCATTAGTTCAGTTATTTTTTAAACATTTTACGAATACAAATGAATATTATAAATAGTTAATTTGTTTCTTGTGTGTAGGATTTTTTTCTTTTATTAATTAATACTGCTTTAGGAATCTATACATATTGAGAGAGAGAGTATCATTTTTTTTAAAAAATAATAATAATAAGTTTTAAAATTTGTTATTCCCTCCTGTAAAGATAAAAAGTTACCATATTCAATTACACTACTTTAATATGTTTGCTTTTATTCTTCCTCCAAATAGGATATCCGGTATTGCTTGTGAAAAAAAGCAACTTTTATTTGACACCAAAGAAGGCGAAATAAACACAATTTATGCAGGAGAAGCATGCATATGTTATTTGCATTTTTGCAACAATCTCCTCGCTGAATTTGTTATTTATTTTAACTTTAACTTTTTCGTTTATTAATAAAACAATATTTTCTGCCGTATATTACTATTTTTCTTTGACATTTTACTTTACTTTTTTATGTGTTCCTTCTAATTTGTTATTTCAATTATCATCTGACATAATGTTTTGTATGTTGAGTAAGGTCACTTAGTGCTATCTTCACTTTAATCATATTATGCTGATTTTTTTTGCGAGTACTATCTATTTTAGTTTATTCTAAAGCATATTTTTATCGTATGTTAATGTATTGTTATTCAGGATGTATATCTCAATTTAATTTCTTAATGTTTCTTTTTATGAATTTCGAAGAAAAGTAGAATAAATTTAGTTTTTAAAAAAATGAAATTCTAAGCTACAAACTACATTCTCATGTTTTGTATTTTTCAATTCTTACTATTAGGTCACACTCTCTCTATATTTATTTATTTTTTTTGTTATTTATTTATTTATCTTGTTGGAATATTCAATCGTAAATAAAATACATTTTAAAGCACTCAATTGAGCTGAAATGTTATACTCATGATTATTTTACATGACAATACAATAATTGAATCATAATTAATAAAAATTAATTGATTAAAACTAATTATTTAAAGAATTACAAACGCAGCCGCATTGGCATCATTTTTGGCGACTTGTATCATTTTTCTCACGTTTTAAAGCATTCAGTTGAATTGAAATTTTATACACACGATTGTTTTAAATGACAAAATGATACTTTAATGATAATTAATAAAAATTAATTACAACGTAATGTTGTGATTTTGTCATATGTGTATACATATTTATATTAATTGTAACAATTTAATAAAAAAATAGCTAAAATAAAAATTTTCTTTGTTGATCCAAGTAAGAATTGACTTAAAGGTTTTTTTATGTTACTTGTTTTTTACTCATTTTATAAAGAAATGCATAAATAAATGTTTAGAAATGAATGCTTTTAAAATTAAAAACAAATATTTAACCAGGAGAATTCAATTGATTGAATTTTCGGTTTAAAGTTGCCGATATAGCTTAGTGCTTATAATAATGGACTTGCGAGTTGAAGATATAAGCCACTGACGACCAGAAATGTACAAGCGGCCGATGGACAATGATTCTGTCCACACTCAAATTTCTCCCATTGTACCGTGAGGTAGGTTACGAAGGATGTGCCAAAGCAGAAGTCGGTCTCTCCATTTGACCGAGGTTCAAAATTATGATGTCCGTCACCAATAACACCCATGTTGCTTTATAGATCGACACAAATAAACGTTTTCCTTTTAAAAGAGTATACTTTTTCAGTTTCAAATTATTAATATCATTTAAAGTTTAAAAAATACCAAATATTTCTGTATATCCTTGATTAATATGATGAAATATCTTTCAAACTTTATCTAAATGTACTACGAGAACCCAGCTTAGTATTATTTACAATGGAAATTACACTATAATTTAAGATTGTTGTTAGTAATGTCATCTGATCGATCTTCAGTGCCAGTTCGAGGCAAAATAAATTCATCCTGACATGAGGTTTGCTTTTACGCCAATCTTAAGCCGTAGTTTTGAGCAACATGCAGGTGGAAGTGCGATTTCTCCAGGTTTCTCCTTACACTTGAGGGAAAACATCCTGGTGGATGGTCCAGGGGCATCCCACCTATCTTCCCCTTCCATCAAGCACACATGGGGACTTGCGGCTCCACGAATATTTTGATTGTCCCCATGTGGTACAGGCAATGCACATTTACAAAGAACCATGCCTTCCTCGGTATTCGAATACAGGCCCTAAGACAGAGATGTCAGCGTTACTGACAACTATGTTGGATTGAATGGAATACAATTTAAGTTTAAACACTGTTTTAAGATCTTCAGTTCAGAGAGAGAGAGAGAGAGAGAGAGTTTCATATTTACTTAAAAACTTACCAGAAAAGAATATAAAAAGTTAAATAGTGATCATGAACACATACAAACATATTTATATATATAGTAAAAAAGTTCAACCACAACAAATTATGCATTGCATTACTGATGCAATAGGTACATTATTCAAATCTTCGGAATGCTTCTTACACATTTAATTAAAATTTCAAAGACGTTTCTAAATTTTTGCTTCTTGATCTAAAGACGTGAACAGGGAGAAGGTAATCGGAAAATGTAAAAGATAACTTTTAAATGAAATGCATGTTCTCCATCCTGGAGTTTTAATTAACGCCTTTTCCTATCTAAGAACATTAATGTGATTTTTTTCAATAAGAAGAAATAAGATGAATATAATTACAATGGAATTAATTTCAATTGAACTGTGCACGTTTGAGATTTCTTTCAATTTTTTTTTTTTCATTTTCGATCAGCTATCACATTAAAATGGAAATCACAACACAAACTTAATTAAAAAAACGAATTCTAAATTATTCTGTTTCAGTCTGCAGCTAGTTTACAATTAAGTCTAGTAACACAGCCTCCTAAATAGCTTTTGTGAAAAACTTGGCGTAATGTATCAAATTAATGTACAATTTTTAATGGAATAATTCAATAAAAATATAAATGTAAATATTGCACCCGCACTATTTATATTTAACAAATTTATGTATTATTCATTACTTATTTAACTTACTTATTTAGTTGTTTCAACAAAAGTAGTATGTGAAAAAAAGTGTTTGAGAAAATGTTATTAAAAATTTTAGATAATATTATTAGTAGGAAACATTTATTCTTTATGAATTGATATGTAGAATATTATTATCCATATTATCAGAAGAAAAATACTTAAGGTCCTCTGAAGCAATTCTATTGCGACAAAAAACATTTTAAAGAAATTAGTTATCATTTTGTAATTGGTATAGGAAGTCTGCGTAAGTACACGTTCCATTCTTATGAATTCCCTAATGTATTTATTCCATTAAATAGCACAATAAAAATATATCCCCTTCTTACTATAACACTTCTGTTCAGTTTGAAAAAAATAGTTTCTAAATATGACTTCAAAGAATTGTCAAAGAACTTATATATGTTTCCTTAAAACGAATTGTACGGAATAAATTTCAATCACTAATGTGATAAATATGCAAAATCTGAAAATATGCTGAAGAAGTGGAATTATAATTTTCGGGTCAATCTTCTGATTTGTACAATGACGGATTTCGAAATATTAAACGATTTTGATAAAAATGCTTTCTGTTGGTAAATGTGAAGAAACTCTTAAAGAAGAGGAAACAAATTACTACTCTATCATTATTATTATAGTTATATTTAGAACTTTATACGTTATCCCTTCGTATATATTCTGCTTAAGGTATCCGACTACGTTCGGAGACTTTTTTTTTAAGTTTTCAAAAAATCCCTAATATTTTTACATTTTTAGTTTCACTTTTATACACAATAATAAAAAGTACATTTAGAAATAATATATGTACATAAAAATTTGCAAAAATTAAAATTTTTAAAGAAATTTTTATCAAATTTTGGAATTTTTTCAAACACTATTTTTTAAAATATTTTATATTTTCCATAAAATATTGCTGCAATACATTTTTAAAACACATTTCTAGAGAATGACCTACAAGTGTTAAATTACTTCTTTTGAATCAAAAGTTATGGCCAGTCTAGCTTGCGAACTAGGAAATTCAATCAAATTATCGTAACTTTCAGAAAGAAATACATCTATAAAATAACTAAAAATTGTTCAATTTCTTAGATTGTAGGTCATTCTCTAGATAATACCAATAATTACATTTGTGTAAAATTTCATACAAATATATCTAGTAGTTTTTTAGATATCATGTTTGAAATATCATGAAATTTACAAAAAAATGGTTTTGAGAAAAATGCATTTAAACTTTATAAAATCAATTTCAAAACAAAATATGAAAAGTATATTACTAAAACTCTCCTGATTTATAAGTAACACTCCCACTCTTTGGAAGTTTGTTAAATTTTTTTCTTTCTTTGGGCCTCCTTTTTTTTCTTGTTGATTTTATAAAAGGCAAAAAATGTTGTTTCGAGTCACCGACTCGAAAGATGTCAACAAATCTCTCATCACGCAGTATATAATTCCCTGCATTTATGCCAAATGCTTTCAAAATACCTACCACATCATCGAAAGCTTTTTCAAAAATAATGACGGTAATATATGGGTACCCAAAGAAAGATAAAAGTTTCTTTCAAAATGATTTGCCACAAACAGGCGTTAAATGATACATTTTTATTTGTGTCTTACCGTGGAGGCAATTTTATAATAACTGCTTATCACTCTGCTTTGTGTACACAGGTTTAACAATATTTTAAAGTTTCACAGAAATACATACACTTTTTTCTGTTCATTGTTTTCTGGTGTCGTTTCCTCGTTGATAGTCACACCAGTTCTCAGCTCAAATCGGGCACGGCCCATATATGGGTTTCTCCCTGCTGGAGCAACAGTGAAAAAATACTGCTATTGTAGCACTTAGCATAGCTTTGGCGTGATTGGTGTTAGTGCTAAAACAGTGTAGAATTTTATTAAACATAACATTGATAAGTTTTTCCTCCTCACCGAGGTTTTTCTCGCCTTTTTTAAAAACTTTCTTTTCCGACTACTCAATCTTTCTTAGAAGTATCTTATGCACTCATATGATGACATTGTTGACACCATACACATCTTTAACAGAAAGGTATCCTTGGAATCACCATCACAAAAGAAATACATATTTTTAAGATTCCGTAGTGCAAAAACATACAAAGATTTTGTACGCATTATGTTTGAAGTAAATCCCAGATGATTGCAGGAACACGCATGTATGACTGGACTTATAGAATTCTAAAAAACCTTTGATAACATTTCCAAATCTAGAATTTCCCAGTGTCAATGTATAAAGTTTCTATAGAAACCACATTTAGCGATGAATGTCCATGTGTCTCTGCCGTCAACGGATATTCCACATTCTTCAACTGACATTTTGAAACATTTTATAATGCTTTTCGCTTAAAAAGCAGTATCGTTCATGGCGTCTTTAGCCATTGGTGTAGCAGCACAGACAAGACTTTCTTTCACAAAGTCTAAATGCTCCTTTTGTCATACAAGGCCAGTTCAGCTTAGCACATAGCTTTTTCACAGGTAAATATTATCTTTCAATCACTCACCTTTTAAAAATAGGTTGCAAATTAATAACACTTTGCTTTTTTAGCTTTTCAGTAGCTGAAAAAAGGACGATAAAACTAATCGGAGCATTTTTCAAGTCACATTAGAAGTCAGTCCAAACATGTAATCTTCATGCAGGTACATATTGTTCTCAAAACAATTGGAGAAACACAAACTTGAAAACACACTTCCCAATTTAAATAAAATATTCTATTACCTCTTAATGTTCCACTAAAACATTCTTTGTTCTGTAAAAATACCTTTACTTATCCCAGTTTTCGTTACAAGTTTGAGCACTTCAAGTCAAGAACATTACAAGTCAACACTTCCACTGTTTTTGTAAATGTCTCACCAGCATAGTTGCGTTTTCAAGAAGTTAATTTGATTCATTTTTGATAATATCAAAAGCAGAATGTTCAGAAACAATTAACAATTAACAATTGTGCAATTAAAGCAAAAAAAAATCAGGTTTTTGAAGAAATTTGCGAGCAAAATTCGACAGATTCAAATCAAAACGAAAACATATGAGGTCAGAAGAAACAGATGTTGCCAATCGCAAAAGTCCAATTAAAAGATTCAAATTGTTGCCTATCATTAAAATAGTTTAAAAAATGCCAGAAATTGTTTTTAAAATTATAATGGGTTGAAATTGCAAAAATTATGGGTAAAAAGCATGTTAAGCAGTCAACTTCCGGTTTCGATTTCACCTCTTCCGGTTTCAATTTCATGGCTGTAATAATATTTTAAACACCTGTAACTTTGTTTCTAATTATCGCACAGACAAAACAAAGGCAGATTTAGAAAGATAATTGTTTGAATTTTTAAAATATCAAATAAAAAGAAAATGTGATTTTTGACCGAAAATGACGTTTTCAACGTAGTCGGATACCTTAATTTCAATGTTAGCAATTTCTCGATTACCTGTGAAGAAAATCGTAACGAACAGAAAACAAATTACTACTCTATCAATATTATTATAGATATATTTAAAATTTTATAAGTTACCCCATAGTAAATATTCTGTTTCAGTTAAATGTTAGCAACTTTTCGATTATAGAAGCTAATGAGCTTCATTAAAAATGATTTCTGATCAATGTCTTACTGTTTCTCATTTTGAAAAAAAAAAAAAAAACGTCTGTTTCTTAGTAAAATGTATTGTTTTCACTGCATGTATTTCTTAAATTAATAATTAAATCTTTCTCTTTTCCTTTTAGCAGTGTAATCTTCTGCAATAATTTAGATTTTGTAAATGAAGCTTTTAGATTTTATTTTTAAATGAATTAAAATGAAACGCTGACCATTAAACAACATTACATTTCGTATTAACACTTTATTTCTCATTTAAGAAATCTTATGTAACGTTTTAAGCAATTGAATCGGTAACCAAAGCTAATTATTGTCAACAATACAATCAAACAAACAAATTCTGAACAGCAACAGATTAATTACCGTATATATTTGAATCTAAGTCGTCATGAACTCTATGGCTCATCTCAAATTATCAACACATTTTTTTGTGAGAAAACAAAAACTGTATAAAAAGGGGTTATCGATATCCATTGCTTACGAAATTAAAAAAAATAACAAAATGGAATTGGATAATCAATTAACTTTACCAGTTCTAAAATTTTTATATACATAAATGGTCCTATTATTGCTCTAACAGTAAGCATCACATTCAATTTATAACATCCAACGAATTATTTTTCTGCTTCCTATTTGAAGTGGCATCGGATTTTCAATGGCATTAACATTATAAAAAAAGAGTGGGATGTATTCAAATAAATACGGCATTCTTAAAAGTTATGACTTTAACGCAAGTAAAAGCAAAATTAATTTTGACTCTTATTTCATGTAACCGAAAGCTCTAAGATGAATTATGTTCTTAATAATGAAATCGTAATATATTCTAACAAAAAAAAAATTGACTTTATATTTATTGGAACTATGGTATGCAGCTATTGGAAATTTAAAACAATAACAAAATATAAACAACAAAAATACTGTATAATAACAAGTATAAACAAACCATAGAGTAATTAAAAAGTGTGTTCCTTTGCTACATTGGATACCATCAGGAACCTCCTTCAGACTCAAGTGAAATTTTCTGCGGAACATCAAACTATTCCTACAAGCAAATCATTTAATTAAATGAGAAAAGACACGCTGAGAAAGTTATTGTTCTGTGATTTAAAAACTTGAAATGGAAGCTGGGAATTGCTAGGGATGGAAATTATCTCATAAACGAAATGGAGTCGCGTTATCATTCCGGCAGTTTTAATTAGCAAATGAATTTATCTAAAGGTATTAAAAATAAGCTCATAAAAGTCCCGTTAATAATACCAGATTGAGGAATTACAATTAAATTAATTTCAGAAGAATTCGATTTATTTTATGTGATTTTTAAATATTTTCTTTCGTATAATAAAATCTGCAATTCTCAAATTTAAATCAAACCATCAATTTAGAAAAAAAAGGACGACCTTCAAATGATTTTTATATGATGAATTTAATTTTTTTACGATGTAAATATTTTCCTCCATTATATATTTGTCTCGAAGACATTTAATCGGATTACAAAAATCTTAATTATATTTCCAATTTTTGCTGCATGACTTTTTTTTTTAATTAATGTCAAAAATCCTATGAAGTCTTTAATCAGGCAATGTATTAGGATGAGCTTAAAGTAAAATACGACGACTTATATTATAACATTGTATGGAATGAGCCGCTTAATAAGCAATTACATCATTTCAAGTATGTTTATTTTTTTCAAAATTAAACGAGGCTTATCAATTACAATTACTGTTATTAGATACTTAGTAATTTATTAGTTATTATAATTTTTAATGTATTACTTTTAGAATAATACTAAATGTATTTTAAATTACGAAAAATGTGTTTTTATTTCATATATTCCTTTTCAATTATATAACATAATTTACATTAAGTTAATTGCAAAATAAATTGTTAAGCAAAAACAACAACATCGAAAGTAAATAACCATACTAAAATAATCGGGTAAAAATTTTTAAAAGTCACACGTAAAAAACATGACGATTTAAAAACACAATTAGAATATAAAGCAATTGTTTCTTTAGAGAAAAGTTATGTTTAATCTGAAACTCTTGGTTTTACTCCGCAAAATATCAGTTTTAAAAAAATCTTAAGATTCCAATTAATATTATTTTCATACAAGCCTTTTTTCATAATGTATTCAATATATTTTCAATTTTAAAAGGTTGCGAAAATATTACTTTTCAAAAGAAAAATGTGACGTGATGGAATTATTTTCAACAGGAGCAAATGTATAATTATGAATCATTTTTTAAAAAAAATAAATGTGAAACTAATTTTTCAAATAAGAGTTAACAAACTAAGATAAATTTAAATGTTTGTAAGAAATCTGCTGTTTTATCTCTCTATATAACCGCATTTGGTTTTTCTTTTATCTTAAATAAAAACTCACCTAAACAATATTTAAATATATTACATTCTAAAATATCTTATTGAATATGATAACAGTAAGATATCGATACATTTCAAAACAATAATTAATAATAATAGGAAGTTGAGTCTTGTAAAATATTTAGTTAAACATTTGAAACAGTTACAAATACAGAGATTAAAATATTTTCTAGCTTTCGAACTGCTTATATATCCTTTCAATGGAACAAAACCCCCTTTTTATTTTTTATTTTGTATCCAGTAATATACTGTTCCATTATTGAAAGAAAAAAAAATGTATTTTTATTCATAATCCTTGTAAGTTATAAGGGATCATATTTAAAGTTGATAAATATAACATCACATTACAAATACATAGTTAATTTACTTAAATTATTATTATGTATAATTTGAATTAAAATTGAATCGCACAATTTCTATTCCATTTTCTTTTTCTTAGGAAATTAAATGTCAAACGATTATTTTATAAATTTTATTTTTAATTATTAGATGTTATACTAAAATGATAAAAATTTTGTTTGAATCTTTGTATTAAAATAAAATTTAAATATTTAAAAGAAACATACTTTTTTTCAAGAAAATAATTTATATTTAAATATATTAACAACAACGAAATAAATCATTATTACTAGAATGTCTATGGGTTGGATGACCATTAAAACGTCCAACCACATCATTTTGAAACCACTATGTAAAAAATTAACAATAATTCTAATAACTAAATAATTACAGAACTCTACTGTTCAGCAGGGTTTAGTTTGAAGACTTTTTAATATTATTTTATGTAATTACCATATTTTATGACTCTTTGTATCATAAAAAAACTGACATTGAAATTATGTTTCGCGAAGGTTGTTGAATCACTGCTTTGTCGCAAAACATTCCGAGTCACAAATCTGCCCGAAGTATAGTTATTATGCGGTATCTATTCTGTCTAATCCCTAGGGACATATGATATATATATTACATAATTACTTGAATATTATCAATTTCATCTACACATTCTTCAGATCTATCACAGTCACTTTGTTTCAATCTTATGCCTTCATCGGATCTAAATTAGAGCAACTAACCAACATCTGATCCATACTCAGAACACTCTCGCACCAAATACACTTTCATCAGGGTTTTCTACGAGTCACCGTTTCAGGGTATTTGCTCTGCACAAGGTTCGAAAATAGCATGCTTATTTTAAGAGATGACAAGAAAACGATATGCAACGAAACACTAAGACACAAAGATTGAAGTATAACCGGCACTTTTCCACTGTGAACCCAATAACATTGCATTCAAGGTCAAATACATGAGTAATATTACTACCAACTGTTTGTCTTACTAATTAGTAACCACTTAGTGAACTGCATTATGCTGAACGACAACTATTGATAGTGATAAATTAACTTGATGTCGAAAACGACGCCAGAGGCCGTTCTAGATATATTTAGTTGTTAAAACTCTCCTAATTGATCTAGAACTTAAAAAAATTATGTGTAATCACCTTGAAAAAAGAGTATATAAAAGTCATGAACAATTTTCAATCTCTCGTCCAAGATGTGCAAAGGAGAACAAACAAAACAGGCACCGGTGTCCAATCGACTCTAGTGCTAATGTATTTTCCCCATGACTCTTTCTAAGTGCAGAGTATGATAGTGACATGTTGTAGTGATCACATAAAATATGTTAAAAAAGTTTCTAGTTATTAAAAGATTGAAATATTAACCTTTTATAAAGCTGGAGTTCTAAGCCTACATCTTGTCCAAAAAGTATGACTATACTTTCAAATATTAATTGCAAAAAAAAAGAAGTAAAGATATTCACTGTTTTCTTTTCTTTCATTAAAAAAAATTATTATTTTTACAACACTGAGTTAAATGATTTCAATGAGCTCACCATTAGTTCACCACGCACCACAATGAATCTCGATACGTATTTCTAGCCACGTGGGACGGGCTCATCGCGCTTTCTATTAATTTTCCTCTTGGGTTCTTTAGGGCCAAAAAAGGCAAATTCTTTCCCACCAAATCCAGAAGCGAAGCGTGATGATGCAAATTAGGAACCTTGTAAACAGCAGAAGTTTAGCATAAGCGGGAGTGGACTTTTGGGAACTGATTATGCTAGTCAGAGTTTAAATGCGTAAGCTGAAGCAAGCAGATTTTCCTGAGTTGAAGTCAAGGTGGATACCATTCCACGCGAGACAAAGAAAAGATATTGAGGATGCAAAGTGTTGCTGCTACCTAGGATTTAGAGGCGTGATCCTTCAAGTTAGTACTAGGAACTGTGTATAAACAGAGGCTAGGAGTAAGTGGCAATATAATTATATTGGTCAGGATCACGCTTATTTGGTAATACATATTGTGTGTTTCTCACCTCATACCCGCTAAGTTAAAATATAAATATTATCATTGTACAGTGTTTAAGTTAAGATCTTAATTAAAAAAATATTAAGATTATGGCAACGTCTGGTTCTTCACTCACTCCCACACACCTAGGTCATGAAGATAACTTAGAAGTAAGGCATTATCCACGGACAAATGCCTTACACACGTTCCATGAAACCTTTTGAGATCCACAATCTGAATGGCACTGTAATAAGACTTTTCATGTAATCATTGTCACTATTTGATTATTGGTTAATATTTTTTTCACGTATTCTTAAAAGAAATCCAAAAGTGCCAAGTCTAGAGATCTATTCATCATCTGGTAACATTTTTCTCTAAATTTCAATTTCCATATTAGCTACACATGTGTTGGAGATTGAAGTTGTTACAATGTGCGATTGTTCTTGCGGTGAAGCCATTTAGAAACGAGAATGTTGAAATACTAGAACGTTGAGTCATCTAGTTTGCATTTAATGGAACAAGAAAAACGGTAATTTAAAATATTTGTTTGTTTATTTTTAAATAATATTTGAATGTGTAGTCACACTATTCGGACACCTATATATTTCGTTGGACACTGGCTTTCAATAAAAAAGGAAACCATATTGTTTCAGATGAAATATTTTTTCTTATACGTTATATATATATATATGGAAGAAAGTATGTTGTCCCGAGATTTGACTGTGGAAGACACTTGATTAACTTTGTACAATTGTAATAATCCAAATTATTACACTCAGGTTTTTTTTTTTTTTTTTTTTTACTTAACACCTTAATGCTGATATTCTTAAAGGGCATTTTCACTTATTTCGTTCGTATTAATTTTTTTTTAAAATAGCTTCTCTCCTGTATTTATTTTTGGGTAAATTATTTTTAAATGATATATTTAATAGTGGTGATTAAATGCGAATAAAATGACATTTTTCTAAATAAAATTATTTTTCACATTGAGTTGAATTCGATATGGTTTCAATTTATCATATAGTTAGAGTCTTTCTAATTTTAAATATCTGTGTTTTTATTTTTTAGGTTTACTGTTGTTTTTTGTAAGATTTATGATTATTTTGAACGCAAAAGTGTTAAAATGGTTATTTCTTTAAGAAAGAAAAGCACATTTTAAGTTTGACTATGTTAATGAGCGCAAAATTGAACGAATACATCTATTTCAATGCATGCATCCATGTTTTCAGAAAAATGAACATCAACAGAAAGAAAGATTATATGGAACATTTTTTGGTATATAATTCATCTCGATGTAACAGTAGAATGAGCAACAAACAAGTGCACATTTGTATATACGACCCCTTTTATCCCCCCAATTTTACTTCGTAAATTCTAGGTGTAATTCGTAAACGAGTTCACGCTTAAAGTACCTTTGTCCAACGGCACTCTGGCAAAAATGTTTCACACTGGTAAAGAAACGGACGAAACGGTAAGGCACGGTTATTGCATGTATGTCAGATAAGGCACGTGGTGCATAGCTCAGTGATTCTCTACCTATTTTTAAATTTTTGTAAGCATTGAAATTGCTAATTTTTAATGGAGCTTATTGGATTATAATCTACAGAATTATTACGGAATAAAGAATAAATGGAATTACGAGGATATATGGAATGAACCTTTGACAATAAACCGACGTTTATTTTAAATTTTTGAATGTCATTGCCAGAGAAATTGAATTATTTGAAGAAAATTGCATGCACACTTTTTTCTACTTTGGACTCTACATATGTATATGAACAAATCTTTTTTTTGCATCCATTCCTGTAAGTTCTTAAAGGAGATTTTTAGCAACAAGTCGTTTAAAACTGTGTCAAATTGAAAGTTACAATTTATACCTCTGATGTTATAATTCGAAGAAAAGCGTTGCAGTGACAAATTTCATAATTTAAAATATTTTCTTTTATTTGAGTATATTGTACGAATATTTATATATCATGGTTTTTTTACTTTATTAATTATGCTTAATTGATACATAACATAAGTACAATTTAAAATTTTTAAGTTCGTTGAAAGAATATATATTTATTAATATAGAAATATAAATAATGTAAAATAAATCTTTAAATGATGCATATTCAGCATATAATAAAATTTTTAATATGTATTATTTTCTGCATGCATTATTACGAGATTCAAATAATTTAAAATATTTTGAACAACTCCGTACACTGAATCAAATTGGTGAATTGGTTTAGCACATCACAATTGAAAGGTTGACGACCTCTGATGTAAAGCATCCAGGCAAATTTGTAGTGTGATACGTAATCAAATTCAAGTGCCTAGACATCGTCATATATTTCAAGAATCCATAGGGAAAGACCAATATAGGGAGGTATTGTAAATTTGTTTGATTCCCCATCTTCAAGAATATTCAAATTTTGCATTAATGTGTTGTTTAGCTCTTTATCATAAAACAAGGTGTGTTAAAGAACGTTCTTATTCGAACATATTATCCCAGACTTACGCAAACCAGGTAATTTTTAGACATGTTAATACGATAGAAGACATACGGTAAATTAGAAAGTGTAAAATTGCTCTCCCCTTCTAAAAAAACTTAATAACAATAACACAATTTAACAAGCATTACAGGAAAACTTATTAGTTATCAGACAATTCCCAGATCAATAATATGTAAAACCGCGTATAAAAACATGGCATGTTTAAAAATTGTTAGGAACCAGATTGCAAAGCATTGTCTTATTCTTGTTTGCCGTACTTCCAGTCAAATGTATCTTGATATAATTACGATAGTTATTTAGAACTGGTAAGGCATTTATTACAGTTATTTTACTAATATATAACTTTATTAAACTTTTTTTCAGTGTCCTTATTAATTTGGAAACCCACTACACTTTAAACACTTTTTTATTAAACGTGTTTCCTCAGATTTTTTTTCCAGAACATAGTTTATTTTAATGTTATGTTTGTTTTTTCATGAGGAATGGCTAAATTATTCGTGATTTGTTTTACTGAGAAATAATGAAATATTCTATGTGTCATTGTTACATTTAAACATTTTACTCAAGTTTTAATTTTTTTCATCAATTCATATTTAAAGTTCTAATTATTATCTAATTTGTAATAAAATCTAATTTGTGTTTGTTGTTATGTCATATAAATATATAAATATTTCTATTTTTTTCGTTAGTTTGAAAATGAATAACTGTGAAAAATGGGAAACTTTGGAACAATGGATTTTTTTTATCGGGAAAATATTTTGATTATTTTATCAATTTGAATTATATTTATCGGGAACAAAACAGTATTTTATTTCATTCTATTTAAGTACATTTCTGTTTGTATTTTTCAAGTACCAATTACTTACAGAAATACCCGAATCTGAGGGTCGATAGTAATTTTAATTATGTAATAAAATGTCTTATTACACTCAAATTGACACATAATTGCAAAATGTTTATATATATTTTTTATCCTAAGAGCATAATTTTAAGGGTTCTTTTTTCATTTATAATTTCAAGTTGTACTTTTAGTGGTATCTTTCGTACTAAAAGATCTGCCGGAAAACTTCATTATATTTTTTTCATTTTGGTAATTACTTAAGTAAAAATAAATTTTCAGGTGAAGGGAATGCATTCAAAATAGGGGGAAATATTTTTCATTTAATAAAGGTAACATTCTTTAAAATAAATCATGCATTTATTGCATGAGAAAATATTTTTGCTGAGTAGTTGTAGCAACATATTATATATAAGATTTTTATAACTAAAAAATTAAGTTCAGAAAGTAATTACCATTTGTGTATGATAAAATTCCTTAAATTATATAAAATTCATTTCATTGCATATTTTATTTCTATAAATACGTAAATTTTCCATACAAATTCCAGAAAAAAGACAGAACATTTGAACTATATTGTAAACATGAATATATTTTAAAGGTATTTGCTCATAAATAGCCTTACTTTTTTCACACTTTTCCATTTTTTTTTACATGCAAGAAAGAACTGTAAAATTCTCATTTATTTAAGCTCCGTCTGCGGAGTGCCTATTATGTATATGCAAAATTATAATATGTATTTAAGAAACACATAAAATTGGAATTTATTTTAGATTTTCCTACATATTTATTGCCTTTATCATTACAGATCCAGTTTTGCAGACGTGAAAGTTTGAAAGGTTTAATAAATGCAACCAAGATTCCCACCAATCACTGGAGTGCAAAATGTCACCAAGTATGGCTTATAAACAGTTTTAAGCATTTTAAAAGTAATTAAGAAACCTGACTTTTACGTGTGTCTGACTAATTTCAAATCTAGTTTTCCGGATTTTAATTAAAAATGGTAACAGTAAAACTTTTGTTAACAGAATGTGTCAACTCAGATACTTTATGTAGAAAAATTGTTTAAATTATGATTAATGTAAAAAAAGTCCATCGAAAATGAAAACATAGTACAAAATGTATACATTTAAGCAATTTCTGGAAATATCTTAAATACTTTTCATACAAAAGTTACAGATAAGTTGAAGAAAGCAGATAAATCTTTATTCTAACTTTTAATTAAATACTGAAAGATTCATCGAGAAAATCATTGTTCCTTGATTGGGAGACATAAATTAAAATAACAAAAAGGACGAAGTGGAATGTATATCTGAAATGAATCTGGAAATGTTATTTTTTGATTTTTAATTAAGAGTTGTACCTTAATCTTGGTTTTGAAACTATTTTTAAATCCTAAGATGAAAAGTGAATACAACAAATGATGTTAAATGTGTTTTAGTTTTAATCGTTGTGGAAATGATTTTAAATACTTTCGTTCTTTCAAGTTCCACAGTCTATTATTCAGCACAAATGCATTTTCCAATTTTGGAAAAAAAAGAACTTGAAATAACTATGAAATCCTGAAAGTTAGTGTCGTGGAAAATAAATGCATCTGTTTTGTTGACATGTGTGAAAGTTCCAGAGTTTTAAAGCTAGTTTCATATTCCTGCTTTGTTGATCGCATCTGCACTGTGTTATCTAATCGGATTAGATATTTAATTTTATACTTATTTTGTTAGCTTTCCCGCCTCACGATTCATCCGTACAAAATGAAAACTTTGATACAAATGTAAACAGTAATTGTTAATAGTACTTAGTTGTTGGTAAAGAGTAACATAATACAACTTAATGATAAATTTATTTATTTGTAATTAATAGCATTTTCAAAATCAATATTTAGAAAAATATAGCATTAAATCAGTGTTTCTCAAATTGTAGGGCACGCCCTGTAGGGAGGCGTGATAGGCCTTAAAGGGGGGCTAGAGCATATGGAAAAGTAGAAAGCAAAAGATTGTTTAAAAAAATTATCAACATACTAAAAGCAAACAAATAAAAAAGGAAATAAACATTTACACTTAAAAATATACCAGTACTGCGCGATGAATTTTATAATCATTTTAAAGATACAACGTTCAGAACAAGTTTAATAATTACCAGGGTCACCACAGGCTTGACATATATAAAATTAAAAACAAAAAATAACACTTATCTTGATAATTTGTACGGTTTATAATTAATCCCTTAAATGCCGGTTAAAAACTACGTGATCCGTTCCCTAATGCCACCATTTAACACGTAAACGAGCATATCTATGGTATTGGGAAGAGGGAGGTTAAAATAATAAAGAAACAAATAATCTGAATTAAGTCAATGCTTTGCAAAGACAATCAAGCTCCGTTTATTGCATTCCAAAGCCTTCGGAATAAATGTATGGATAGCAGTGCACAGAAAATATCGTACTTCGGAAAGACGTATGTATACGTCCGGGGTACCTAACACACTGCCTGAGTGAGACGTTTATATACGCCGGTGGTACAAGAGAGGTAAAAGTCGAACTGTAGTTTTAGCTTCAAAATATAGTTCTATTGAATTCAATGTATCGGTATTGTATGGGGAGAGGGCGATGAAAATAATGATTGAATATTGGGTCGCGAATATTGAAAGTTTGAGAAGTACTGCATTAAATAAATAGATAATATTATTTCTTGAAATATTGTTCTCTCTTTGAATAAAAATAGCACAATTTCGTTAGTGAAATTATTATTGCAACACTTGATAAATGCACCAACCCCAGTTTTTACAAGCTTGCGAAAGATATTTCATTTATATTCTAAATATTTGTCATCTCAAAAAAATATGTGTTGATAAAAATTCTATAACTTAAGAGATTAGAACGAAAAACATGTAAAGATGAACTCTGATATATTATGTAGAAATTATTTCAATGATTTATTAATTAGACCTCAAACAGAAGTATCAATTTTTGTAAACCATCAACTTATCAGGTGAAATGTGTGATTTTTTTCTTTGCAAAAAATAATATCCGGATCATGTGACGCTACATAAATGAATAGGAATGCGTACAAATTCTTACTATAAACACTTGTACGAGTATTTGATAGTTCATTTCAACATAAGAGAATATTTTTATTAGAAATATAATATTTAAAACTAGGACTCAAGTAACCTTGAAAATCCCTGAAATTCTGGCCATGTGTCATTTTGACACTGACCGACATTAAACTATATAAGACAAAATATAAAATCAGTAAAATAAAAACAATGTTGTAAGATGATACGGAAATACTAATATAAAATATATTTACTATTTAAATTACTTACAATTAATATACTCTTAGATGAAATATTTATTTTTGCTTACAATAACATATTTTATAAGTCACATTTCAGTGACAGTTTTTATACCGTGTTCCTTACGTTCAACTGAAATCAAAATTTGTAATTTTTCTTCTTCTACTAAATTTTTCAAAATATTCTGCTTGTAATTTTTTAGCTAATCTTTGGATAAAAGGTGTGTCTTCTTAAATTTTTGTTTGTTTCACATTTTAATAAAATCCAAGAGTTCATGGCAGAAATGTATAAAAATGTAGAAACTTAATATCGTCTTCAACCGTTTTTGAATGGATATTACATTGTCATTTCATTAACGATATCCATACTAACTTTTGCTACATTATAAAACTGATAATAGAAGGAATTTTTTTTTTGAATTATTTGCTTTAGAAAAGTTTCAATTCCTAGAGATAAAAACACTTTATTTTACACTGCTCAACTAAAAATGTTGATAATACTGTCCTTCATTTTTCAATACTTTCGCTAAAAATAATGATTATTTTCCAGATTTTATACAGTTTGGAATTTATCATAATGCTCTATTTACCGATTTAACTAACATCATATTTTTTCCCTCAGTTTATTAACCAACTCAAGAAAAATAAAAAGTTTATCAAATATGATATTTGTTTATCTATTTCAACCCCTTAACTGCCACCTGCGTATATTACCGTCTTGCTCAACCAAAGTTTTAAGTGCCCCAGACACACACACACACACATATATATATATATATATATATATATATATATATATATATATATATATATATATATATATATATATATATATATATATATATATATATCAGAATTATGTAAATGCAATCTATATCGAGACTATATTGATGATTATCATCAGCACGTTGTCACGGGAGACCTTAGAATCGTGAAAGATGATTTGTAAAGAAATTTTATGGAAAAAGGTACCGGTTTTAGACTGATGATCACAAAAAATAAATCTAACGTTATGAAACAAATCATAAAATATTTAGATAAATTCTAACTTAAAATGGCAATTAAATACGGAATGCCGATTGAAGCATTCAATCAATTTAGATCTTATGTAGCAAAAGAAATTCGGGAATTAGATTTCACTGTTGAAAATGAAATTATGTATAAAGATCTTAAATCATCAATAGAAAATATACAAAATGACTTCGTGATTACATATGTTGATAAGGTATCTGCTAATTATGCCAAAATTTGTAAATACTTTTACAGTAAAATATTAAGTAACCACATTTTAAATAATAATTCATTTCAAAAATCAATTCACAATAATAGAGAAGATGATAATCGTCTTTTAGCTTTGAACAAAAGACTGAATATTCATCTAATAATATTAAATATCCAAGTATTTTTTTAACACCAAAATTTCATAAAAGCCCTATAAAATTCCGTAGTATCACTAATAGATACAATACATATATCACGAAGTCTGGGAAGATCTTACAATCTCTTCTTCAAAATCTTATTGATAATTTACAAAACACGGCAATAATTAAAAATAGCTTAGAGATTGCTAGAGTTACTAAGGATATGTTAATTTTTTCTATTCATGGCTTTGATTTCGAGGACCTTTTTAATTCTATAGATATTGACGATATGATTAAAGTTCTACAGTTAATTTATGATAAATATGAATTATATACTTCAATGAAAGAAGAAAAATTTGATATTCTTGTTAACCTCGTATTAAAAGAAAATTTCATTACATTTGATCAGAATCTTTATAAACAGATCAAAGGATTACCTCAGGGTGGTTCAGCTAGTAATTGTTTAGCGAAACTATATTTACATTTTTTTAAATAGATCATGTTGTAAATGATTCTTACTTAATTTATCGTTATATAGATGATATAATAAATTTTGGTAAAAATAGTGAATACAAACCAAATATTACATTCTACTCTGATTATCTCACAAGCTCCTTAAAACTAACTTCAACTCTAATATGGTGGAATTCTTGGATTTAGACTTGCATCTTATTAACAATAATGTAGTCAGTAACATTTTTGACAAAAGATATTCGTTTAAGTTCCATATACTTAAAATTCCTGTATGGAATAGTTATTAATTTACAGAAATATATATCAATTTACAGAAATATCATTTTGAATTTTTTATTTAAAAATTATAACTTAACTACCCACAAAATAGATAAATACAATAATATAAAAAAAAAATTTCAATGTTGTTTAGATCATGAATACCCTTTTAATTTCTTAAGAACTTATATTTATCACAAATGCATTAACCGTCTTGCTACTTCGAATTCCAAAACCACCACACAACAATAAGATTTCAAAGTCAGCATGTTAGTGATTTTACTGTGAAGATTATATCATAACACTCATATCACAATTTACATTTTTCCACACACATCTTGAACATCTTACACATTGTTGACAACCAACCAAATCGGAGCCTAGCAAATTTACATTTTTGACAATCAACCAATTCAAATTTTACCATATTTGATTGTCGTCATTTTATACCTGTCTTTGCTGGCTGGTTTAAAAGTCAGCTCAAAAGATGTGTTTATGTATTTTCGAATTTTTTAACTTGGTGAATAATTGATTTTCATTAATGGCAAGACACTTGATTCTCTTCGTAAAAGCTTTGTGAGTAAAGAAATTTTGTTAAATTATTTTTTGAAAGATACTTTTCTTATGTAATTGTTTTATAATTTTTCTACTTTTCTTTCGTAATTATTTTGTGATTTTTCTGCATTAAGAGTTTGGGAGAGTTTGTTATATAATAGTAGTGAGTGGTTTTATCATGCTCTCTGAGTTATCCATACTCTGAAGTTTTGTTTATTTTATTTTATTTGGTTTTTCTACCAAATTGCAAAGGGGGGAGAACATAACAAGACGCCTTCAAACTAGTTTAACCCCACTTATTCGGTCCTAAGTCTGAAATTGCTTTCTGATTCGTCCCTAGGTTCTTCTTTTTTGTAGTTTTTTTTATTTCTCTATAATTTTGTTCTTCATGTTCAGCTTTTATATTTTTTACGCTATTTCTTGTTATGTTCTTTATCTATTATTTCTTGTTTTTGATACATAATACATATTTCTTTTTATATATATATATATATATATATTTGCGAGACTTAGGATATAAGTCATGGCAACTAATTTTTTTTTCCTTGTAGATATGTAAACGGATCACAAATGTATATGTGCCGTGTGGAAGTTCTGCAGGCTTGGTGTGTATACAGAACAACAGATGGCTCAGTGATACCTTATAGTAGTGCCACCAGAGCTATGAAATCTTCCAGTTGGAGAGAGTCGTGCGAGGTGGAAGTAAACCATGTTGAGCAGCGCGCTTATGTCAAAATAGCCGTTTTCCGAGGGAACAATGCACTGGAATGTCACAGTGAATTAGTGGAAGTCCTTGTGAATAAAGCTCTACCATACGGTACATTAGCATGGTGGGTAGGAAAGTTTCAGCAAGGACGTGTGCCAACCAGTGATGAGAAACCTTCAGGACTACCGGTCAGTGTGTGGACAGTCTGGGCACATGCCGCCATCGAGCAGCTCATGGATGAAACAGACGATGAACGCTACTGGAGTTAGAGAGGGCAAATGACATCGAGAAACACACCATCCACAGGATATTGCGTAAAGAGCCACACCTACATAAAATCGTAACGAGTTAGGTACCGCATGCACTAATAGAAGTTAAAAAGTGGTTGCGCTATGCAATATGCTCCAATCACTTTGCATGCTTTCAACAGGACAGCGATCAATTCTTGTCGACATCGATGAATTTGGGGCAGAACGAAACAGAACTGAAGCGTTAATCCACACGGAGTGGTGGCATACTGGAACACCAAGGATGCATACGGTCCTTCAGAATTCTTCCCCAGTCAAATTGAGGGTAATCTTCGCGTATGACGTTACAAGTGTTATTGTTTGCCACTTTTCTCCTCATGACAGAACAGTGATCACACTGCACAACAGGGACTTCCTGGTTCGACAGGTACGACGTGGAATTCAAGATAAATGTTCGGATCGTGTGGACAATGCAATACTCTTGCACGACAATGCAATATCACATAAAGCAGGGTGTGTATGGCAGCTACTCTGACGTTGATGATGGGACGAATTCGAGAACCCACCATATTCTCCCGACATTTCGCCCTGTGACTTTGATCTCATTCCAAAGATTAAGGAACAATACGTGGTAGGCGGTTTGCAACACGAGAGGACATTGCTAATGTTATACGTTAACGTGTGACCTAATTCACAAATGGTGCGGTAAATGCTAAGGATGATGGTATTCAGCGCCTCCTTCAACGTTGGCCGCGTGTGGTGACAATAGCAGGGGACTACATTGAGGGTCTTTATGCGCAGGTTTGTCATGTCAACTTTATGTGTATTGTGTTGTCATTCTTTTGCCCCGTGATGGCCATATTGCCCTGTGTTCTACCGTAATAAATAAGTGTGTTACGATATTTCAATGCTATTTATTGTCCATTCATGTAGTTAACACCTTGATCTTTCATATGTATATGCCACATTTTCCAACCGGATTGGTATTTTCAAGAAAAAGAATAGTTGCCAAGTCTTTTGCTTCAACCCTTGTATATTGTCGTGTTGATTTGCTATTCGTTTCTGAAATAAACTTCTGGATAAGAAATATTTTAATTTTTTCAAACACTAGTGTACTTTATCTTAGTTACTATATTAAATTGCATTAAATAACTGTGATTATATTCAATTACTATAAATTTTGTTACAAAACAGTGATTGATGAATCTGAACTTTAAAACACTCCTTGTATTATACAGAACATGCACGAAAATTATCAATTAATTGTTTTACAAACTTGTGCATTCGCTCTCCCCGTTCGAGCATTTAAAAATATTTCTAGTAAAACGCATTTTAAAGTATGACGTCTTATGCACTTACTATTGTTTTAGGCACTCCAGGAGACT
Organism: Trichonephila clavipes; assembly: GCA_019973935.1. Lineage (NCBI taxonomy): Eukaryota > Metazoa > Arthropoda > Arachnida > Araneae > Nephilidae > Trichonephila > Trichonephila clavipes. The sequence continues at coordinate 933,389 of BMAU01017014.1, forward strand.
AAAAAAAATTGCAACCGCCACAATTGAGATCGTTTGTTAAAAAGAGCCTCATAACAATACATTAACAATTTTAATGCAACTTACGAGTAAATGTTCAACATAATGTGGAATTTGTTGATTTTTTTTGATTTTGTTGATAACTTGGGAGTTATTCACTTTTTCTGTGAAAATCTGTTCCTAGAAATTAAGTTATATTTTTGGTATATCTGTAATATGAAAAATAAGAAAAGTTTTTTTTTTTTTTTTTTGCAATTATGGATTTTTTTCCTTTTGTTTCTTTAAGCTTTAATTAAACAGTTAAATTTTTACAACGTTAAAAAGCTTTTATTATTATCCATGCTTAGGCGTAAGAGAAGCCCATTAGTGGGAGAGTTAAATTTTTCTAACAAGTGGTATCCAGATAATAAGATAAAGTCAAAGATTTCTCAAAACACTAACTTAAGATGCGCAAAATTTGAAAAATGGGATAATTATTTACTATTAGACGTAAAATATATGGGTAAATCAAAATCTCTAACGTATATTTTTATTGTTATAAATGCATCAGCAACAAATTTTAAGAATCATATTGGTAGTACTTGTCAAAATTCTTGTTTGTATGTAGTTTTTGGAAAATCATACAAATTCTCTTAAGGTATAAAATTTCCTTACGGCTCTTGAAATGCTAATGTTAATGAAGTCAAGATTTCTAAGCATATTCTCAAGAAATAAAATGGGCTATTGTAAAGACATTAATATTTAAGCTACACAAGCATTTCAGTTTTGCGAGTGGATATCCAGTACTTGAAAAGTTGTGCACGTTCATGAATATACATTTGGTTTCCAGCAGATCTTTGAGCAGAAATAAGATGTTACATTCTTCTATCTCAAAATCAACAAAGAAACATTTCCATCATATCAGAAGTGAAATCAAGAAAATTTATGAGACTGGAAACAAAGGTGAAGAGAATGGTCTTTGATTCCTAAGAAATTGATAAGCACCTACATTTTGAAAATATACAATAGCTGCCTTACTTATTTTTCAACTCCTACTATTAGCTCAGACTCTATATATATCAATCGTTAATAAAATGCATTTTAAAGCACTCGACTGAGATGAAATTTTATATACATGATTATTTTGGATGACAATAGAATAATTTAATTATAATTAATAAAAAATAATTGATTAAAACTAATTATTCAAAGAATAACAAATACATCTCCGTTGATATCATTTTTGGCGATTGTGTGGCCATTATGGCGACTTGTGTCAAAGCATGGAAATATTTCTTTCTCAGATTTTAAAGCGCTCGTTTGAGCTGAAATTTTCTATGCACTATTGTTTTGAGCAAAAATACGATAATTTAATAATAATTAATCAAAATTAATTGACTGAAATTAATTATTTAAAGAATTACAGATACAGCCACGTTGGTTTAATTTTTAGCGACTTGGGCCAAAACTTTAAAAGATTTTTTTTTCTCACGTTTTAAAGAATTCAGTTGAACTGAAATTTTTTAAACAGATTGTTTTAGATAAGATTACGATACTTTAATGATAATTAATAAAAATTAATTACCCCTAATGTTATGATTATGCCATATTTAAATACATATTTATATTAATTGTAATTATTTAATAAAAAGTAGCTAAAATAAAATTGTTCTTTGTTGATCTAAGTAGGAGAGAGAGAGAGAATTGACTTTAAAAAATTATATTACTTTTCTTTTATTCTGAAAAGTACATCTTGCTGCGCATTATCACTCTACATATGGGAGGTGAACGCATTTATAACTCTTACATTATGGTAATGCGACATGTTTTTATCTTTTGTAAATTTCAGACATTGTAAAATATTTCCTTTCATGTGTGCGTAACAGTAAAAAAAATGCACTTTATACTAAGTATTTTCATACATTTTATTAAAGCATTTATTCTAGTCTAAGAAGCCACCAATTCGAGGCCGCATCCCAAATTCTCAACACATTTTTGTGAAAAATGAAAAAAAAAACACATGCAAACGTGTTTATTGATATTCTACATTTAGTAAATTAAAAAAAGTTATTGAAATTTAATAAGAAGTGAGTAATTAATTGATTTTAACAGTACAGTCAAACCTGCATTTGTGCGGTCTTTTTCATGCGATTCTTAAGTGCGATATTTTTTTTATGCGGTTATGAATTTCAATGGCTTTGTTGCCACTGTAATGTTTTCTATCTATTTGCTAGTGGTGTAACGGAGAATGATAGGACCCCCGCTCCCCACTGAAAGTCAGGTTTCGCCTTTAATATTTTATAAATTAGGTAAATACGTATTTAGCGTTAGTCAAGCCTTGGACTCCAAGAGTCCTGCCCTCCTCCGTGGCAGGACTCAATGGCTCGAGAAACTACATGTTTTAAAAATGTTTCCATGTGTAATATTTAATTATTTATTTTGTTATATCCCTTACATAAAATTTCTTAATTAATTGGCATATTTTCTAAATATGACTTTTTTTATAGCATTCCCAAGCATTAGTTTGTTATATGTAAGAATTTATGACATTTTTGAATATTTTTTGTGCGATTTTTTATGCCGTCCCTATCTACCGCACAAAAACAGGTTTAACTGTATTAAAAATTCTAAATAGGTGAATGAAGCTGTAATTGATCTAACCACCAGCGTATCATATTCAATTTATCCATTCAAAGAATTTTTTCATCTTCGATTCTAAGTCATACCCGATTTTCAATACAATTAACATTGGGAGAAGGGTATTTTAGATTCAAATAAGTATGATAAATATTATTAAAAACAACTTTTGCAACCATGATTTTTTTAATATATTTTTGCTTGATATTTGGAAATACGTAATGCAGCAATATCAATTTAGAAACCAAAATACACGTGTAATTTGAATTTTACATCTAGGTTCTAATTCTAAAATGTGATAACATTTTAAACAAACCACTAGGGCAGTGTTTCTCAATATGTAGGGCGCGACCCCTAGGGGTGTGTAATATCTCTACTAGGGGTGTGAGCATATTCAAATATCGAAAACATGAGATTATTAAAAAATTATTAATTTACTGAAAGTGGAAACAAACAGAATACATTCTGATATAATAAAAATTAAAATACGTATTTAAACTAATACAATAAATGTACCACTACTACACAATGTACTTTATGATTAATTTGGCTATACTAAGTTAACAATTTAATAATTATCAGTGGCCCCATGAGTTTGTCATACATAAAATTATTTAAACCAATTGACACTAATCTTCATAATTTGTTCAGTTTACAATTAATCTCTTCTCAACAGATTAAAATGTACGTGATTAGCTCCCAAATGCACCTGTTTTCCACGTTGTTTTGTATTTTTTTCGGGGAGGGGGTGAAAGGAAAATATAAAAAAAAGCAATTCCTCTGAAATAAGAATACCCTTTGCAAACACTATCTAGGTTGTTGTTTTTTTGTTGCATGTCAAAGCCTTTGAAATTATTTTATGGATAGAAGAGTACAGAGAAGATCGTACTTTGGAAAGACGCATTTATACGTCCGAGGCAATTAACACTTTGGCTTAGCGAAAGGATTATATACGTCGGTGGCACTTAAAAGGGGGAAGTCACATTGTAGCATCAGCATTAAAGTATATTATTGAATTCAATGAATTGTTATTATACGGAAAAAATTATGATTTAATATTGAGTTGCGAATATATTTATATTAAGATATCCGACTAGGTTGAAAAAGTGTTTTTTGACAAAAAAGTCGAATTTTTTTTATGATTGTAAAATCAAGCCCCAGCCTTTAAGATTCCAAAACAGTCTTTATTTTAATTTTACGTAAATTAGAACTCTAATTATAGCAATTTAAATAAGTCATAGTAGTTGAAAACGAAACCGGAAGTGAGCTACATATGCAGTGTTTAATTATTATTTCCCTAAAATGAAGTTTCAAAAACCAAATTTTAATTATCTGCTTACTAAGCCATAGTTTGCTAATAATTATTTCAAATAATTTTGTTGCAAACGATTGACAACGGCATTTTAAGACTATCGCTATTCCGTGTTTGTTTACATTCGACGTTAGATTTACCACGCCTATTTTAATTCTTTTTTCCTCTATTTTGCTTTATTTTTTTAGAATTTAAATTATTTTAATTTAATCTTTAATTTATTTTACCTGAAATCATGGGTAAATGTCGCTCATATCGTCCCCGCAAAAAAAGAAAGTTTCATGGAAACCAAAATACAAGCACTGAAACTGCTTCATCTAATGAAGAAATTATGACCGCCAGTTCACTGAAGCTGCAACAATGTAATGTGGTAAGTAATGATGTAAATAGCATTTCAGAACATTTAACTGGAAACAGATTGATTGATCTGGAAATTTTAATTGGTATTTTTTCCTTATTGTGTTGCCCAACAAAAATGTGTACAGCAGGAAGCCTTTATCTTGTAGAAGATTCAAGGTTTGGATTATCTTCAAACTTTTCTTTGCACTGCAAAAATTGCAGTTTCATATCGGCATTTTGTACTTCTAAAAAGATAGACAAAATGAATGAACTTAATACTCGTTTTGTTCATGGATTAAGATTTTTTGGTAGAGGTGTTTCAGCAGGAAGAAAACTTTGTGCTGTTTTGAATCAACCTCCCTTTCTCTCAAAGCTTGCATTCCGCCAACAAGAAAAAAACTCCTCAGTGCTGCTATTTCCATTGGAGAAAAAATAATTAATGACGCAGCAAAAGGTATTAGGCAATTAAAAAAATCTATACATGTTACTGTAAATTGTGGTGTTTCGGTGGATGGTACCTGGCAGCGTGTCGTGGTTTTTCTTCGCTAAATGGTTGTGTTAGTGCAATATCTGTTGATACTGGGAAAATTATTGACTTTGAAACTTTATCTCAGTTTTGTAGAAAATGTAATTCAAAGACGGAACAACAAAATGTGAAATTGCAGTGTAATCATCATAAAGGATCTTCATCCAGCATGGAACCGGTTGAGGCTTATCGTATTTTTGAGAGGTTGGAAGATCATAGGATGTTACGATACACTGACTATTATGGGGATGGGGATTCCAAAGCTTTTGATGCCGTGAAGGACATTTACGGGAAAGATTCTGTTACGAAGCTAGAATGTATAGGGCATATTCAAAAAAGAGTTGGAACAAGGCTTCGAAAATTGAAAAGCAGAAATAAACAACTCGGGGGGAAAGGTAAATTAACTGATGGTTTAATTAATAAGTTACAGAATTACTATGGGATTGCTATTCGAAGCAATATTGGGAATTTGGAAAAAATGCAGTCTGCTGTTATTGCTGCCTTCTTTCATTGTTGCTCATCAAAACATCATCCAAAACATGGACAGTGCTCTGTCGGAGATGAAAGTTGGTGTAAATTTCAACGGGGTAAAGCTTCAAATATTGTGTACCAGGATAAATCTTTGGGTCTGCCACAAAATATTGTTAACACGATAAAGCCTGTTTATATGGATTTGTGTGACAGAAATCTTTTAAAAAAATGTTTACACGGAAAAACTCAGAATACGAACGAAAGTTTTAATGCAATTTTGTGGCAGATATTACCAAAAGAAGTTTTCGTTGAGCATCAAACATTGCGTTTAGGAGCATATATTGCTGTTGTGCAGTTTAATAATGGCTTTCAGGGATTATTATCCATATTAAATGAAATGGGTATTGTTTCGGGGTATTATACTACACGGGGACAAAAAATCTTCGATAATGAGCGTATTGCAGACTCAAAACGTCACTCACTGACAACAGCAAAAACCTGCAGAAGAAAACTTAGGGCCATTCGAAAAAAAAATAAATATAAAAATTGAGGAAGAAGAAGGAATTACCTATAAAACTGGAGAATTTTAAGTTGTTTTTTAATATTTACTTTATGTAACTTATAAGTATATTTTTTAAATGTGTTTTTTGAAAAATGAAATTTTCACGATAATTTTTGCACGAAAACTGGGATATCTCCAGAACAATTATATAAAATTCAATGAAATATGCAACACTTATGTTATAAGCCCTTGAGAGTGTAGCAAACCGCAGTTTTTTTAAGATACTTACACTTGATAACATTTTATAGTCCGTTTTAGCATAGAATAAAGAGCAAAATTTTGACGAAAAATCATTAACGTGAAGTTCGAATGCTTATTAAATATTTATTTTTGAAAATATTTTTTAACCTGCTGTTTGTGACACTTCAGGTGGATAAATAAATATATCAATGCAATTAAAATTACATTATGACCAATATATATTTTTTACGCTGTTTTTCCTGAAATTGAAATTTTTTTAAAAATTTTATTAAAATATTTTTTTTTCAGAAACAGAGGTGATGCATGGTATTTATTTTATAATTATAACTCTTTAGGCATATTTATGTTCTTTAAAATAATAAAATTCTTCTGATAATCAATTTTGAAAAATTGGTCTTCGAACCTAGTCGGGTGTCTTAAAAGTTTAAGAAGCACTGAACAAGGAGAAAAATATCCTCTGTATAGAATATCTGAAGAAAAAATTATGTTATGTCATTTTGCACTTATATGATTCAATAAAAAAATCGTAGGATACAGAAAAAAAGTAACTGAAAAAAATAAATATTTATTAAAAGATTTGTAGCTTTTCCAGAAGTTCTCATTTGTATGGAATGTAAATGTCGAGGAGGTAACGAAAGAAATATGTAGGGTGATCAAGTAACTGCTAACAAAATACTTTTACTCTACTAAAGTATTCCTATACTTTTCCATTGACCATTAATTCCAAGATGAAGAGAGAATGCATGCAAATAAGTCTTCTATCGTTTCTTATGCTTGTTAAGCCAGCAATAAACTCTTCCAAAAGTATATCTAACAACATAAATTAGTATATTACAAAGACAATTAATTGAAGTAAATGTTCTTTAAAGTATTATATGTAAAGGAATATTATCTAAGATTAATTAACTAAAGAATCGATCATAATTATAGATAAACTTCATGAGTTTGAAAGGTGAATATTTTTAATGGCAAGGAACCAGGATCAAAAAATAAAAAAAAGAAAGTTATGCGAGTATTTAATTAACTCTAAGAACACAATATTATTTTTGATAGTTCAAGTGTCTACTTAAACGGTAATATGCTATCTTGTTAATTACCTTTTGAAAAACAATGACTATCTTATGAGCACAGCACATCATTACGTGTAAAATCTTAGGCAAAAGATCATAAATTATATTAGATTACATAGCCCATCCAGTAAATTTATAGCAGTCTTGATCAAACTTACATACACATAAGATAATAAAACATATGCTAAATTATCATGTTTTATGGCATGTAGTTCTGCTTACAATATGATTTCATAATCTGAAGATAAACAAGTATAATAAAGAAGTGGAGATTCCCCCATTTTTACAGCTAGGGAAATTATTCACTACCCCCTATGTAAAGTAACTGAAAAGAAAATTATGGATATTTATTGAAATATGGTTAGCTGAGTTATGCTACTATCCACAAATCATTAACTTTTCTACCAAAAATAGACTGTTTAATAATATTTTACTTATATAGGATATTACGCTACTTTAAAAGCTGAGAAACTAATATTCAGCAATTAGGAGTTTATTGGAAAGTTAAAAGTTAGAATCAGTTTAAGAACTCTAATGCAGCGTTTCTCAAACTGTGGGGCGTGCCCTCCTTGGGGGGGGTGATAACTCTACAAGGGGGGCGCGAGCATATAGAAAGATCGAAAAAAAGTTTAATTAAAAGTTATTAATTTACTGAAAGAAAGCAAAGCGAAATATATTATGAAATAATAAAAAACACATACACATTTACACTGATGTAATACTCTTATAAATGTATCACTACTGCGCAATGCGTTTCATTATTAACTTAACAGTACTAAGTTTGATAATTTTCAATGACTTCATTGGCTTGTATTAACACTTATCTTGATAATTTGTACGGTTTATAATTAATTCCTTAACTGCTGATTAAAAGATACACCACCATTTACCACGTAGACGAGCGTATTTTGATGCAATTCTTTTTAGGAGAAAAATAAATAAGCAAATCCTCTAAAATAAGTAAATCCTTCGCAAACACTGTCAATGTCCTTTCATTGCATTCCAAAGCCCTCGGAATAATATTCTGAATAGCATTGCACAGAAAAGATTGTATTTCGTAAAGACGTATATATACGTCCAGAAAATTAATGATTTGGCTGAGCGAGGCATTTATATACGTTGGTGGAGCAAAAGATGTTAAAGTCGTATTATAGTTTTAGTATCAAAGTATAGCATTATTGAATTCAATACATTGTTATTGTTTGGAGGAAGCGCAATGAAAATGATGATTGAATAGTGGGTCGCGTATTTTGAAAGTTTGAGAATAACTGCTCTATTGTATTATATTTCCTTGCAGAGACATTTGAAGAAAAACATATATGTGAAATTTCAAATTAATTCAAAAATTAAATTTAGAGATGTTAGATAATAAAAAAGAAAGGGGAGGGGAGAAAAAATACTATAACAAGTACGCTGAGACAAACTTAGGCACCTAATCCTAAAATGTTGTTGAAAAATGAAAACAAATCAGCTTTAATACCAGACTATAAGTAAAAAAAAATATTTCTTTTGTCACAAATGATGCTTTTTTTGTAGGTGTACAAACAACTTCCAGTTATATTCGACGTAACTTCCTCAGCCGTATTTCACTCAATTAAAAAATTGAAGCTCCAATTTCTTTGAAGGGTTTCTGGGTTAGAGCAATAGAAATGAACGGATGTGAGAAAGATAGGAAGATCTACATATACTTTCTGGCCAACTATCTCACCTAATCACAGACAAATTGAATAGGACTGGGAAATGACTGTAAACCACGTTTGCATGTCTAGCCAACACCGCGTTCTGATAACAAACTGTAGAAGATGTTTGATATGAATTGGAGACTTATCTTCTAAAATGGAATTCTTATTTATTCTGAGAATCTATATATGTACACTGGTTATAATAAATTAAAGAAAAACCACAACAACGACTATAACTCAAAAGGTTAGGCGAATAATTTAATTAAACATGTACAATATGCAACACATATGAAGGTATAAAATAGCATAAAAAGAAATTCCCAGGCAATTATGACAGTGGTTCTCAAACTATCAATACCTTCGACCCAATATTTAATCATAAATACAATAACAAAGTATTGAATTAAATAATACGATACTATGATGCTAAAGCTACAATAGGATTTAAACATTTTATAGTTCCCCCCCGCGCATATAGACGTCTCGATGAGCTCAAACCTTATTTTGACCGGACGTATATACACGCCTGTCAAAAGTACGATCTTTTATGTGCACTTCTAGCCATAAAACTATTCCGAACGCTTTGGAGTGAAATAAAAGGACAGTGTTTGCGAAGGATGAGGGATTAATTATATATATATAAACCACACAAGTTATCAAGATAAGTACTTTTTTGTACATAATTTTATGTATAACACAACTATATGTAATTATTATATTTGTCCTTAGCGTAGTATTGTTAAATTAATTATGAAATACATTGTGCAGTACTGAAACTTTTATAAGTGTATTATATAAGTGTAAATGGGTGTTCTATTTTTTATTATGTCAGAATTATTTTTTGTTTGTTTATCTTCAGTAAATTAATAATTTTTAAAAATAATCTTTTGTTTTGAAATTTTCAATATGCTCGCGCCTCCCTCATAGAGTTATCACGCCCCACAGTTTTAAAAACACTGAATTATGATGTTACAGAAATTAGCATATGTATACAATGAAAAAATCGGATGTGTCAATATGGTATAGGAAAAGTATCTTTAATATGCGGTAGGATCACAACACATAGAACGATGTGTTGGTGCTCTCAATTATGCAGTCTATTAATTTTGTAGGAGAGCCACTACACGTCAATTTAGAGCGTCGTAAATATGCTCGATAGGATTAAGGTTTGTTGATCGAGCTGGCCAATGCATGCTCTTAATTGTTTCTTGCTCAAAATAAGCATCAGCGATGCGAGCTCTGCGTAGTCTCGTATTATCGTTCTCCAAGTTTTTAAATTTAGTAAATGCAAGTTTTTTTCTTAATTTTTGAAGTTTCATATTGTGTTAGATTAAAAAGTATATAAAGGTTAATTTAGGCTAAAAAATTGGGTTTGAGTTTTTGAAGGATTTTTGTCAATTGAATCGTACAGTACTCCCTTAGTTCAATTGCATCCAATAATAACAAGCAACTTCCCTTGAAATAGATAAATTTTCCAAGACATTATTGTAATTTTGAAATATTTTTAATGAATTTGAATTTCATGAAATCTCATTAAAAACAAAAAGCTTTTTGGGAATAATATTAAAAACAGAAAACATTCTTATTTCTTTAGGTCAAACAAACTGCATCCAAAAAGTGCAAGAATATTAGCGTGTGTAATGGGGATAATTTCTTAAAAAAAATTGAAATGAACTACAGAAAACTAATAAGAATACATTATTCTTCTACGGCTATTTTCTTCTGCTCCACACTTTAATATTAAATGGCTTGCTGTGCTTGCGCAGTCAAAATCTATCAGCTTAATGTACTAATTTCTCAAAAAATATTAAAAAAAATATTTACAAAATGCTTTATGAGAGATAATATTTCAGTTTTTTTAATAAAATTAAAAGAAATAATTATTTCTGAAATGACAGATCATAATTTTAATGGCAATTAAAAAGTATTCTAGATTTTCTTAAAAAATATATTCGCTGAAGTCTACCGTTTTGAGTGTCAAATGCTTCCTTCTCAAATATGAGTAATGTGTATGCTATTCTCTATAAATATTGATTTTATTTATATGTTCTCATTTAATTAAAATTTCTTTTTCAAGCCAAAGATTAATTAAAAATAACCTTTTCTAAAACGGTTTCAATGTTTTCTCCAAATATTACTCCTTGATTCATTTTAAATTTGTCAACTCTTAAAAAAGCCTGTTTCAGAAAGTTATCTGGATGTTATTGTTATGCATAACGAGTTATGTAGTTATCAGATACCTATCATTAGCATCTAAAACATATTTAGTTAAAAGTGTTTTGGTGAGGAAAGCGATTATTTTATATATATAATTTATAAAAAGTATTATTTCAATAATCACAATTAACCGAATAAAAAAAATATTTCCTTGAAAACAAAAAAGTCATAGGGTCAATTATTTTTATATATAATTATTAATTGATATTAAAAATTTATGTTCCGTGATATCAGAATATCTGCACGAGATAAGTTTGACAAATTATTACAAACAAATATTATAAATAAAAATATTAAAATTGTTGAATGATACAAAAATTAAAAAAAAGTTTGTTTATGATACATAAAATAGCAATATTATATATTTGGATTAATGATAACATTTCGCACTTAAAACTGTTATTTCATATAGCTCTAACAAAAGTACTGAATTCATATTTATCATCATTTTTGTAGCTCCTTAATACTTTAAACTATCAATGTGCATAATTTTATTTATAAAATGTGCTTAAATTTAAATTATTTGAAGTATACTTTCTAAGAACTTACTGGAAGCAACTTTAATTTTAATTGTATTTGCATGTGTTAACTCTTAAAAATATACGCATTATAAATGTTGAGGAATGTTAAAGCATAATTTAAATACTCCATTGTTATTTATTAATGATCCAATAAGAATATTTCCAGTCATTCTGAATAAACGTTGTTTCTATAAAGATTATCCAATGTATTTTTCATTTATATCAGAAGCTTAAACATAGACGTTAAGAAAGGAAAAATTAATCAAGACATGTTCTAACATCAATACAAGTCCCTGAATAGAATCTCGATTTCTAACAAAGCAAAAATACAGTTACATGGAACCGTATATTTAAGTAATTAACTGCTAATTGCTTCTCATTAATGTTTATATTTAACTCATTTAAGTGAATCCAAAGATGCGTTGTATGAAGGAAGATTGGACGTTTGCGTGCTGTTTAATCAACAGCTACGGATGGAATAAATGAAAACTTAATCCGCTGGGATCTTTGCTTCAGGAATGTTAATGTAATTTAAAATCGACTGATACGTGAAAGGCAAATAAAGCTCCGTCTCAAACGCTTTTATTGTATTCTTATTTTTAGAAACCATAGAAGACATCAAATGAATGAAATAACTCAAACTCTTTTACGTTTTATTATTTGCGTCTCATTATTATTTTAACCTCTTAAACTTCACCAAAATGTTTTTAAAAAAGGCACATTTTTTCACATGTAACTAAGCACAATACTTAATATAATGAGAAAACGGAAAGTTTTTATTTTAATTTTCTATTATAAAGTTTTCAATTTTTTCTCAAATATTACAGGGCTTTGTGTATGCATATATATATATAAAAGAAATATGTATTATATATCAAAAATAAGAAATAATAGATAAAGAACATAACAAGAAATAGCATAATAAAAATATAAAACCTGAACATGAAGAACAAAATTATAGAGAAATAAAAAAATAAACTACAAAAAAGAAGAACCCAGCGAGTCAGAAAGCAATTTCGGACTTAGGACCGAATAAGTGGGGTTAAACTAGTTTGAAGGCGCCAACCTTCCCCCTTTGCAACTCGGTAGGAAAACCAAATAAAATAAAATAAACAAAACTTCAGAGTTTGGATAACTCAGAGAGTATGAAAAAACCACTCATTATTATTATGTAACAAACTCTCCCAAACTCTTAATGTAGAAAAATCACAAAATAATTACGTAAGAAAAGTAGATAAATGCTAAAACAATTACATAAGAAAAATATCTTTCAAAAAATAATTTAACAAAATTTCTTTACTCACAAAGCTTTTACGAAGAGAATCAAGCGTCTTGCCATTAATGAAAATCAATTATTCACCAAGTTAAAAAATTCGAAAATACATAAACACATCTTTTGAGCTGACTTTTAAACCAGCCAGCAAAGACAGGTATAAAAAAAAGACGACAATCAAATACGGTAGAATTCGAATTGGTTGATTGTCAAAAATGTAAATTTGCTTGGCGCTAATTTGGTTGGTTGTCAACAATGTGTAAGATGTTCAAGATGTGTGTGTGGAAAAAATGTAAACTGTGATATGAGTGTTATGGTATAATCTTCACAACAAGACCACTAACATGCTGACTTTGAAATCCTATTGTTGTGTGGTGGTTTTGGAATTCGAATTAGCAAGACGGTTAATGTATTTGTGATGAATATAAGTTCTTATCTTCTTCCTTTCATCTCTGAAAAATACAAAAATGTACAGGTATACTGATTGCAGTCAAAATGTGGTAGCATTTATGATGTACGGGTCAACCATTTAAATTTTTAAGGAAAACTGTGTTATGTTATTTTTAGAAGTATTTTAAATGTTATACATGCACTATGAAAATCCATATATACTTATTGAAATAGAAGGGAACTGATTTATAAATTTTATTCCAGTTTAACTCGTTAAACTCGAATAATAATTATTCTTATTTAAGGATTGCTAATTAGGAATCTAGGACAAGTCTTAAGGGATTTTCAAAGAATATTTAAATTAGAGCTCGGAAATATCTAGCTACTGGAAGGAATGTAATAAAATTTAAATATGTGGAAAAACTCTGGGGTTCAAATGGTCGTCGTTATATTGTTGTACCGAAATTCACGTGTTTATATAATGATTATCGTATAAAATTTGATGGAAAGTACATTTGATGGTACGTTTCCGTCGTGTTCACAGCTTAGTAAGTACTTCTTTTTTAATTAGAAGCCATTTTAAAAATCTAAAATGGAAATCATGCAAAGTTTAAAGAAAAATAACATAAAAATTAGAATTCGGATAAACTTACTGTAGTTGTCAGATTTAAAATGAACATTCTATGATAAGGAGATTAAGATAACCGTATTGTAAACAACAGAACTAAATGATAGTTTATAACTATATAAAAACTGAAAAGTCAATATAAAAATTTAAGCATTATATTTAATTCAAAACAAAATCAGATATCAAGATATATTTGTATAGTATAACTTAAAAATTTGATTTTCTTTTAACAAAATATTTGCTATCAACCAGTCAGAACATATCGTAGGTTCGCTGATGCAGTTAATATACGGAAAATTGTTTCAAATATATAGCTTCCTTCTTGATCAAATATTTGTAAAAACAATTATTAGTACATTAATCAGTTCTTGTTATTTACCCACATTTTATGGTTGATAAATAACAACCTTTTTACATTGTTTGTATCACATATTTTTATGATTTTAGTTTGAATTAAAGAAGTATTTCTGATAACCAATATGATAGAAGAAATTGACTCTTTATCACTGGCAGAAAAATTAACTAGAAAATGCATTAATCATTGCTTAATGTTTGTTATGGATATATATATATATATATATATATATATATATATATATATATATATATATATATATATATATATATATATATATAATGTCCATACATTATATACTTTAACTGAAATTGCTAATAATTAATATTATACTGCAGCTACATTACACTAGAATTATTATAATTTATGTGTATTGAAATTAAATTGAGTTTATTTTTTTCATCTCTATCAAAATGTTGGAAAACATGTTCATCAAAGCTGATTGGTTTTACAATTTACCTCAATTATTTGAAAGATAAATATCCCACATTTAACTAGAACAGAGGAAAGTACTTATAGAAAGATTATACGTGTTTCTATTACATACACAAATAATTAATTTTTTATTATTTTATCTTTCGTTTTCCTCTTATTTCTGTGATTTTCAATATTTAAATTATATGTAATGTAAATCGTAATGAGAATATGATATTAACCGAATGAAACATTTTTGTTTTAAATTTTTAGTTAAATAAACAGATGTTCTATTTTTCATAATATAATTAATGTTTCTCTTTTTTATGCTGTGCAAATGTCTAAATTAATTATTAATTATGAAGTTTAACGGAACATATTTCATACCCAATTGATAGCCTTACTTTTTGAACAATAAACTTACGCTTTAGAAAATTTTCATTTAACAACAATTGTTAAATAATTGATGATTTACTACGTTAAACTTCTTGTTATTATTACATAATATTTCTTCTTCTAATTTTATAGCGTAATTGATCTTTCTTGGCAAACACAATTATCTTTTAGAAACATACATATCGATTAATATTTTGAGAATAAAATAGGATAAAATTTTATAATGTAATGATCACTGTAAAGGTCTGTCCAAGTTAAATTTCTGTAACACAAAAAGTTGAGTTTATATTAGAAAATTTCGGGGCTGAAAAATAGTCATGTTCAACCCATTTATTTAAATAAAAAAGTTCTAACTATAAAATAACTAGTGATGATTCTTAATTGCTCAATTTTTCTTAAATTGCTAATTTAAAGAAAGTTCCACACACATATGTATGTCTTTTAAGTTTAAAAGCAATTTAAATTTAGATACCTCTTAAAACCAAATATTTCTTCTTTCTCATTTTTCTGATCTCTAGTCGGTACGTATTGATAGAAAAAGTAAAGATTTTTGAAAGATGAGAAGACTATTAGAAGCAGAAAAATCGATAAATAAAAATCAGTATAAGTTCCAATACAAATTAAAGAGTTCATACGAAAAAAAAAATGTTGCAATGTATGCCAGTTAGTATGACCGCATTTGCTTAACGTCTGGTAGCTATTAAAATTAGACCGCATTAAAAACGAACTATCATATAAAATCAAGATCTGATGAAATTTACTAAGGTATCTGGAAAATGTTATTTATTATTGGTAAGCTTAAGGTTACACTTATTGGTAAGCTAATTTAAATTTTTGCAAAGCTAGCAGTGAAATTTATGTGTCGAGGAGGCATGAAGACGAAAAACAGTTTCTTAAAATTGGCCTTTAATAATCAATCATAAAAAAGTCACTCTGCTCGTTACTGGAGCGATAAAAACAATAAGTTCAAAAAGTAACATTACCAGAGACATCCGATTCGAACCGTCTTCTAATATTATAAAATTAATTTCTAATCTAAAATGGTGATGCAACCTGCAGTTGCATTGCCAACCAGCCTTTCTCTCCCTCTAAGAGAGTAAACCACTCACACACTTCTTATATTTCCGTTTCTCATTCCCTTTTTTCAAAACTAACATGAGCCGAGTTTAAATACTAGCTCGATTTGCATGGCAGTTGCTGCCAACCTCAAATCACGAAACTCAAAAAGATCGGGTTCGAATCGGTGTGCTTACTTTCATTGAGATCATGGAACGGGATTGGAAAAACAACACAAGGGGATCATAAAAATTTGGATCCGACTTTTTTTAAATGTCTAACAATCGGCCCCCTTTTTTCCAATCTCGCACCATTATCTCTTACAAATCAGTAAATTAATTTTAATCTATAATCACATGTTATACAATTTAACACAAAAAAAATACATTTTATTCACAATCTTTATTGTAATAAACAAACTAATATTTTAATCTTAAAGAAACAAAGTCTCTCTCTCTCTCTCTCTCTCATTCTCTAAAAAGAAATAATTTTCTACAAAATTCTAACAATTTTTTCCTTTACCATGGGTTTGGTAAAAATGTCCGCCAAATTATTTTGGTACCTATATATTTAATTTGGAAAACCTTGTCGTATATCAAATTCCTTAGAAAATGATAACGAACATCGATATGTTTTGTTCTACAATTTTCTACCGGTGACTTTGAAAAACTTATAGCAGCTTGATTGTCACAAAACATTACATTTTCACTTAATTCCAAATTTAAACTTTTATTATCAATTACATTCTTTAGCCAAATGAATTCCTTAGCTGCTTCTGTTAAACTAACATACTCAGCTTCCATGGTCGACAGACTGACGGATTTTGCTTGAAAGTTCGCCATGAGATTGGAGTTTCGTCTATAAAGTTATGAACCCTCCCATTGACACTCGATCATCTCTATTTGTAGAAAAATCCCGAGTCTGAATAACATCTTAGTTTTAATGATTTAACTTTTAAAAATTCTAATTTGTATTCTTGAAATACCTCGTCAAATGACTCGCCTCGTAATTGTGTGTTACCTCGCGCAACTAAGCGGGCCTTGTATCTAACAATTTTATTATTTTCATCATATTTAATGGTATAAACCCAACGGTTTTCTAAAATTTTTATATTATCCGGATGATCAACTAAATCCCAAACTTTACGTTCCTTCATTACGTTGATTTCTTTATCCATTGCATCATGCCATTTAGATGCGTCTCTGGATCTTATCGCCTGTTTGTAACAATTAGGAATAGTTACTTCAACCATAAGAGCTTCTTGTTGCTCTGACAAGTCTGAAAATCCCTGGGATTCGGTATTATCTTTTCTAAAATTAAATAAACTAGGATCATACTCAATATTATGCCTCTTACAGTATCTCTCTATTTCGTTAAAAGATTTCAATCGGGTTGCTTCCCCTTCTATACTATAATATACGTTAGATCCAGTTACTTTCCTACCTATATTTCGAATCCACTTAACCTCTGTACATGGGATCAAGCTATGATTATCGGAAGATACATCTGGTTTTTCAGATGTTGAGGGCGTTTCCGTACTTGTCTTTGAAACTAAACGACTCGTTAATGAATCTTTTGCTCTATCGGAATCATCCTCATCATCATAATAATCAGGAAGGTTTAAATTATATCCAAGGTTACTATTAACTTTTTGTCTAAAATTAATTCCCCTCTTATTTTCATCGAATCTTACATTAATAGTCTCGACTAATTTATTTTCATCTATCAACCATATTCTATAACCCTTAGTACGTTGTGCGTATCCATCATAATTCCCATTTTCGTACGCATATCGAGTTTTTTCTAATTTGTTTGGCACACCAGCATATGCCAAACATCCAAAGGTTTTTAGATGCAATACCGATGGTTTTTCTACCTGAATATTTTTCAAAAAGGCGTTTTGTTACCGTCTTTGTGACAAATTCGATTCCACGCATAAGTGAAACAAAGCAATGCTTCTCCCCAAAACTTACTGGGAACTTCACTAGACTTAAGCAATGTTTTGATGCCATCTAGAGCGGTTAAATTGAATCTCTCCGCGACCCCATTCATTTCTGGCGTATATGAATTTGTTACCTCATGCTTTATACCCAGTTCTGTCAAGAAATTATCCATATCCTTATTACAAAATTCTAGTCCGTCATCAGTTCTAACTGCTATTACCTTTTTACTTAGAAAACGTTCTGCTCGTTTCTGAAATCTTATAAACGTATGAAATACGTCAGATTTATTTCGGATGGGAAATACAGTCACCTTTCTTGAATAATCGTCAATTATACTCAAGAAATATTTATTACCGCCTTGGCTTTCAGTTGGCATTGGACCACAGAGGTCCATATGCAACAATTCCAATGGACGTTTTGATCTTACGGCCCCCGTCTTTTGAATGAAACTCTCTTGGACTTTGCTAATTTACACGGTATACAATGAGTCTTACCATTATCAGTTAAGCGTGGGAGACCTTTTACACTATCATTTTTACTAGTTTTTACCAAGTAATCGTTATTAACATGACAAAAGCGTTGATGCCATATTTCTATTGATCCGTTTTTGTTTTAGCGGTTACATCACTAAAAACTAATTTCTTTACTCTTTGGTATAATATAATGATCTGGCTTAAAAAATACAAATGTTCATGGCGTGTCGCCGAGAACAATTTTATCAGTCTTTATTAAAAACATTAATTTTTACCTTTAGTACCCACAAAATGCGCACCTTTACTTTCTAATCTGGAAACGGATAACAAATTTCTCCTCAACTTAGGATTAAATAATACATCAGTCAAAGTTATTTCATGAAAACTCCCCTTATATTTTACCCGATATCTAAGTGTACCGATTCCTTCTACGGGACAACTTTTATCCTCCGTTGCTAACGACATTTTCATGTTAGTTATCGGTTTAAGATCTAAAAATAAACTCTTGTCATTACAAAAATGACTCGTGGCAGCAGTATCTATTACCCAAACACCTTTATCAGAGTTTTCCTCAAATAAGATACAACTAGTTACGAGTTGTTTATCTAGTTCTAAAAAGACTACATTCAGCTTCACAAAATCTTAAATTTATATTAAACTCTGTGTTAAAATTTTCATTTACAGTTGAAGGAGATTTTGGTAGAGACTTTTTCTCTTTACAGTTTACTTTAAGATGCCCGTACTTATTACATACATAACACGGACCTATAGTCTTAATAGATTGTTTAACATTTTTAATAGTTTTACAGTTAAATACCTTACCACTTTTCTTTTGGTAATCATTCTTGCCATTTGGATCTCCATGAGCTGCAGCCGTAGCACTAGGTAACGTCTTCTTCGACTTCTTCGAAGTGAAACTGCTCAAGTAAGCATTCTCCGCTTTCTCCAAATTTTGTTTCATCAACTGAAGACGATTGGCTTCTAATATCAGCTCTGCTTCAATTTTGACAACTCTGAAGTCCTCTTCTTTCCATCTGTAGATTTGTTGCACGGTAGACTGGAATTCCTGAGGAAGCCACCTTATTAATTGAAATCCTATGTACAGGTCGTCCAATTTATGACCCGCTTCTTGTAGTCTGGTTGCCGCTGTCTTTACACGAGATATGAAGATTCCAACATCTTCCCTGGTTGGTATTTTGTTCCAAAAAATTGATCTAATAGTTGAATTACCCTTGCTCTTGTGACTGGTTCGAAGTGATCTTTTAATATCTTCCATGCCGCTACTCCGTCAGTTGTATCCGTTATCAGATTTTTCAAATCTGAACTGATGTTAGTATAGATCAACGTATAACATCTATCCTTACGAAGTTGTAGATCTAATTTTTCCTTGTATGTTGCTTCTTCATCAGGTTGCTCTGGCTTGGTCTGTACTATAAACTGCCAGCAACCATAATGCATTAAGAGTACTTGCATATCATGCTTCCACGTGTTCCAGTTATTTGGAGTCAACACTGATATCTGGTTGTTAAACTCCATACCTGTTACTCGATTTAGAGTACTAGCAACAGAGTTCATAAAAAATAGTTCTAGACTGGAACAGTATTTAAATAGACAAAGTTCATGGCCTGGTTCAACTGCTTAGCCTGCCTCTACACAGTACATGGACTTGTTCAACTGCTTAGCCTGTCTCGACACAGTACATGGACTGGGCCCATAACCAAATTTGTTACACTTATTGGTAAGCTAATTTAAATTTTGCAAAGCTAGCAGTGAAATTTATGTGTCGAGGAGGCATGAAGACGAAAAACAGTTTCTTAAAATTGGCCTTTAATAATCAATCATAAAGTCACTCTGCTCGTTACTGGAGCGATAAAAACAATAAGTTCAAAAAGTAACATTACCAGAGACATCCGATTCGAACCGTCTTCTAATATTATAAAATTAATTTCTAATCTAAAATGGTGATGCAACCTGCAGTTGCATTGCCAACCAGCCTTTCTCTCCCTCTAAGAGAGTAAACCACTCACACTTCTTATATTTCCGTTTCTCATTCCCTTTTTTCAAAACTAACATGAGCCGAGTTTAAATACTAGCTCGATTTGCATGGCAGTTGCTGCCAACCTCAAATCACGAAACTCAAAAAGATCGGGTTCGAATCGGTGTGCTTACTTTCATTGAGATCATGGAACGGGATTGGAAAAACAACACAAGGGATCATAAAAATTTGGATCCGACTTTTTTAAATGTCTAACAATTTTCATTCCTGTAAAGTGCACAGCAGTTTAGTTTCTTTCGGCGAGATTTTGAAATATCGCGTACTCGACAGTTGCAAACTATTCCAATCCCAGACTAGAGAAAAATATGCACAAGTGAATAACGGGAATTTATCATTAAATCCTTTTGAATAAAATTATCTTCGCCAACTTATAGTGTAAATAACTAGAATAGATGCCAAATATTTTGTAAGCAATATGGAACTTTCAATATCACTGGTTTCAAGTTTAAACCTGTGAATAATATTTAATAAAAATATTGCAATTGTATTGCTTATATAAAAATATAATAACGTTGCGTGAGTGCTGTGCAAAACAAATTAACTTCCAATGAGTCATGAAACAAAGCAATATACAGTAATAATGTATAGAGCAGTATTTTAATGCTTAAAACTGATTTACTTGAAATTCCAAGCTTGAAAGTTATATAAGTGTAGTTTTAAATTTACCACTTATATTTCCATCATTTTAAGTTATTATTTACTTAAAACAATATATAATTCTTTAACCAATAAATAATGTATTTTACGGCAATTGGACAAGCCCCTGCACCTATATTGTTAACAAATTATTACTCTGTTGTTATAAATGGTTTCAATAATATGCTCTTCTTTTTTTCAAATTATTTGATTAAATTGAAAGACATGCGACAACCATGATAATCTATTATCTGGAATACATGAGAGTGACCCATCAAAATTTACTAGGTTTTAAATTTAAAAGTCATTAATCATGGAAGAAAGACGAACATAAAAGTATCTAATTAAAAAGATCTCACTAGGATTCGCAAACATTAACAATTTCTTAAGCGTTGATTTCGAAGTCACCAGTGTTCTCTTTAATTAATTCTTAAATGAAATTTAATATTACCTTCTCTCTAAATCTTACAAAAACTGCGAAACCTAAAATGAAAAAATAATTCCAATTTGAGGACTAGTGTTTTAAAAGTTTTGCGAATGCCAGTGTCTTACGGAGTTTTTACAAAATTATGCAATTTTCGCATTTCAGAATTACAATCTATTAAGTTATATCTATAATATTAAAGTATATGACACCTCTCCCTGCCAAAAAAATTGAAGGGAATGATTACTGTGCATTTAACTTCTTTTGTTCATGCTTCCTTCTGTGTTGGCCGTTTTAAATCTGTTAAAATATTTTTATAAAAAAATGGGTTGTTAAGCAATGAAATTGTGGCATATTTTTTGTTCCCATCTCATTTCAATTGAACCTCATACTAAATATTCTTGCATACAGTGACAAATGTTAGGCTAAATACAAAAATTTCTTCAATCAATGAACTCAGCCGTAGTTCTTCAATTATGGGTTAATTTTCGTAACATGCAATGAAATAATGCGATGCCCATAGAGCGTTCATTTAATTTATCTGTTCTACACCCAGATTCTTAATTTTACATCGCATCATGACTTAAGTTAAAATTAGTTAAGTTTCTATTGACAAATTAATATTACACTAAATTAACAGTCCGATCGTATAGTGGTAACAATTATATTTATTGATTAACATATTGGTAAAAGAAACGTTAAATTTTACAAGGGTGGTACTTATCTGATGAGGAGTGACGGAGCGGTGACCACGGGTAGCGAGTTCGCTTCCCGACTGGAGGTTTTTTCTGGCAGACGTAAGAGGGAAAAAGCCCCGAGAATTCTTCCGGACCAGCTTTTAAAGCCGACCAGATCACTTCGAAAAGAATCCGCTACGGATTAATTACCGTCCAATCTATCACCCTGATTGGAGCGCAAGAACATAAACTTGTCGGCCATAAGGTCCGTTGAACCTAGACGCACCCACATACCTGTGTAATCCATGTTTCCTGTAAACAGGGCAAATGCAAAAATTAAAACTGTATCTCAGGGGCCGGCGGCCTCCCATCACTAATTATGAATATTTTACTGTCAATTGTTTATGTTGTTCAACATTCAAAACTCTTGTCCTACACATTGAAAATAACGATTTAATTATTTTTGATCCAATATGTTAATTCCATATATAGAATTATTTATGTATTCAAATATTTAATTTATTATCTCTAGTAATTAAAAACTGATTCTTCAGATACTTAATTAAAAAATTTAAATTGCTGAAATTTAAAATTACCTTAAAAAAAGAAAATTTTAGTCTAACAAAAATCAATTGTTATCAAGGAAATGATTTCAATTATGTGCGTGATTACTTTTAAACCATTTTAATAATCTAATGCATTAAATTTCTCGTTCAATCTTACTTTCTGAACGGAATTTACGCGATTATTACTTTTCTGTCACTGATAGGCACTATTATTTTCCTTTTTTTAAACATAAATAAAAACAATTCGTAAATGAAACACTCAATAAGTTTACCCTTAGAGATCATTGTAAAAGTGACAAAAATGAGTTTTAATGCTTCCGATAAACCCTTTATGTACCGCATTATGATTTACTGCAGTTTTTTCCAATGAATAATTGCTTTTGAATCATTACATTGAAAATTAAGGGAAATGCATAAACAAAATACGCAACATTTGGAAATTTAATTAGTTAGAGCTAATTAATAAATTAGATATATTCAACTGTAAAATTAATTATATACATTGTTCTCTTAAAATAAATAGTCAAATCGTTTTCTAAGGTCTTCATTGAGATACGATATAAGTAGGACATTTAAATTTTGACATTAACTATTTTTTGGGACGAAAAGGAAAATCTTCGCAATCTGCTTAAAACTCCATCAGCTAAATTGCAATTTCTGTTATAAAACTATTCGCTCTTTTCCCGATAAAATACTCACCATGGAACCCGTGCTGCCATATATGTTGGAAGAGTGGATTTCAAAGAATATTCCTGTTAAGTATCGTCAGAATGTACGTAAATGGTTATTCTATTTAATTTTAAAGTGAGTGGTACTTATAAATACCACCGGTACATAGACGGATAAAATAGATAGTTTGAATTTATTGAGTTCCTTGCTATTTGATTCTTGAATGTCCGGAATTGATGGTTCGAAAAAAGCCAAACACACCCCATTTCAAAAGGATTCATGCCGGGAGAAATTGAGTCAGTAAAATTGATATCAGATGATGTATGTCTTCGATGACAATTATCAGACAATGTTAGAATTCTCGAGACTCTATTCCCAAGAAATTTCGTTAGCTGGTGGGATGGTAATTTGATTCAAGCTAAAGTTATAGTCGAATCCAAAATACTGTCATTCTCTCGATCGATTCTTAAATTCATTGAATCAATACATTACTGAACTAGATTTGAAAACATAATATAGGCGAATAGTTCCAAACGAGATAATCGTCAATTTTTCCCACATGAATCATTGGCAAAAAGCCTCAATGGCAAACGTATCATGAGAAATCCTCCGATTGTGAATTTTTGTAGTTAAGGACTGAGAACATATATTTTTTTGGTCTTAAGACACTTAATCTGGAAACAAAGACAATACACTCGTGAGCTATCGGAAACGATACTTCAGAGTCCGAATTCAAACTTTGAGTCCAAGGTGTTTGAAATAGGATCTTTACTAGAATAATCGATAGTTAAATACAGCATCTATATGTTAATAGAGTTAGTTGATGAGTGAAAGCACAACTCTTTTAAAATATTTGTATCTTTACAGATGCATTTAAAATTAAAATTGTCCTGCCCATGCCGTATCCAATTTTTTCGTTGATCGTTGGAATTAAAAGTAAGATCTTGAGTGGGAATGGAATTACTGACCAAAACCATATAATACATCACGCACTATTTATATATAATCACCACTTTCAAATATAATCAAATTATTATACAATTACTTATTTAATTTGAGATCCTTAGGTCATTTGACAATGTCGTTCATGAATGTATCAGAAAGGTTAATTTTTGGGACGAAATAAAACTTTGATTTTTATTGATAAGTTTTTGAAAAATGTATATCTGTGCATAATAAGTAAACATATAGGTAAAAAACTAATATTTAAAGTACCATTAATTTTGAAATTGTGTTTAACTATTGGAATATTTTTTTACTTTAATATCTTCTTTTAGTGTAAGATGTATTTCGTAAGTTTATTTTATTCATAGAATAAGCTATCTAAAATAGCATGGCTTACTAATACAAGAAGAAGTTCCTTTCATTTTGAAGAACTTAAAGTTTATTTTTATTTTTATTTATAGCTATTCAAAACAAAAGGAAGATAAAAGAAAGCGATGAAATTAATTTTTTTGAGATCATATTTTTGATAAAAATCAAGACAATATTTGTTTCATTAGTGTTATCGATTGAAGAAATAAAATGAAAAAATAATGAAATATGCCAATATATAACTATTTTTCTTGTATTTGTAATTTTGACTTTAATACTATATTTTGATTATCTTTGTATGATATTTTATTCGAAGACTTCAGTATTGCTAATTTTAATTTTAATAATTGCATACATAAAATATTTTATTTTCTCTAAATCATCTTTTATTTGGGTTTTTTCAAGAATTATGCGCAAAAGAAATGTAATGTAAGTAACCAAATAATCAGCCCTAACTACTAAACATATCTAAGGTAAAAAACAGTAAGAATATTTGATACTCTTAAATTAAAATATATGATAAATGAGAATAAAAAAGGAATATGAAGAACAGACATGAAAAAAAATCCTTAGAGTAGAAAAATTGCTGACTCTGAGATAAAATTAATTTTCTTGAAATATGTTTTAAATTCTACTTATATACTTATAACATTTCAGAATTACTATTGAAATAATTACTGCTCATAAAATGTAAAAATGCAACTCTTCAAACACATTTTAATCAATTAAAAATGTTCTTAAGAGGGTCAATTAACGAAAATCCATGAAAAAATCGATTTTTCAATTTTGATTGAAACATAAAATACCATTATTTTTCTTTCTAATGCAGTTAAAATTCTCGCTCTAGCTTATATAGAAGTATTTTTAATATTTTTTTAATAAAGTTGTTTACATCTGTGAAACCCCAAAACCCTGATTGCCACGCCCTCTTAAATCAAAACAAAAGACACATGCTACTTTTCAGCCTTATCAAATGGTTTAAATTGATTAAAATAATTTATTTTGATCAGAAACTTATCCAGGAAAGAAGTGAAGTGAATAGTTGTAGATGTTTGTTTACTTACAGCCTATTTTTTACCTCCTTAAATGCAACGGATTTCTGCTATCGTGTGCAATAGTGTTTTCCATCAAAAACATTAATAAAACGTTTTTTAAACTGTGTTAAGTAATAAAATGTTTAAAAAACGAAAGAGTTTGGAAAGAAATGTACAAAACCCCAAACTTTTATGGATTTAAACGTTGATAAGTCAGACAATTTCAACATAAATAAATCAGCTTTAAAATCTAAGTTAGGTAAGTTTAATAAAGAGTATGTTTCTTTTTTAGATTCATTTGAATGTTTCTGTAAAATTCCTGACATTGATAATGTTCTTTTGTGCTTTTAAACAACATTAATTACATAAAACTAATGTAAAAACTAAGGTATTCACATAAATTTGGTCGCCAAATCTAGGGTTTGGCTACAAAATTGTTAATATGTTGTGACTTTTGTGGTCTTATTCAAACATTTCTTAATACCAGGTTTACTAAAACAGTAGTTAATAAAAAAAGATACAAAATTATATGAAGTGGGCACAATAGAATTTCATATGCTATGAGGTCTATTTAAAAAGAAGCAATTGCAAAAATATTTTGCGGAGTTATGCATTTGTCACTTACACCATAGTGATTTTACGATTCCATGCATACATTAAATAATGCGATAGAGAAAGTAACCAAAGTGTCTATGGCTTTAGCTGCTGCCGAAACAATATTTAATAATGCATATCCAAATGTACTAGTGGCTATCAATGGTACCTGGTTAAAAAGAAGCTATATATTTCTAAATGGTGTTGTTACGGCAGTTAGTTTGGACACTGGGAAAGTTGTTGATGCTAAAATATTATCGCATAAATGTTCATGCAATTTTAACAGCGATGTACATAGCAGTGAGTGTTCGGCAAGTTATCTTGTAAATAGTAGGGGAATGGAAGTTGAAGAGGTACACTTTATTTTGTACCTTCCATTGCTCACAGACATTGCACAATTTACAATATACACGATATTTTGACTCTATGGGGACAGTAAAGCATGCAAAGCAGTTTTAGAATCTAAACCTTAATCATATGTCAATATTGAACAATTAGAATGTGTTGAGAAAATGATGGGGACATGACCTAGGGCCTTAAAATCAAAATTAAAAGACAAAAGGCTTAAAAACAAAAAATCTCTAGGATGCCGTAATGGCTTGACAGATGCTGAAATAAACAAATTGCAAAGTTACTATGTTTTGGCTGATCAAAACAACTCTGGAAATTTTGTCAGCCATAAGGCAAGCTATATGGGCTATAATTTTTGATAAAATGTTCACAGGTATGAATCTACGACACGGTTTATGCCCCGTGGGTTGTGACTTGTGGTATAGGTATACTATGCCCATACTGAAAGGTTACACATACAAGCATAAACACTACTTACCTATTGCAATTAGGAATTGCATAAACAAAGTATTTAGAGTTCACTAATCTTGGACATTTATCTGGATGCTTGCTTGATAAAACTCAAAATATTAGTGAAAGCGGAAATATTTTTTGGTGTATAATTCCAAAAACTGTATTTGTGCAATTGGGAAATTCAAAAACTATAGTGCATGAAGCTATATACTTATATAATCAAGGCCTCATTACCAAATTAAAAGTTTTAGATGTATTAAGCATTCAACCACTGAATTTTACAAATGTCGACCGTTGCAAAAAGTAGATCATCCGTGTAGTAGGAAATCAGAATAGTCAGTTTTACAATGAACCAAAGAAGCTAGAATTAAAAACAAACAATTAAAATGTGGGCAAGAAGATTATCTTGCAGATGACACTAGCAATCCAAGTTATAGTTCTGGTATGCATTAGTTAATAGTAAGTTTTTACTTTAAATCGTTATTTCTCAAAAGTGTAAACTTCAACACAAAAGGAACATTTTTGAAAAAACTACTTATTTTACAGCCTTGAAACGTTGCACATATGTTAACACAATACAAATAAATATTTTAATGAGATATTTGATCATAAAATTATTTAAAAAATATTTATGGATTAAAATGTACAAGAATTTTCATCGTTTTAAATATTTTGACGTGTTACTCCACATACGAAAATTTAAAAAAAAAAAAACTATTCAAAATTTTGAAAAATGCTCCCATTAAAATAATAAAAACAATACAATGAATACACAAAAAAATTCATGAGTGTACAACCAGTCAATTTTTAAAAAATGTTTCTTAAATTTGGTCATTTTTAACATTACGGAGATAGGGAAAATGCTGCGTGAAGTGACCTCCTTAAATAGATTGAAACATATAAAATTTAAATGAAGCACAGAGAGTTTAATGTAATTTCTTTTGTTCTGAACAATATGAATGAAATATATTTGATTTTAATTATTTAATTTATTTAGAAGCTTATACAGTTTTTGCTTTCTTATTTAAAAATATTTAATAAATAAATAATTCATAAATTTGAAGTTGTGAAAGTTTATCAATGGTCAAAATGTTATGTGGAAAATTTTAATACAGAAGTAAAAACTTTCACACGTAGAAGTTTAACTACATCTAACGAGAATTTCGAATGAGTTCGCCACCAAGAATAAAGAACATAACAAATATGGTTCATTTTCAGCTTTTCCTTGATGTGAAGCAAGATTTCTAAACATAGCGCTTTATTAAAATTTTAATGTAAGCAAGAAAATGAAAAAAAAAACAATAAATATGTAAATGAATAAAATAAATATTTTAAAATTGTGTTGACATATTAATTTAAATCGTCATATTCAATTGACCAAAAGATCAAAAGCCTCCCTAGAGAAAAAAAAAAGAAAATTACTGGAATCGTAATAATTTTACACTTTTTATGAAATACATTGCGTTAATTCTTAGAAATATTTGGGTTTTAAAAAAAGTTAAGCAAACATATTGACTGTGTATAAATTAAGTATACCATACATATTTGCACGAGATAAAGAAAAGTACTCTATCAAAAACTAAGATTTTTTAAGTCTCTTTTATTCAGTAGACATTTTTCTACAGAAACATTTTGGAAAATTTTTATATAAATAGTTGTTTTGTGGTTTCAAATTAATAGCAAAGTCACTTACATATATCTAAAAAAACATGATGCATTAATTATATTTGTTAAGCATGTGAAGATATTTTAAGCTTATCAACAGGAGGGCCTTTTTAACCCTCCAAGCGGTTAGCACGGAAAATTCCGTCATTGTAAAGATACTTCAAAAATGCACTGCATGGGTTTTTTTGCCTTCAAGTAACATTTTCAAAAGCGGATTAGCCGTGCTTTTCTGAAATCCTTTCCCCCTTTTAAAGGTTTAACACCTTGAAAGATAATTAGGGACGGTGGAAGCAACGCAGCAGGACACTGATAGGAAGTTTTATGGCTCGCAGGAAACCCCGTGTTTTGTCCCTGGAGAAATCGTAAGAAATCGGGGGGAAATTTCTTTAGACACCAGGAAGTATGTGTTTCTTAGTTGTATTTTAAAAGTTTTGAAAAGCCTCATCGCATAAGTAAAATAAGTTACAATTCCCTTTTGGTTTCATATAACTTTGAAACTGTAACAAAAGTTGGGGCGTGTCAGGGCAATCTGTTGTTTTATATAGTTAGACATATTATCTTTTTAAAAGTATATTCTTTCGCTTCATTTTCTTATCTTAATCAATGCTTTCAGTTTTTGAAACATGATTATTTCATTATAAGATGAAAAAAAAATAATAAAACACCAAACACTTTAAAATTTGAAATATTTTCAAATTTCCAACCACTAAAAATGAATAAATTTAAACTTCATTAAATAATTTGAAATATTTTCTTATACTTTGATAAAAATAATAACGAAAAAAACTAATTAAGATATATTAGTCTTTTTTTAGATTTCATAGCCCAAGTGTTCAGGGAAGTTTACGTACAGTGTCTAGTTATATATTTTTAAAATACACCGAATTATATTTGAATTTTAAGTGCTTGAACTTCAGTTTACATCAAAGACAACATGAATGAATATTTTCCCACATTTTTTTATAACTTGAATGTTTGAATAAATGGTAATCAAAAATATACGTAAACATTTACAGTAGACATTTATGCATATAAATAAATTTAAAAATCAATTTTAAAATCGAGCTAATCAAAAACATTCGAAATATTCTTCAAAAATATCTATTTATGCAAAATACCTCAACATTTATCTTTTTTTAAAGGCTAACTGAATAAGTAATTAAAATCTGGATATTTTTTGAAATCTCGACCGTATAAAGCTAGAAATTTTATGTTAGAAATTCCATTTGCAATTTCGAAAAAAAAAATGCATCGCGCAGTTAAAAATTATTTACCATAAGTTTTAACAATTGTGTTTGAGTATAATATAAATTTCAAATTTTATTATAGAGCTTCTTTGGTATCTTTTAATATATTTCGAAGATTTCACATAATTCAGTTGAAAACTGCATGCTAAGAGCAAAAAATATACTAAAAGAATCAACGAATATACAATAGTTTTACATAGAAGCAAAAAACTGAGAAATTAAAGCGTAGGAATGAAACATTTTCAGTATATCTGAAGTAGTTTTCGAAATATTTATTTTAAAGTTCAGAAAATTTGTGTGCGTTTTGTTATACTTAATATTAATTAAATGCTTAAAATAATATGTTAATAATAGTCATGTAATCGTTTGATGACACATTCATATATTAATAAAAATTATAATGGTCATTGAAGCGAATGTCAAGAATTTTATGTAATTTTAAATTCAGACATTAAGATATTGATGTAGAAAATATAAAACGACTATCTAAAATACATGGAAAATGCAGCCTGCTATAAAATGATTTGACAAACAAAATACGGCATTTTCACTTACTATTGCAGAGCCGGATTAGTCAGGGGCAATCTGGAAAAACAGAGAGGGAACCGCGGTTATGATGGATGCCGCTCTAGCTTTTAAATCTCTCAGGAAAAAATATATAAGTTACAAATGCAAAAATAAGTCTTGTAATTTTCCATACATTTTTATAACAACGAATTTTGGAATTGCTCTCAATACTTTGTTCTGTTTGACAATATCTAAGGTAACCAACCATGCTTTAAATAGATTTGCACTACTTTTTCGTAACCGTATTCCTTTTAAAATTAATTCGTGCAGCCAAAATACACTTTTTGCACTCTTAAAAATTATGTAAAGTATAACAGTTAATTGTAATTTATGCAACTTGTGAAATGTTCATAATTAACCATTTCCGTCTAAACAGTTTACATGAAAAAAAAATTTGGACTCCCTCATTCATTAAGGGATTATATAAGATTCTAACATTAAGTTTTATTTTTCACCGAATATGGTCGAATGGTAGTGTATCGTGCTTCCACACCACATGTTTTGGGTTCTATTAACGGGCTGGGCAAGGTCGACTCTTCCTTTCATCCCCGCTACATTGGGTCGATAAACTAGTATCAACCTTTCTTGGGGTCTTAAACACTGAAGGTCTCTCTTCAGACAGACCACCAAATCGGGACAACTGTTCATGCACCTCAGCACCCAATGGTCACATATATTGGGATGGGCATAGTAGTTCCTTCCTCTCATGTATTGTTGTGCCACTGAGTTTGAGTTTTAAGTTTGAGGATTGTCTCATTTTGGGGATACCCGTTAGATAAACATGTTTTTCCACTCATTTGCAGTTAAACATTTTTTTTTCAATTACGTTTATTTCAGAAGGAAGTTTGATTTTTCAAATGTATTTGCTTAATAACATGTATATTTGTGTATTATATTAAAATTTTGATCAATCCAAAATTACATGTTTTTTGCTCCTCTAAAAGCTTTTAGATCTGATCTTACAATCCATATACGTTTTATAGTAGTATACTTAAAAATGATAAAGACATTTTTACGACTGTGTGAGCTTTTATAAATATAAAAATTGAATTCACAGCTACAGTTTTTAAAATGTACTGAAATAAGTGGAGGAATAGGATATTTACATATTATGAATATTTTTGACTGTAGTAAGATATATTTATATTTCACTTTCTTTACAATTTGAATAGAAGTTGTGAGCCATTTTGCGAATAGTTTGATATTGAGTATAATTCCATAGGCTGTTTAATATTGTAAAGTGTTTTACTTTGATACCAGCACACATTAAAATAAGGCTCATTTGCAGTTATATGATCAGCTTTAGTGATATTTAAATTTTAAAAAATAGTCTACACGAACGAAAACATTGTTTCAAAACCACACACCACATCTAATACTATTTCTTCCATACAGCAGGAAATATTTGTGTATACTCAAAAAATTTAATACAGGATACATTTCAAAATGTTATTATTTTTTTTTTAAATTTGGTATGGATACATTGTGGAACTATCGGTTAACTTCACTGAACAAAATTGTTTTAAGAGTACTGTTTTGAAATACAAATTTAATTAGGGAGAACTTTTCTCACAATAGAATTGGTAATGACTGAATTGTGTGAAAATGTATTTATCCATGTGTGACATTTTTCATTGTAATAAAAGAAACAGAAAGATAAGAAATTAAACTTGAGTAGAATATGGTTAGAAGTACTGTCATGTGCATTTAAAGAAGTTTATCCCCCAATTAAATTAAAAAATTATTGACTGAATGTGTGTTATGTCCATCACAAATGCCGATGTAGAAAAGAAATTTTTATTTAAGACAAGAAGTTCGAAAAGGAGAACACTAGGCATGAAAATTTAGATTTTTCCCAAAAAATATTCTGTTAACATAAAAATATCGTTTATATGATTTTAATTAAAATAAATTAAATGTATTGAAATCTTTTTTATGTTTTTTAAATTAAAAATATAATTGAAAAGAGAAATATTGGTTTTATTTCATAAATATAATCATCGTATGTATATCACTGTATGCACCATTTATTGTCTTATTGTTTAAAAAAAAGAGATAGAGCCTTCGCTCTTTTTACCTCATTACTTTTTTAAAAAACAGGAAAGTGAGCGCGTTTTCTTATTCTCATATTCAAAAATGAATACAGGATACTTTTTCTGGTTCAAATATATATATATATATATATATATATATATATATATATATATATTTAATTTTTTAAAAAATGACAGAAAGATAAATTTGTTTGAAGAAAATATAATTATTTTTCAACTTTTAACACACTATTTATTTCCTTTTTTCCACCCTTCATTTTGTTTTAATTTTACTGTGACTAAACATATATGGGAAACGACCCAGTTGCACTACAACATTCAAACAAGATTGCCCAAGGTAACTTAACAGCTAGCTGTAAACGATTGATCTCTTGGTTCTTACTTTACAAAGGGACCGAACTAAGTCATAAAATTGTCCCCGTTCGACCTCCTAAGTTTTAAAAGGGGGAAAGGAAATAATTATGTTGCATTTTTAAAGCGAATAGCAAAATAAGAGTAAACGCTTTTGGAATAACTTTTTAGGAGGAAGCTAACCACTCAGAGGGTTAAGATAGTTTTGCTAATTTCTGCTTAATAATTTTATAAAAAGCAATACACTTTTAATAAAGAACCTTATCTATAAATATATCTAGACTATCTCAATCCCTTTTAGTAAAAACGGGTTATTTAACTGCATGATTCATTTTATCTTTTATGCTAATATATGATTAAGTTCAGCTATAATGCCCCAACAACAGAATAATTATTACATTAGTTCATATTAATTCAGCACAAATTAAAATGTAATATATTAGTAATAAAATATATGTTTTTATTTTTATATAATTAAAATTTCCTTCTGTACATGTTGTTGTCTTCAATGCTTTTAAAGTAGAGAATTTTACACCAAGTTCAAAGGACACTGCCGCAAAAGAGAGTAGCAGACATTATACTGTTCAACCGACAGCTGTCTCAAAAAACATCAATACATTCAAGGTGAGCAAGTGAGTTAGAAAATGACCAAGTGCAAGAAAAAAAAGTGTCAGTCTCTTCAATGTGCTTCCTTTATTAGACATGCCCGTTTCTAATTTTGGTCATTGCTGTCTTAAGAGATCTAAGAGACATGCGAGAGAGATCTAAGTTTGCTTAAGGGATTAAGAGATCTAAGATCTTAGTGGCTTACCATGGGTGGCCAGGAGTAATCCTCTAAAATCGTTTAGTTTTATATTTGCATTACTAAGTACAAATACAAATTACTAACACAAATAATAGAAAATCTATAGCATACTAAGCTAAATACCAAGGATTAAACACATTTAAACGAAACTGTGTGTATCTAAATACCTTACGATAAGTTATGCGAATGATTAGCTTATTGATGACATTCATTGTCGAGTAGGAAGTCCACCACATTGCTACATAGCATCCAGATGGTATGTAAAAGAGAAGAATATCCAATACCAAGGCATAATTTCCATAAGAATCAGATTCTATCAAACCACTTAATAGTACAGACGAATTTAGAAACAGTAATACACTGCTGGACAATTGCTAAGGACGGATAACACTATCATCCATAGCAACCACAAAATGAAAGGAAGCAAAATGTGGAAAATTAAAATAAGTGCGGGATATTAGTAAGAAGAAGTATGAGTATGGAAATTTTTTTCCACGTCTGTTCATCACGTGATAGCGTTCATAAGAGCTTTAAAGGTTTTGACGCGTGTGGACAGTTGTTTCAAGTCAACGTTTTACATGAAAGATTTATTAGACGAACTTAAAATTTTTGGCATGTCTTCCCGACATCACATAGATGATTTTATGCGTGGCCGTATTATTGGAAAGATCGAAGAAGGGCGAAAAATATAACAGATGTTGCCAGGGAGTTCGACATCGCTCACAGCGTTGTTT
Organism: Trichonephila clavipes; assembly: GCA_019973935.1. Classification (NCBI taxonomy): domain Eukaryota; kingdom Metazoa; phylum Arthropoda; class Arachnida; order Araneae; family Nephilidae; genus Trichonephila; species Trichonephila clavipes. Next base: position 968,028 of record BMAU01017014.1, read on the forward strand.
CACGGCTGTGGAAGTCTTTTAAAACTACTGGAATGTGTAGTAGACGGCACGGGGTAGGTCGTGTTAGAAGTACGACGCCTGCAGAAGACAGATATATCGTCCTATATTAGCAAAAAGGAACAGGCGCTTCACAGCTCAGCAGGTGGCAAATCAGTTTCTTGCTGCCTCAGGAAAGCAGATCTCCCGAAAAACTGTTGCCAGACGTTTGAGGGGAGGAGGACTATACGCACGCAGACCTGTTGTGTGTCCCATTGACCAGACAGCTCCGTACTGCCTGTTTGCAATGGTGTCGTGAGCATCTCAATTGGACTGAACAGGACTGGTCATGCGTACTATTCTCAGATGAGAGTAGGTTCAGTCTGTCATCGGATTGTAGTCGCCAACTGATCTAGCGCGAGAGTGGTACTGCTTATCTTCCAGAAAATATCCAGGAAAAGGACCGATATCTGACATGCATTATCATGGTGTGGGCCGGCATCATGATCAATGGCCGAACGCGCCTACATGTGGTTGCGAATGGGACTATGACGGGCCAACGATACATTGATGAAGTTCTACTTCCTCATTTTCGTCTTTTCCGTGGTGCTGGCGGTGATAAATTTGATTTTATGGACGACAACGCAACATGTCATCGAATACTCGCTGTTCAGGATTGTCTAGACAGCGAGGGTATTCAACGTCTCGTATGGCCAGCGCGTTCTCCAGATCTAAACTCCATTGAAAATGTGTGGGATGCTTTGGGGAGGCAAGTTGCTGGTAAAATATCCTCCGACAAACAAGAACATCCTCATTCGTGCACTCACAGAGGAATGGGATAAATTGCCTCAACAGCTGCTGGATGATGTTGTGCAAAGTATGGTACGACTTGTGGAATGTTGCATCACACTCCATGGTGGACATATCCCGTACTGATACCTTTCTTTAAGGTGCCTGCTGACTTTTAGTGCATTGTTCCATTTCTCCGTACGCAGATCAAATAAACAGTTTTTTTTCTTTCTGTTGTTTCACAGCTTTTGTACTTTCCAGAACAATAAATATTTTTTATTCTGTCTAAACATTGTGGCAACTGTATTTTATCCTACTAGGCCTCATGTTTCGCTTAATGTTATGCTACATAGCAATTTGTGATCCATCCTTAGCAATTGTCCAGCAGTGTGTGTAGTACAAACATATATATCATAATTTAAAAAAAAAAACTTTTACCATTTTGATTAAATATAAATTAGGACATTTACATTAGAAAATTGGAAATGTGTGCAAAATGTCTTCCTAAATGAAGCATTTATTTTTATACACGCGAATTTTTTTTGCTGAGCCACTTAAAAATTAGCGTTTTTGTATATATTTATGCTTTTGTATATATATGTATATATATATATATATATATATATATATATATATATATATATATATATATATATATATATATATATATATATATATATATATATATATATATATATATATATATATATATATATATATATATATATACAAAAAGTGAGTGGTCAAAAAATCTGAAAAAATGAATTAACATTTCAGTTAATTTTGTAGTGTATAGTTAGCTTTTTTATCAAAAGGGGTTGAGACTGCAGTTTGTTAGAGAGTGATTTAGTGAAAATTTAGATTACTTAGTCCTGAGACGGATTTGGATTTTGATTTCAATAAATTTAATTTTAATGTAACAATGGTGCTCCAGAACAGATTCTATAGCGCTTATTTTCTCAATTTCTGGTTATATGGTACCAGAATTATAAGAGTTTACAGTAGAAAATAGCCTCATTTGAGATTTCTCCATGGTTACTCGAAAATATTTCAGTTGAACTGAATTTCGAAATTAATTGAAAATAAACATCTCGTAAATTTGAATGATTGGAGCTATATTTATCCAGGTATTCAAAATAGATTCTTTAATCAAATAATGCATCCAAATATTTCCCCAGCATAAAAAAATGCTTGATCTAAATGCAAACAATATTGAAGAGTATATTTGTTTTTGTTATTGAAAAATAAATAAAATTAAATACATTTCTTCTTTATTGTATTATATGCATGAAGTATCTTAGAAGGGCGCATAAAGTGAATACACTAATATAATTATATTAAAATATAATATGCTTTTAAATAATTTTTAAAAAGAAACATGATTTTTCAGCATATTTGTTGAAAGTCGTGTTTGTTTATTTACAAACATTTCAATAGCTCCAATCATTTAATATAACAAGAGTTCATCATGAATCATTTTTTAATGAAAATCTCTTCTATTCTAAATCATTGATAATCATAACTCTTAAATGACTAGCATCAATCATTTCATACTAAGCAGATCAGAATGTAACATAAATTACCTTTCCTTAGCTTTATTGCACTAGAAAGGAACATAGAAATACATTCTTGAACGAAACCCTAATTTGCCTGAGGAGTACAACCGATTCTGAAGATTGTATATTTCATACATAAGCAATGGATAGCTTTTATTATTTTTAATGCATACCATGAATATATATTATAATTTATTTTAAAAAAAATTCTCTTTCATATAAAATTTTATTAGCCAACTAAATAACTCAGAAATCGACAGGCAAACCATTTAAGAAAAACTTATAAAATTGTTTTTAAAAAAATTAACTGATTTACATATCAAATAAGAACGCAGTGGAAGTATTTCTTTTTAAGACACTTATTTGTTGGTAAATAAAGTATTATAGACGGGATTTCAAAGACATGGGCAAATGAACTAAATTATTACAGCAGATGATTACTTTAGAACAAGATATTTCATCATCTATCATCTCATTTTAAAAAAGTCGTTAAACAACCTCATTCCACTCTATTATAAGTCTTAAATTAGACTTTAAAGAAAAAGAAGGAATTATTTGTTATATATTAATACTCGCAATGAAGCTTAAATAAAAGTAAAATTTAAGTAAAACGGGAGAAATAAAATATTCATCAGGTCTAATATTCATAAATTATAAGTTCAACAATTTCAGCTGAATATGTTCTTTCAAGTCGAATAATTTGGTTTCACAAGTATGAAAGTATAGTTTTTTTATTAAACTTTTGTTTCCCAAATTAATTATAATAGTAAAAGGCAATAAAATAATCCTATGTTGATCACTTTCCACTATGGACATACCACATGAAAACGTACATTTGTTTTAACAGGAATTTACTAAATATTTGGAAACGAATAAAGTATAGATTTCAATCCAAATATTTAGGAATATTTAAAAAAATCAGGATATATATATATATATATATATATATATATATATATATATATATATATATATATATATATATATATATATATATATATATATATATATATATATATATATATATATATATATATATATATATATATATATATATATATATATATATAATATATATATATAATATATATATATAATATATATATATATATATAATATATATATATATATATATATATATATATATATATAATATATATATATAATATATATATATATATATATATATATATATATATATATATATATATTATATATATATATGTATCTGTGTGTGTAAAAAGCAGATTTACATAGCTTAACCATAATTTTTCAGTTAATTCAAAACTGATTTCATTAAAGTTAGGATATAAGTTTAATGTAATACATTTTTTTTAAAAGCAAACAAATTTAAAATATTAAGTAGATTATATACTCATACTTATTCTAAAAATTGCACATTTCCATTACGTGAATAACATAACTACAAGAAAAGTTCATTTCTTCTAAGTATGTTCTTCACTGTCGGTACACTTTTCTACAACGAATTATGCAAGTATAATTGAAATGAAAACATTAATGATGAGAGAGTATATTAAAATATGTTTTCTTTTCACACATTACCATAATACTCAAAATAAGTTTTGAGAAAAATACAAATGACCTGATTATTGTATACTTGGGAAGTGCAGACAAAACTTTAAAATGCAATCAAGAAAGAGAAAAATTATAATTCAATTTAAAATTTTTATTCAAATGTATAAAATGACATTTTCGTATGTTATTATTTTTTTAAATTAAAAAAAATTCAAAAGAGTTTTATTTTCATTTAATGGGAGTGCCACCCATAAAATATACTTTCTTTCACAATAAAAATAGTAAAAAATAATGTTTCCGTAGCACAAAATTATGCATCTAAATAAGCATTATCTTACAAAATTTTAAATTTATATTTCTAAATTTTAAAAATTTAAATCTTTTTTTCAATACAGACGAACCTTTATATAACGAACCTCATTATTGCGAATTTTTCTATACAGTGAACTTTTTCCTGGAGTCAAGAACATTTCACGATTTTCTTCGTTAAATCCCCTCTCTATAGCGAAATGAATTTTCTATATAACGAACTTTTGCTTTTATGATTCAATTTTTGTTGTATCTTTTTTTAATGTATTTCTGAAAAAATTTCAATTTATTCTCTCTTTAACACATTTTATCGCTGTCTTAAATTTTTAACTGGTTTTATTAGATCCTAACCCACCAAAAGCAATCAAGTTCTGGATGTTTCATCCAAGAAGTGCGACCTTCAACCCCAATTGCCTAGTTCACTAGAAACATCTTCTATATCCTATTTCCCCTTCAGTGGAATTGTCCCGTGTCCCCGTGTTCTAATTATAAAATAATATACGTTTAATATAACTAGTATGCTTTAAATTATAAAATTTTCTTAATTATTCATTAATTCATTAATTTTAGTATAAATTTATTTTCTTAATATTGAAAATACGCAGTGAATTCTTCGACATTCTCTTTTCTTGTTTTCCTTGCAGTTCGTTTCTTTTTTTATGGGTAAAATATATAAAATAAATATGTATTAGCTTAAAAAAAGGTGTGAATATTTTTTTTACTATACAGTGTTTATGAATTTAAAAATTGTTTTATGTGGTTTATAATGTATGTTAAAAGTTTAGCCTCTGTATAACGAATTTTTCATACAACAAACTTTTTTCCAGAATTTTGCGACTTCATTGTATAGAGGTCTGACTGTACTTTTTTGTATTAAAAATGTTACTTGAAGCCACTTGTTTTCAACGCGTTTTCAAGCTAACGTCGAGGGAAACATTTTATAAATAGTTTAAATGATTTTGATAACTTCTCCTTTTGAAAGAACAGTGACTTGCATAAATTAAGATTGTAAAGTATATAAAGAGTAATTAATATTAATAGTGGATGTTGAGAGAAAAATTGGAAGAGGAGGTTTAAAGTATAATCACAAAACTGTCTTTGAAAATATTTACGTTTAGTTCAAGAGTCATCCAGAACTCTTAATTTAAGAGCTGTTCCACAGAGAGAATATTCGAAATTAAAATCAGCTTGTCTATATTCTGAATAAAATTTATAGGGATTTTTATTATTATTACGAATTGGAAATAGATAATTTTTTACTCTTTTAAAACTCTGATCAATAAAATAACAATATAAGATTTGTTTCATAGAATATAAAGTTTGTTAAGTTTTAATGATATCTGTTAATTCCCAAATACTGCTATGAATCCAGTTAATCTCAAGCTATATATATATATTTATATATATATATAGATAGATAGATAGATAGATAGATAGATAGATAGATAGATAAATATTAATATCTCATTTCAGGAGTTTTGGGTATAAATATATAACGTTTCAACTTTCAAAAATTTTTAAATTGTGTACCCTAACATGAAAATTGGAATCAAATGTAGTTGCATGACCACGAAATGTAGCAGGATATAAATACGAGTTACACATTCCAAAAATATACTCGTGAAGAAGTAGTACATGCAAGTACTTATCAGAAATTTCGTGACCGGAAATGCACTTAAGGTGGAAAAAGCTTACTAAAAGAGAAAGCGGATTTGTTTCGTCTCAAATAGAAGAAAATTTACATAAGCGTAATAAAAAGACTTCATGGTTATTATGCAAAATCCCTTGCTTCCTACGAAATTAGGTGTCTCTTAATTCTCGGATAAAGTAGTTGTGTGGGAATTTTTATAGAGAAAAGGTAAATGTTTCAATATTTATATTTAAACAATTTTTTTATGTTTTAGCAAAACTATAGATGTGTCCGCAAACACACAAACACACACATGTATATATATATATATATATATATATATATATATATATATATATATATATATAAATGTAAATTATTAACGCTGAAGAAAAATAAAGTGATGCGCCTGTTTTTTTATTTAGAAACTGAAATCATTGGAGGGGATATGAATATATTTCAGAGACTTTTTTTTCTAAAAGAATTCTCTACAATTTTTGAAATGTGTGATTGGAAACCTCGTGGGAATAATTTTTCCATAAAACCATTATATAAATATATTTTATGGTTTATCTGAAACTTATTTTAACCTTTAGTCAATTAATTCGTTTCATCTATTTTGGACTACGTTAATTTGTTGACTTATATGTACATTAAATATCAAGCTGTATAATATACGTTCTTAAGACTTTTATGAGGTCACCAGGATATAAGCAATAGAAAAAGACATTTTAGTATTATTGAATTTGTTTAATCTTTGGGTAGCTAGAAGTGTGTGTTTGTAATTTAAAATTAATAGCTTTTTACTAAATGCATTTAAAAGTATATACGGTACTTATATGAAAAAAATCAATTTTTAAAATGTTTGGCTGTCTGTCTTTCTGTCTGTCTGTTTGTTCCTGCTAATCTCTGAAACCGCTGGACCAATTTTGACGAAACTGTCACTGCCGATAGCTAATGTTATAAGAAATAACTTAGGATACTGTTATTTTATTAAAAAAATTAGGATTCCGAGAAAATAAAATTAAAACCAATGAAATAGTGAGCAATATCTGATTAAAATAGGGATTATTTATTTCAATAGGGATTATTTTCATTCAATAGGGATTATTTTTTATTTAATATGGATTATTTTATTTCGCGAGCCTTCTGTCTCAACGATTGCTAGCAGTTATATCAAACTTTTTTCTTTTATTAGGTTGCTGCCATTCGCGAGATTTCCCGTCCATGTCTTGATCCTAATGATTTTACAGTTCTTAACTGAATTGTCAAAGGTCATGCGTCCCTTTCACCCCTTTTTTGCGGCTTCGTTTGTGTTCGCGTTTCACCCTACTAGCTACTAAGACCTATTTTGATCCTAGAGATTTTAGTCCTCACCCCATTGACAGTGTCATAGGTCATGCGTCCCTTTCACCCCTTGCTCTACAAAAAGCAAAGAAAACAATAAAACAAAAAGAAGCATATATACATAAAGTAGAAGAAAAGTTTTTGTAAACTCTGCGAAGTGAATAAACACTTTCTTGTTAAATTCCACGTGGACGAAGTCGCGGGTAACAGCTATTTAACATAAAATAAATGCATCAGAAAGTAATATTAGCGTATTACACATCCAGATAAAAATTACTTAAACTATTTTTAGCGTTTTTTTAGCACACAAAATTTGTAACAATGTGTTACTTTTACTGAGCAGGTAGGTGTTTTCAAAAATCGACTCACAAGAAAGTTACGGGTGTCATAAATAATAACAATAATAATAAAAAATCAGCAATTATATCTAAAAAATTTAGCAACTATGGTTTTTTTGTTCAGCTGAGTTATGTAAAAAGCTTTTTGTTTGTTTAATTTATACAATTCATGTAAAATTAACTCATTAAAAACTTCCTTATCCTTCAGACTGTATTTTTTTAATTTTTAAATTCACCCGTGTGAAGAACGGGTATACCAGCTAGTTTCAAATAAAACTTAAGGAAACTCTCTATATTGAAATGAAGTATATCTCATCTTTGTACTTAATATTCTTGCGTGCTAGATCGATAATGAAACATATTACAGGTTCACGCAATACTTGAAGTTACATTTATTTAGATTTATAAATATAGTTTACAGTAGAACTCTGTAATAGTTACATTATATTAACTTGCAGGAAGTAACATACGTTAAATACGCCAGAGTAAAAATTCATGCCTCGCATAACAATACAAATATGCAGTCCAATATCACATTAAGTACATGAGAGGAACCTTCACTGTTACTTTTGTATGCCAACATTGCTAATTTGCATTGAAGAACAGCCTGTAGGTTAATTCATGTCTTTCTCATTAATTATCACCTTAGACATTTCAGGATTTTATTGGCACTTCTGTTTTTATCATCTAATTGGGTTAGTGGGGGAAATTTTGCGACCAGTTTTACCAAGTTCGATTCAAATCACGTACTATAAATGCAGAAATGATATTCCTTAGTCCACAAAATTTGCAGAAAAAATAATGTTTCTGCAGTCAAGCAAACAGTATCTATACCTTCCAAAAATGGGAGATTTATTATTTGTACATAAAAATGTACAATTCATATTTACATTAAAATTCATTCATCCCCTTTTTAAACTTAAGAAAAGCTAATTAAACAGAACATATTTTATAAAAAAATTCTAAATTATGCAGGTGACCATATTATTATTATTTAGTTAAATATATTTTGTTTAATATAAATGAAATATTTCCTTGCATCTATTGAAATGTTCAAAAGATGAATTTAACGTTAACTCTTTATTAAAATGTCATCCCTCGTTTTCAAAAATCAATTTTTTTTTATTCACGTTTTTAATATATATAGATGTTACACAAATTTTTGAAAAAACTTTCTTCTTTCTATATTATTGTTGTAAGAGAAAGAAAAACATTTTTAACATGGCATAGTCTACGAATTTTACAATATTTTTCTTTACAAAAAAGAATAACATAATCCATAAATCTGAGGAATAAAGTAGCTTAAAGTAGTTTATAGTAGCTAAAGTAGCTTATATTTGTTACAGAGATCGATATTTTTACTTCAAGCGTTTTGAAATTATGGTTTCTTACATTGAAGTGTTATTCGAACTTTATCCAACGCATGCGAGGGGAAGGGAGAAATCAGATAGGAGATTTTGAATTATGACGAGTAATACTTTGCTAAATTTCAACTACAACGCCTTATTTGCTCCGATTTTTTGCCCATTTTTTATTTTTATTTTCACGCAGTACTTAACTTTAGAACGACCATTCAGTGAGAGAAAATACTTCCCATGTTATATGTTGCACAAGTTTCCAAGCGACATATTTGAAGATGTCTAGAACGAAAAACGGAAAGAAAACTTCCTTCTAAATTGCTTATTTTTTGCTTCACTGAAACGTTCCAAGTGGTCTTATTTTTCTTTTGCCATTTTCACTTTCGTATTTTTTGCTATTTGTATATTATCTAGCGTACAGGAGTTAGCAAATGTTACTGAAAAACAAAAACTAAGTCATCATACCTAACCATGGTTTTGCAGTATGTTATTTTTTGCAATAAATTGATATGGACATAATATTAACACATAATGAATTAATTGTATTCTCATTTAGAAGATTACAGCAAACAAGAACTAAAAAAATATTCTTTTTAGACCCATTATTCTTTTCCCGTATTTTGATTGTACGATTTTGTTTTAAATAAAGTATTTATGGAATTATTTTTATTTTCTTTTATTTCTGTGAGAAAATTACGCGTTTAATTTAAATAAATTCTATAACAATTCGCAAACAAAATATTAAAGTTATCCTGTTACTATGCAGAGGGATCAGGAATTTATGGTACAAACTTTAAGGTTAGATAAAGGACATTGTAACAATTCTTTATTCTATAGAAATGTATGGGTGCAAGTGAGGTGGTGAGGCATGAACAGAAAATAAAAGAGAATTTGAGTTATTTGTTGGTTGCGTTGCCGGTAAACGGCAGTAGATATCTAGGCGCCGTTCAACATGATGTATTTCAGCAAGGGAAAATACCATACACAGACATGCATTACATGTACGTCCGTTCAAATGATATAGGAAGAGTGGTAATATGAATGCATCACGCGCCACATCCTGATCGACGAATGCCAGATCACAGAATTTTCCAGCGAATACATCGTCAATTTCGGAAACAGGTTCATGCTACGTCACCAGGTATGATATTTGTTTACGAAGTTAAAGCCTGTAAGGAACCATTTTGAACGCAGTAGCTGATAAATCCGAGTCAACTGCAAGGGTGTTTCTCATCACGTGAGTGTGAATTATCGGACCGTTTGTAGTGTTACATGAGAAAATCGCTTACACCCCTTATATTTTTATCAAGTACAAGCTTTGAATTATGCGGCTGACTATCATCTCCACCTTAACTTCTGTCAGTGGGTGATGGCAATGTAAGCTGCAGTAGGACTCCATAGCTCATGTGTTATTTACAGATGAGGTTTATTTAACTCTTTAGCGGGCAGTGGCTAATAGTCTCGCTTCATATTAAAAATTTTTCTCCAAGCAGGTATTGATTATTTAGTCTATCCATATGCATTAATTGAAGCTAAAACGGATACAAATTGATACGGATGGCAGCCCGATATCTTATTTACCTTTCATGTCCTCTGATGGGTAATTAAAAACAATTTTTCCTCAACGTAAATATACAAATTGTATTTTGATTACTATAAATAAAATTTCTGATCTTTGAAAACATTTTTACATTTCTTAAGTATACTTTTCTCTCATCTGAATGAACTAAGTTAATGTACAATTAAAACAAAAAGGTTTTATTTAGGTTTTTGGAAAGGCTTTATATGTGGATAGAGGTTTCTATCCACTGTCCACATAGAACAGAAAAATGACCTATTTCCTGTACTAAAGAGAGAACACTTAGAATTACGTGAGAATACTGGGTGTCGGAAATAAAAACAAACTTTGCTCAGAATATGTGGTACACATTGATTGGGTTCGAAAATCTTTCATTACAGCTTTTCTTCACGGAGAAAACGTTTGCACAATATAAATTTCCACAGTAAATAGCTCACCAAATTTGATAAATAACTCGTTTAATTCCTCAAAAATATTTACTCTCTTTTTAACTTTTAATAATAAAATTAAATAAAATATTAAATGTGGATATATATTAATTTCAACGTATATTTTTAGTAAGTATTCTATATGTTGTACAATTATTCAATTTTTATTTTATTGGACTTCTTATTTTTATTTAATTGTTATTGAAATAGTTATTAGCAAAAATGTTAATTTTTCATAAAAAAAGTTTATTATATAATGATTCATTTTGTTATGCCCTGAAAAGTAAGTTAAATGATGTAAATGCGCAGTGGATATAATGTCTAGCCACCACCAAGGAAAAAAACACTGATAAGATATTTTTGTGACTAAATAATGTTTATAGTGGATGAGAACATTAAATTTATCAAGTACTTTATCACAGGAAAGTGTGTTTTAGCTTTGTGCCCGTTAAAGGGTTAATGCGCACAATACCCGTATCTGGACAACCAATACTCCACATACAACGCGACCACATGCATATCAATAACGATTGTGTGAGAATGTGTGGGCTGGTATTTTAAATGACTTTTTGATAGGTCCATACTTACTACCGACGCATTTTAATGGCAAATGTTATTTATTTTTCTGAAAAAGATGTTACCAGAAATGTTGCAGAATTTTACAATTGCCATTCGTAATCGCACATGGTTTTAGCATGATGGGGCACCAGCCCTCGTCAGCACTGATGCACTTACCTGAATTCCTCGTTTCCGGCACGTGGTGAACCAGTTTCTGGGCCATTCCAATCTCCCGAATGATCGAGACTGCATAAATGTTTCATAGAAAAATGTAACGAGTTTTGTTTATACGTCTCCACATGACTCAGATTAGGATTTCGTTGTTCGAATATCGAAAGCTCATGTACGTGTGTATGAAATACCAGGCATCTTTGAACGTTTTCACCAATCACTCCACCGACGCTGTGAAGTATGTATCGCTATAGATACACACAATTTTGAACATTTGTTGCAAATATTACACTTGCCAGCGACACTTTCAATAAACACTTTGTCTTTCCTTTCTTTTATTATTTTTTGTGTTTGTGCACCACCGCGTCTCACTTGCACCCATACATTCCTTTACAATAAATGATTGTTCCAATTTCATGATACGACTTTTAAATTTTGCACCAAGAATTCGGGACCCCTTGTATATTATTAATGATAAAGTTATGTTAATACTTATGTCATAGGTAACAAAATAAAGTGAATTTAAAAATAAACAGCCAGTGACAATATATAAAAATGGAACATTAAAGGATTTAACATTGCAATTAATAATATAAAATTAACTAAAGTTAATATTTTATACGAATTTATTTACTCATTAAAACTTTAAATACATAAAATGGTTACAAAACTTACTCATTAAGCATTGTATAAAAATGTTTTAGAGATTCAATTCGCATAATGTAATCTTTCAAAATATAGGAGATTTAATTTTTATTTTTTTCGTTCCTATTTCATCAATATTTGGACACTCTGGTCTTCTTGTTCTGCTACTTAAGTCCTACGAATTATCCTTGTAAAAATATATATATTTAAACAATCCCAATCCTGTCCCTCATGTAAATGTTTTTTTTTTCAATTCGCTGTGTAATTAAATATCTTTCACAATTTAAGTGTCCTCAATCCCAAGTTTAAACTCTTAAAACAAACACGCATCCATTATATACTGTGGCTTACACATAATTTATAGGCCTTGATGATTAGATTTATTATTAATAAAGGACATAAAAAATATTTTTTTTAATTTGCTAATTCATTTATTCAAATTTTGAATAATCAGCATGGAAGTTAATTAGATATGTGGAGTGGTTAAAAACACTATTTTATCAAATAAGAGATCATGATAGTATTTATTTATCTTGTGATATCTAAGCAGTAACCTAATACCGAATTTCGACTCCAGTGCTCTTAATCTCTTTCATTTTGAATCTTTCACCTAAATACTACTACAAATACGCAAACCTTAATCCATTGTATATCCATTCTCCTATCTTTCCTCTATCTTCCATTTGTCCTTCCTTCTTACCTTCATTAACATCAATTCTACTTAAAAGGTATTGCCTGTTTTCGTACACATCACTGTTCTTTCCCAAAAGCAGGGTTCTCATATTAAGTTACGTAGCAATCTAATCCAAAGATCAGTTAAGATATATGTAGTGAAAACCCGTTACCGGGCTCAAGTCTTACTTTGAATTAAGTAGAAAAGAACGTTGGATTCAGACAATAATTAAACTAAATAAATCCCAATATAATGGATGAACAATTTTTATAATTTTATTCAATAGCAGGGATATATAATACCAGGAAATATTGTAAGCAACACAAACGAGTGAATCTTCTTAGTTACGTAATATAAATTGAAGAGCTTCATTACTTAATGGTATTTAATTTGAAATTTCTAAGCACATGTGACCAAACTATATTAATATTTCAATGAAATGCATCCAAAGTTATTTAACATGTCACTTTAATACTTTACATAATCAAAATGTTAATGAATGTTTTAATTATTTTTTAAATTCAATTATGCATCATTTTTCATTTTTATGAAACATGATCTCATTTTCTGGGTCTCTTTTTCCTACAAACATTCTAAATTACACATAAAAAATGATTCCTTTCGAATTGAGCTTCAACCAGTTGAAACAAAAAAATGTCTAAGCAAATTATTGATTATGATATATACACACTACGCTTCTAGTCATTTAGAAGGTGTTCGTGTGTCAATCAGATCACTCGTTTCTAATCGGCAAGATGCAACTCTAACACTTTGAATAATTCATCCGCAAAAAACGCAACAATATTTTCCCTCACAGATACGAGGGAAATTCCATGAATTTTAAATAGCAAGCACTTTAAACCTCTCGCCTCTTGTTCATTACAGTGATTCAGTTTAAGGCAAAGCAGAAAGCTCGGAGAAAGAAAGCAGAGAGGGAAAGCTATTTTGAGATTTCTATATTAATTCTACGATTTTTCCTGCTAGCTTTGTGTGCAATAATAGGTGTTAATCATACTCTATGATTTTAATATACCCATCCCTACATTTGTAGACAATTACAATTATATTTTTTTCTTCCTGAAACTATACAAGAACTGATTTCAAAATTGGATGATTTTTAGTTAAGTAGTTTTATTTAAAACAGTGCTCCCCTTAGCTTTTTTTTAAAATGAATTAATTCTGAATTGCTTATATATATTATACATACTAAATTGTTTTTTCTCTACTCAATGTTGTGGTATATGTTTAGAGAATAACTTTAATCTTTTAATATTATCATGAAAATAATGTTTAAATGCATCTGAAACCGGTTGTTAATGATTTTTTCCGTTAAAGGTTTAGTGCAAAGTTCCAATGAAATTAAATTATTATATACATACTTTCTACATACAATAAATATTAGCACAAGGTTTATATGCAGTGTGCCCAGTAAAGTTCATAGTCATTTCAATACTTTATGAACGAAAGGATTTATACTCATAATAGTTCTACGTCGTTTATTAAAGTTGGCATGCGCAACACAAAAATCTTGCTATCAGTGCCAGCCTCTAGATAAAATTGGAGATGTTTCTTGTCTGAAAAAAGATGTATGAATTTCATGAAAAATGTCAAGTACAATGTTGTTCAGCACCATTGATTTAATACCAAAAGTACATCATGTGCATAAAATGATACAAATAAACAGCAAAAAAGCTGTTTGACGCATTGAAGAAAGTTGCACTTTCCGGAAATGAGGCTGTCATGCTCAAAATGGTGTTCTTCAGCAACAATACACATCTGGACATGAGTTTACATTTCCCAATGCCTTTTTTCAACATGACACGTGACATTCTATCACAATTATCTTTAATACGACTTAGAAGTATGTGCACTACTGATGGAGGGGAGTGCATGCATTCTTTTTTTCAAGTACAAGAATGAAGAAAGTTCGATAGCTTCAGATCAGGTAAACATGCATTCCATTCAACGCAACCACAATATCTCATGACTTGTTGCCGGATTGTTTATCAAATGTACTATGTGACTAGTAATACATTACATGGTGGGAGCCGTCATGTTGGATCACGTCAGTATTTCCTAAATTTTAATTATAAAAATGTATACTCATTTAATTAAAATTTCATTTTTGCTATAAATAAATGTTATATAATTTCGTTATGAAAACAAAGGAAAATTCTCAGATGGATATAAATTAAATGAGCAACCGTATAAACTTTTATTAAAACTTAAATTAAAATTAAGAAACAATTTGAGTAACAGTTATATGATGGAATTCAAGAAAAAGATTATTTACAACTCTAATTAAACTTTTAAACAAATAAAGTAATCCCAAAGCTATTTCATTTGAAATTGAAAAGAAAAATCTTTAAAATGGAGACTAATAATTTAATTATCTTTTACTTATATTACAGTCATCATAGCATTGTAATTAAATTCGGCATTTCGGGTAGATAACAACAATAGCAACAGTTATTTTTCTTATCCCTATATGATTTCAGCTGAACGATGTAGTCGTATTAAGAAATCATTCAAGCTTCATACTAGTGAATAATGCACATTCCATCTTAATCATTTATCTGTTTAACTTTCATAATAATTAACTAAACACTTACAATATATATATTTATATATATAAGAGCAAGATAGAGGGGGTGGTCTTAAGAAAGCTCAACTTTCAGTGGTTACGGGCAGAAACGGGAGGACAAATCAGTTCTGGGAAAAATTTAAAAAATCCGTGTCACTTTGCTATGCATTGACTAGCATATTTTTCAAAATGTGTAAAATTGACCCATCTTCATCACATCATTAGGTTTTGTGAGGACAAATTTCACAATTTTACAGTTATTTTATACATACGTACTATTAATTACATTCACAAATCGAGCAAAAACTTTGTTGGTTTAGTCATAATTAATGTATTTTGCTTGAGTTGGGGATTTGAGAAAATGATCTAACATAACTTTGACTCTTGACAAAAAGAAAAGCATAACATACCACCTAAGGTAATTTATTCCAAAAGAAGACTCATTATTTACCATTTAGATTCTAAAATGATATAGAGCCTACTACTTTTCTATCATAAAAACTATTGTCAATTATTTATTCATTAATGAATAAGATTACTATAAATTGAACATTGTAAATTGCTTTTCGACTAAGGAACTTTAATAGTGTCCAATTCGCGACTGCATTAGGCAAGTTTTCTGGGTGCAACAGTGTCATGATACGCATACCATATAATTATGTGGCATGTAAAAAATCCCTTGAGTATCAATTTGGCTCTGGTAACCCCGACAAAACTAAATCACGGCAATTTTTGTAGCATTCGATGAGAGCATGAATTAAAAATTATTTCAAGCGTCCAAATTTTGTTGCGAAGCCACCGCTAGATGGTGCCACAATGAAATGCATCTCAGATTTAAGGACTTACGTATCTGCAAACGCGGAAGTTGCTAAAGTATAGTCCATGTTGAATTAATGTCAATTTTTAATAGCATCTCTATTATCATAAATGTTATATTTTAATGTGATCAATGTATAAGTATTTAAATCCTGAAAAATATCAATACCAACTATTTATGTCAAAGGTGGTTTGTGTTCAATTCAAATATCCTTGATAAAATTAATATGAAGAGTATAATCTAAGCCACACACACACACATTAAAACGCAATAATGTTATATATGTATCTAAAAATATAACATTAATTAGAGTCTATATTATCATTTTCAAAGAAGTGAAAGTATACGCTACCCCTCTTGACAAACTAAATATTTTCGTTATTTAAAACATAAAACTTGCGCTAAGTAAGCAAAAATTATCATGTTATTGGTATATATATATATATATATATATATATATATATATATATATATAATTAAATATCAAATCACTAAGATTTGATATTTAAATATTACATAAATACCAATTCACACTATCCCTAACTATACTGTGTAGTTTGAATCCTACTTTACAAAGAGTGACTATAAAATAAGGGAACTGATGCGGATATAGAAAGAGTAAACATGTGCCAATTGCCAGCAACCAGGAACTATTATCGCGAAACCGTCTCTTCCGAATGCAGTGCCTCTCGTTTTTGTAAACAAATCCGTATAGTCGTAGTCTTCATTTGCATTAAAGTTATTTAAATTTATTTTATTTATTATTTTTTTTTGCTTCGTCGGAGAAAGGATGAGTGTAACAATAGAGCAACGAACTGTTGTGATGTACATGGAACTTGGAACTTATTGATAAGAATGTATGGCAATGACGATTAATGCATGTACGTGTTTTTGAGTGATTTCTGCGTTTTCAAAATGCCCGAGAAGACATTGAAGATGATTCATATCCAGATCGTTTTTCCATGTCAAACACAGTTGACAGTTTTAAAAACATCGGTAATCCGGTTCAATCTTATAGTCGGTTATGTATTTGTGTGACTGGTGAGACTGCAGGAACCGACAAAGAATCCATGCATAAATTTTACACAATTTTATCATGCAAAAATTGCTGTGCGAAAATGATGTCTTTGAAATGAATCACCATTTAATGCACTGGAAGAACCATTTTTATCTATATCCGAAAAGTCTCTAATGAACGCATATCAAAATTCAAAGCAAATATAATAGAAATATTTTTTTCGATACCAATTGGATTGCATACCTTCATTGTTTTCCTGAAAGTCAAACTATTAATCATCATTACTACTTACAAGTTTTATCTGTACTCCGTGGAATAACAAGGAAGAAACGAAATGACTTGTAGAAGGACAAGTCGTGGGTTCTCCGCCAAGACAATGCGCTGGCTAAAATAACATTGCCTGCCAAGTGGTTTCGTGCCATATACAACATCCTAGTGTTAGACCATCTTTTTTACTTACTGGATATTGCGATATACGGCTTTTTAATGTTTCTTAAGGTGAACTCTGGATTGAAAGGAACAATATTTGAGTCCGTTGAAGCCGTGGCAGAGAAATCAGCACGTGTTTTATAGGAGTTGACACAAGGACTTGTTTAAAAAAATGGGAAAATGTCATGGAACGTTGTTGGAATTGAGAAAAGATGCACATTGAAGGCAATAATAAAAAATATGTATGAAATCAAAATAAAATGTTTTATATAATCACAGTCTCTATTTTAATAGCTACCTCTCGTATTCATAAAAAGAGAGAGCTGCAACCTCTGTATCTCAAATTTAAAATTTAATTAACAGTTTCTTTTTAGCTTTTTCTTTAGACTGTTTTGTAATATAACATCGTTGATTTTTTTGACTACCATATGTATTTCAAAAGGTTTGAAATAATATTTTAATGCAATATTATAAATTAAAATTTAAAATGTATTCCGATACTCTCTTGTTGTAAGAATATTCCATTTAGAAGTTTTTGCAGTTCGTATAAATAAAACTTTTTGTCGGGTTTACTTACAAAAATATTATTTTACTAATTTGCACACATGACAAAATATATTTATTTCATGTATCCCCGCTGACTATGTTGCAATATTATAGTTACAACGACCAATTACTTATTTTCCAATATGACTTCTGGGTAAAATGAAGGCATTAAGGCGAATACCTTGGAAGAGAGAATTATCATCATTTTGCATTATTAAAGGAATAACAATGTTCACTTCTCATCAGCTAAATACAAACTATTTTCCTTTCTCGAAGAAATATCCCCCATGCAAGGCGTAACTGAAAACGCTTCATTAAAAGTCAGAGCTAAAGTGTAAGAGCTTAATCAAGAACTATTGTTCGTCCTCGAAGGTTGATACGGGTTGCCAGCACAGAATTCGCTATTATTCAGAACTCTTTTGAAATTACAACGAGTGAATAGATTTCTAGCTTTGATTTATAACCTCAATAATCTCAAGGATAAGAAGATTGTATTGGTTGCTTGGAGCATTTGTTATGTAGATTTAAATTAAAAGACAGAAAAGAGATTCGTATTTGCTGCAGATCTTGCGGAATAAACAGATGCAAATATCTGTATTGTATTCTTACATTGTCTTTAGTTTCTATTTTTATATAAGAAAATACCATTGAATATTTTTTTGCCATTGTTGCCGTAGTATTATAAAGCTTATCTTGAGGCCTAACAGAATTTCATTCATATTAATGTAAAACAAAAATAAGTTTACATATGTCCATTCACATAATTCACGTAGTTATTGAAAATATGTTTTCGAAACCTAAACTAGAATTTTTAGATTTTTTTTAGTATAAGAAAAAAATAAATTTGAAAGGTAAAATTTATAAACATTTATTACATTTTCTTCATTTTTATGTCGCATATGTGTGTGTGTGTGTGTATTAACATTACAAACAGTAATGTTATATATATATATATATATATATATATATATATATATATGTGTGTTAGTTTGTTCGGGTGTTAGTATGTATATAAAGAAAGTCCTATATTAAAAAAAATATTAGGCTAAAATCATAAGACATCATAAAAGTTTACTTTATTACGACCTGCTATTTTTCATAGAAAAAAAAAGGAAACATATATTTAAAAAATTAGTTCTCTATTAGAATAATTTTCGTTGAATATTTATTGAATTTTGGGGGGATATTCCACTTAATTAAATTGTAGAAATTGGCAAAGAATTAAATTAAGAATAAACCATTTTTTATCTTAATTCTTTACAAAATCCCTAAATTATATAAAAAAAAAAATAATTCATCAATTTGTCAAAGTGTCCATAGTTCACGCCACATATTATTTTTATTAGCTCTATTTTACCTTTGGTAATAGATTTTATTATTAATTGCTAATATTTTATTAAATAAGTTTGGAAAAAAGTAGAGCTACTGACTTCTTATTTTCTAGTAGAAAAATTTGGAACGGTGTTTCTTCATATTAATTTTTTTTTTAAATTTTATTCTAAACATACTTGTTTTAAATGTATCCACATCCCTGAAGAAATGTACTATGAGTTTATGCAATAACATTTTCTTTAGTATGTATCAGTAGCTTTAACTAATATCAAAATATATTCAGAAGTATTTGTAATCTAATGCATTAAACTAAATAACGGAAGAAAAAAAAACCATTTATGATCTTCATCTCAATATTTTGTTTAACAAAGACAATCATATATATGCAATGCGTCTGTAATTGAAGCCGATATATATTAAATTTTAATCTGAAGAATTTCTACTAGACTTTAAATTTATGTTCCTAATATAAGCAATATTACATGTGCCCTGAGAAAGCTGTCTATTAAATAATTGTTTTATTTAGAGGGATACTATTTTTTTAATTATTTCGAATAATACACTAATACTTAAACTAAATAATACATTATATATTCATTGTTAAAACAATGTACTAATATGCAAAAATTTAAAGACAAGTATTTTTTTTATATTACTACTATTAGTTCACAATCTCTATATATTTATTTATTTATTTTGGTGGAATTTTCAATCGTAAATAAAATACATTTTAAAGCACTCAATTGAGCTGAAATTTTATATACATGATTATTTTCGATGACAATGAAATTATTTAAGTATAATTAATAAAAAATATATAATTGATGAAAACAAACTAATTATTTAAAGAATTACAAATATGAATCCGTTGGCATCATTTTTGGCGACATAGCAAACATTTTGGCAACTTGTGTCAAAACTTCAAAACGTTTTTTTTCCCTCACGTTTTAAAGCATTCAATTGAACTGAAATTTTATATTTACGATTATTTTTGATTGAAATATGATACTTAATTAATAATTAATACAATTAATTACCACTTAACGTTGTGATTCCGTCATATGTGTATACATATTTATATTAATTGTAACTATTTAACAAAAAGTTGCTAAAATAAAATTTTTCTTTGTTGATCTAAGTAGGAATTGACGTAAGAAATTTTTTTATACTACTTGTTTTTAAATAACTCCCTCAATATGTTTTATATGGACATAAAAAAATATCACGTATTATCCAGGTCTTAAAAAATTGAGAAAGATAAAAATAAATAATTAAATAACCCATCTTCAACAAATGAAATCCAAATGATACTAGGGATTTTTATTTCAATAAATTAGCGTCGAACATAATTGAATTGAACAGAGAGTTGAAATGTCCATGTGAGAGACAAAACAGCTTGCAAAAATTATATAAAAATCCTAGATTTAATAAGAACTATAATATCCCTTTATGCAAATAATACACCATCTTCCAATATCCTGAATTGCGTTTTCAGCAAGCTGTTGATCTACTGCTACACATTCCTTTAATCTAAGCTCCGGAATTATTATCGCCGGCTGGTGACGCTTTGCCAAGCATCTCGCTATAGTATCCGACAATTGTTCAAATTGATTTAGATTCGGTTACTTTATCGCCCAATTCCTGCGCTGAATATCTTCACTCGACTAGAACACATTGACGGCTACTCAATTGGAGATGTGGCTTTAAGTACCCGAAACACAGTCTTAAATAGATGCACATGAGGAAGGAGAACCTTGGTGCACAAGTGGACAACGATGAGTTTACCTACTTGGAATAATATAACCAAAATGAGCATAAATAATTTTATTTAATGCATGTCGTTGTATGTCTATCCACTTATTATTATAGCAGTGTTAATATTTATGAAATATCATTATACTATATTGGAAAACAAGCGTGACCTCCTCAAGAGGCAACTTTATTTCCTACAAATCTGCCCTTTACGATGATATTGTAACGATATTTTACGGCTCTTTCGCTTTTTTCTCATACGTTAACCTGCATTATAGTTAGTCAAATCCAGTTCTCACCCAATTGTAAAAAGCATCTGATCCTATTGCTGATCTGTCTAATTCTTAAGTGTCCGGCCCTACTGAAACAGCCGTCCGAGATGAGTAGATATTAATGGGGCACGTCATTACCTTCGAAATGCAAATATACCTCAATTTTAAAGCCTAATTCAGTGTTTCTCAAAGTGTGGGGCGCGCTCCCCTGGGCAAGGGGAGCGCTCCCTACAAGGGGGGCGCGAACGTATCGAAAATTTAAAGATTTTTTTAAAAAAATAACCGGAAAGAGAAGTAAAACAAAATGCTTTCTTCCATAATAAAAAAAATATACAGACAACAACACTGACATAGTTTATATTTATTATCTGGCTTTTTTCCGTCATCAAATAGCTATCTTTGATCCCAAGACCAAATTAAAGAAAAAAAACATTTTGTTTTATTTGCTGTTTTTCCTCAATGAGAAATTTTTTATTACGTTTTAACATAAAATATTACTCGTTAAAAGAAAAACGAAAACCCAGACCTGAGAAAATTCTAAGATAAACAATTCACCACTGTAATTATTATTGAAATACTGTACATTAGTTGTAGAAAAAGAAAAGGAAGTCATGATTCACTTTTCAGCCAGGCTGCATAGTACGTTTGCTAATCATTTGATTGACCTCAATCTTATGGTATGGTTATTATCAATATTAGTTCCTCCCATCTTTTATGCGTTTGCTTTTCGCTTAGGGAAATTGTAAAATAATTGAGTTTTGCGATATTTGGAAAAAAGAATTGATTGGTTTAACATTTCTGTAGGATAATTGAAAAGTGTCTGATTTGCGTCCTTTATTATGGTCTTGTACTTTTGAATCATTTTAGTTCAGTTTTATTGGATTTTTCTCAAATCATCAAAGAATTGAATAGCCCTTGAAAGAAGGTAAGTATACTTTCTATAAATAAAATATTCACTAGAATTCGATTTGTATAATAGTGTACAGTAAAATAATTCTAAAGAAATGATTGGGGTGACTGAGTCCCCACTACCATTAATGTTAGTATCGAGTACGCGCCTGCCGGGTTAAAACATTTTGAAGTCTACTGGCTTTATATGTTAAAAAGTAACACAATTATTCTTCATCGGAATTTTATATTCTTTTTCATAATTTAACATTAATTCTAAGTGCTAATTGTGTGAGGTTTAAAATTACAGTTCTTTTAAACAGTTATTTACAATTATAGCATTTATCTAAAAAATCATTTTACATTTTTTGTACACAATGTCGTGTACACAGTTTTACTCTCCTCACAGTTCAGCTATTATATCAAGAATAATGTTTTATTTTTTAAAAAATGAACTCGTGCGAAGAGTCGGTGTTTCAGCCAGTATACCTTTGATGTATCAGTACTGAAGAAGGTATTTTATGAATAATTTCTTATTACTGAATTTGGCCGCGGTATCCGAGTGGTATAGGTATCGGATCGTGGCTTGCCTTCGTCACGAGTTCGAGCCCAGTACCACTAAAGACCCGCCATGTAGGACAGCGATGCATGTTAAATCTGTTGAGAGTTGAAACGTTTTCCGTTGGTGTGGAGTGGTAGTTGGGAGAGAAGGGTGCCAGCTCAAGTGTCATCCACGTCACTTGACCATGGTTCAAAAATTACGTGGTCCGTCGTCAAAGCCCTCGTTTAGCTGAACAGTGCGACGTTAATATTCAACAATCAATCTTATTACTAAATTAAGAACAAGTTTAATAATTATTAGGGACTTCCACGGGCTTTTCTTGTAGAGGAAAGTTTTTCAAGGAAGGTTTTAATATCAGAAATTGACACTTAAAGAGTCATTTTTCTATATTTAGCTGAGATCTATATTTTGTCTTCAAGGCATCCACTGCAGAAAATCCGGTTTGAAAAAGGTAAGATGTTGAAAATGGTAATAGTATACAAAAAGTGCTTTTGTTTTTTCAGTACAAGAAAATTCCTCATCCACCTCTACCCCAAATTCAAAAGAGCGATTATAACAAAATTGCCTTTAATTTTCATTGTAGTAACCGTGAAATCTATGAAGGATTTCTTCTTCGGAAGTTGAGAGCCCCTTCTGATTATCTTGAAATAGATCCCTAATCCACTCGCGTAATCCTTGCTACCAAGCTGTCCTCATCCAGAAACTACTTTTTAAAATTCTTTGCCAACATAGCTAAATGATTTTACATGTTTTAAAAACAACTTTCACATGTTGTTCTACAGATTTGTAAGTTTTAACACATATCGAGCTGGGGCTTTTTTAATCATTTTTTCAGTAGTGGTAAATGCAAAATTTAAGTATTTTTGAGAAGATCGCCTTGATTTTAATTTTCGGAACCATGCTCGTTCGTCTGTGTACTTGTTGATTCTTTATTATGGTCGAATGTTTTTACGACTTAAAAATGTATGTATGATATTGTTTTAATCTACTGCCGTAAATACTTAATTACCGTGAATTACAATTAACGTGGAATTTTAAAAAATGTACATTCAAGCTAGATTCAGTAGCTATAGAGTATCGAGTCGACCAAAACTGACTGGAATTGTACGAGGAAAAGCATTTTTATGTTTTGCGCAGACGTCCGATAGGTTGTCCAGACTCACGCAAACGTACCCTATAATGCCAGATATGATGGATATGATAGAGAGCGACATTGACTAGACTATTTTTCTAATGACATTTGTACTTTGAGAAATGAATGCTGAAGGAAATAAATCTTTAATTAAATACATCATTTTGCGATCTGTTCAATTTAAAAATTAGAGAAAAAAAATAACATAATTCTAAGTAATATATATTTTAAGTAATTTTCTTAAAATATATATTACTTAAAATATACACAAAAATTTAATATACTTATCGTATTAATTTGTACGGTTTTATAATTAAGATCGTATTGTAACTTAAGCGTCTCTCTCTCAAAGTGCATTTTTATTGCAGTAAATACATTATTGTTGTACAGGGCGAGACAAAAAAAATTATGATTGAAAATTGGGTCGCCAGTATTTAAAGTTTGAGAAACACTGCTTTTAATGTATGAGTGGTGCACATAGCATTTTATGACTAATTAATTAATACTAAATATTAAGAACAAGTTTAATAATTATTAGCTACTTCCATGGGCTTGTCTTACAGAGCATAGTTTTTGAAAGGAGTTTTAAGATAAAAATTGACCCTCTGAGTTCATCTTCTATATTAGCTGATATCTATATTTTGTGTTCTAAGCAACCACCGCATTTTGTAATATGTTCCAATTTAAATATCAGAGAAAGGAAAAATAACTAATAATTATCCTATTACTTAACTTTTTGCTTAAAAAGTAACATATACAAAATATCATACTTATGTCATGAATTTGTACGGTTTATAATAAAATATTGTTGCTTTTATCGTAAAAGTGCATCATTAAAGCATTCAGTAAATTATTATGTATAAAGAGGGGCGCGATAAAAATTGTGATTGAAAAGGGGGGCGCCAGTATTGAAAGTTTGAGAAGCACTGGCCTAATTACAAGGTTAGGACAGGATAGCAGTCAACACGTGTGTTGCGGGATTTTTCCCTTTATTTTTGGCGTCTATCCCGTCTGAACCGTAAGTAGATGTCACAAAAGCCATGATTCTTAAGATATGAATCACTAGGTTATTTTCGGAAGCTTGTATATTTTGAGCTACTGTTTATATATATATATATATATATATATATATATATATATATATATATATATATATATATATAATATATATATATATATATCTTTATATCTTTATATATATATATATATATATATATATATATATATATATATATATATATATATATATATATATATATATATATATTTATATATATCTTTATATATAAAAATCTTCTGAGCAGTGTATTTGTCACTAAACACCTCCTAAACGGCTGGACCGATTTCGATGAAATTTTTTGTGTGGATTCAAGTAAACTCGAGAATGGTTTAGATTCACAATTCGGTCCGATATCGCATTTAGTTATGAAGATATTAATTAAAAACTTTCAAAAAATACAACTCAACATTCACCTGCATTGTTGTAACAACGCTATTGTTATAAAATAAAATTTCCTTTCAAATGAATGCTTTAACACGTGAGAAAAAAAACCTTTTCAAATTTTGATATAAATCGCCAAAGGGATCGCTAAGTCGCCAATGTGGCTGTATTTGTAATTTTCTAAATAATCATATTTAATCTGTTAATTTTTATTAAATATAATTAAATTATTGTATTGTCATCCAAAACAATCATGTACATTACATTTTAGCTCAATTGAGCGTTTTAAAATGTATTTTATTAACGATTGAAAATGCCACCAAGATAAATAAATAAACAAACAAACAAATAAAATATGTATAGAGATCGTGAGCTAATAGTAGAAATTATAAAAGACGTAAGTTGGCGTCGAAATTTGTGTTTTCAGCCAAACTGGCCAAATCCGGTATTTATTCTTATGAAAATGCAGACGATTCACGCTTTTTAACGTTTTTAATTAATATATTTTTAAATAAACATTATATATGTAATTCTTCTGTGCGTGTGCATGTAACTGAACTTCTCTTAAACGGCAGGACCGATTTTAATGAAAGTTTTTGTCTGTTCCTGTGGACTCGAGAATGGTTTAGATTTACAATTTGGTTTAGAAATGTTTACTTAATTAATTCTTTATTTATAATTTTGTTGATCTTGGAATGTTTTTACATTGGATCCGGCAGACTGCTACGATCGCAGTATGAAATATTCAAAATCTTTTATTTTGAATTTAAAATGTATGTACAGTACAACGTCTGTCGGGTCCTCTAGTATATATATATATATAGTCTAATTCTCTACAAACAAGAGATAAACTTTCACATCAATACCGAACACTTCAATTAAACTCAAAAACTGTGTGCAAAAGCTTTCATAAAAATGCTTAGCCTAAAGCCCTAGCGTAATTTTTGCTTTTGCAATACTCACTCAGTAGGCAATAATGTTAATATAATCATACTTTATCTTATCTGGAGCTATTTTACTTTCTCTGATTTTAGTCTTTTAAACAATCCTACCTAGTTAATCTTGATGTTTCTCTCTCTAATCCCAGATAGTCTAGCAATGCTATAAAATCTCCCTGAATCTAAAAAAATCTTGAAATTCTAAAAACAGAGGATGGTCCTGAAGAGACCCCGTCTTTTTTAAAATCCAAACGTCAAGATGTGGACAGAACCTGGTTTCTTTTTTACTTACGCTAATATTTCGTTTTTTTGTAAGCTAGTGTATAATAAGTATAAAGAAAATACGAGTAATTTATTTTAAAACCTTTTAAAAGTCACAATACGCCTAAAAGGAAAATCAAACAATTAACTGATTAAAAATTGGATAGAAACTCAAACATGCGAACTACTAAAAATTTTTTTAAAAAATTGATTTATACAAAGCTTGTTAGATAAAATATTGCCATTTAACACATAGTTATTTTATTTATTATTATTTTTGAAAAAAAACAACCAATGTGATTTTAAAAAATATGATTTAACTTATTCTTGTTTCAAACTGGATTTATGTGCTTAATTCTTAAGGAGTAGTAATCGATCTTTTAAATGCTCTTCAGAAATGAAAGAGGTTCAGCAGAAAATAAAGTTTTGTTAAATTTCACAATTGTTCATCGTGAATTTATATAATTGAAGAACTCTACGATTTCTTTTTGACCTTGCATTAACACCAAAAATAGTGGCAGCATGGTGAAAGAAGTAACAAACAATATTTATATTAAACATTTCAGAGCAATACTTAGGCGAGTGAAAATTACAATGAATTTAAAAAAAACTATCAAAATTATCCGTAAAATGAGAAATAAAATCAATATGTTTGATTTTTGTTTTAGATTTTTAAGGGATAGTTTCATGTGTTCATGATAGTAATAAAAACACATCTTCTGTAATCTTGTCTTGCCCTCGAAACACTGCTATTAGTTTTCAAAAAGGTATACATCACATATTTTGATGGTACAAGTTAAAGTGCACCTGAGAAGAAAAACTTTAAATATAAAAGAGAACTTTTTGAGTAAGGTCCATGGATGGAATATATTTTCAATTAATTATGAAGAAAACAAATTTACCTCTTTACGGAAATCGATATGCAACTATTCTGATTCTGTACATGTAGAAAATATGTATGTAAAATGCATGCAACAGCAAATTAGCACTTGTCCGTCACTTCGGCAATCAAAATTTCAACTTCGCCGTTTCGACGTTTCTTTTTGGAATTTCGAAGGGCATCTTCCTGTCTGACAATCCAGAATATATCAAGTTGTTTTGAACCACTTTTCAGATAGCTCCTTTAACCATGACTTGAGGAAAAAAATTGTTGAAGTAAATTCCATGATTATCTAGTTTTCTATATTAGATAAATTTACTGAATAAGCAAAGTTAATGAATACTTTTGGTACATCATTTTATCATTCAAATTTGATGTTATTTCTGTAATTGATTTATTTTGTACATAAGTTCTATCTGATCAAAAAATCGTGAACACCCTTTAACAGGTTAGACAATTTACAACAGTCTATAAATAACACCATACAAGTGATAAAGCTAACATTTTGCAACTCGTATAATATGTCTTGTCGCAAATGCCCTTCATTTCAATCGTAATATAGATATAATATCAATGCAAACCTAGTAATTAAAGGACTTTCCTGTGGATGTGAATAATATGCTATTATTACGGTAATATACGAAATTCCTATTTTCACGAAATGTGTACTAATCTGAGTTCTCTCGCAATGCTCAAACAAGATATGGTTATTCGACTGGAATCAAAGTAAAATGTTTTTTTGTCTTTCGAAAATACTGTAGAATGTGAACATAGTCAAGAACGATGTTCGCAAATGCAGTTTTTCATTGAATAGGATAAAACACAAGTGATTACAAAAGGTTCTGAATATTCCACATGTGCTATTCAACGTACAGTGAAACGTAATTAAATAGTTCGCTTACATTTGCGTCAAAAAAAATAAAGAGAGAAAACGGACAGCTACAATCAAAGTTTACTGATTGTTGAAATTGGCTGCTTTGATATTTTTCTAAACACAAATCAAATAACTTATGATTTATTGATAATGGCAAAACAATCGCTCCTATATCTGATGGAAGATTGTTTGAAGCTAGACACGAAGGTTATACAAAATAAGGGATAATTTATGTCAGTGGTTATTAAATTGTGATTCACGGAACCCCAGGGGCCCGCTGCGTCTTTCTAGGGGGTCCACGGAGGTCTATTAATGTTAAGATTTCCCTTTTTCTAAAGACTGAAACACCAAATGGGAAAAGTTGTTTCTTGTTTAGCTTCAAGGGCTCAAGTTCATATACCCTCCAAAATATTTATGTGTTTATCCTGGAAACACCCAGGGACGTTTCATAATTTACTTATCGGTCTATGATTATTATTTTTCCAATTTTTACTGTTTTGTATATGGATCACTGGCGTAATTTTAAACTTACAAATGATAAACTCGATAATATTTCTTCAAAGCAAGTTCTAACCATTTCAAGTAGGAAGAAAAAGCTTCGCCTTTTTAGCAAGAATTATTTGTCTTTTGGTCTCACATGTACAGGTTCAGCAGGTGAACAACAACAACAATGCGTGCTATGCTGTGAGGTTTTGTCAAACAAGGCTATGAAGTCGTCAAAGCTGCAGGGACATCTTATTTATAAACATAAATAACATTCTAAAAATAATTAATTTCTTTACAATTAAAGAGCAACAACAGTTTTGCAGCCACACCATAATAAAAAAAGCTTCAATGGGTTGCAACAACGAATCTTTTGTCAGAGCATCATTTGAAATTTCTCAGCTTATTGCAAAATTTGGAAAATCTCATATTAACGGTGAGGAATGAATAATACCCTCAGAAAAGGTAATAGTTTATGCTGTGATTGGTGGAAAGGTTTCCAATGATCTTAGTTCAATTTCTCTGGCAAAGGACATGGTAAAAAATATTCTATGTTAGGCAATATAAAAGACAAAATGTCAGAAGACGAAATAAATGAACGTGTGATTTTTTTGGGTATTCAAACACTTTACTGAACCAATATTTTGTTGCTTGATGATCTTTGTAAAGAATCTGCAATTTCAAGTACGAGTTCGTTAATACATGCATTTTTAAAGGAACAAAAAACGGAATAAGAGTGACAATACGCATAACATGTGTTTGAGCATTATAAAACTGGTTTATGCTATCTTAACAGTTTACATTTTAGAACATTTAATGTGACATATGTTTTGTTAAGTGAAGATGAAAATTACAATTGGTATTGTATAATATTTATTATTATGCAAACATGAGACAGCAGTATTATTATGAGATGCAGACTGGACGATGGGACGGGCAAAAAAAATGTCATCTCTAAAGTGGCAGTGAGGTAAGAAAAGTAGGTAACTATACTCGAAATCACCTTACAGGAATCTTTTCCTTAGATTTTTGGAAACACAATGATGGGTGAGAATGAATTCTAGCGATTAATTGCAACAAGACATACATATGTACTAAAGGCATTGAATGATTTGGAACGACGAAGAAGATCTTCTGATCTATAACTTACGGTTTGTTGATATCAACCCTATAAAACACTTTTGGAATTCTCTCAAATCCAAGATCGAAGAATACCAAACGACATCAAGGGGATACAATAAAAAGACATACATCTTACAACAAGAATGGGACAAAAGTAACCAAACATGTTTGTTGTAATATATTGAGAAATGTTCTGAAAATAATCGATGCTGTATTTAAAGTAATAGAGAGGTGATATATTTAGCATTATATTTTTCTAAAAAACATCATTTTACAAAAAAGACATTTTTGAAGGTTGCATAATTTTTTCCATAGCTATAAATGGAGCAAGTATTTTGTATTCTAGCAAAATAAATATGTCAAATCTCTATTTTTTTTTTTTTTTTATTTATTTTTTTTTTGCTACAACATAGAACTATTTGTTATTTTGTCACAAAATCGGCTTTGTATAAGCATCTTTAAATATTTTTATTAAATTCAATTTAAGAAATGTGCTGCAGATGTCGGATATTTTCTTAGAAATAAAATAAAAGGTCACAGAATTTTCTTAAGAAGCTTAATATTTTAAAAATAGATTTGATTTTCTAAAAATGGCATTTAATAATAAAACTATTTCAACAAAATGCATTCAAAATAATATCCATTTGCCCCTTATTTGAATTCAATGTTACTTATATTTATGCAAATTGCTTTGTTAACTTGTGTGCATTAATTTTTTTTTCTGAACATACTGTTAAATGTAAGAAAGAATTTTGAATAAAAACATATTGCCAAAACAAATACTTAAAACTTATAGATCAATTATTAGAAGTACTTTAAAAAAAAAACTATTAAATATGAAAATTAAGATAATCATCAATTTTTAACCATTTAAAAAATTATAATGTGTGATTTAGTAAAAATGTCATACAACTCGGTAATTAAAAAAATCTTTTTTGAAGTTTTAAAATGAAAATAAGCAGTTATTGACAGTTTAAATGCGTTCACAACAAATTGGAGAGAACGTGTTTGATTTTCAAATAAAATGAAAAAAAAAATCGAGATTTCCAGCTCGGAATTCTTTAAATAGATTATAACATTATGTATAGTTTACTTTTCAAGTAATTTTCACTAATTTACTAACATTCATGTCGTCTTAGAGTAGCCTCACTTGCCGTTATTAAAAAGTTTTGAAATTTCGAACCTTTTCAGAATTTGCTACTTCATTTGTGAAACTAATAAAACATTTTCCTGAATTAATTTTAACACTAAAAATTAGTTTTGATTTAGTGATACACTTTCAATTTTCTACGTACATATTAGGAAATTAGCGTGATATACATCGCATGAGAAACACCGCATGCGTCAATTCATGAAAACATTATTCGAAACGCAAAAGCGACATTTCATTGTGTTATAGCCTGACCTGACACTAATTCATTTAAAAGAGCCTCGTAGTAAAAAGTTATCTAAGAACGATGTAAGAAAATTGTTACTTTGTAAAGGTGCTGGAGAATTTGAAAGATGAACTGTTAGGCTAATGAAATGTGCTGAAACTTCCAATCAATCCGAATGTCATAATTGGAAAAGATTATTCAAATAAATTAAGACGATGTGTACGATAAAATGATTTTGATTGTTTGAATTGTTCTGAAGAAACATTTTTTGATAATTTGTAGAAGAACCAAACAATAGAACACCGATTTTATTAAATCCAATCGAAACTTAGTTAATTTTTATCTAAGCTTAACGAGATATATATTCAAAAATGAATGAAATGTGGAATTATATGACAATAAAACATGAGCAGATGATGCAAACATATAAATAAATTATCTAAATTGATGAATTTTTAACGTTCACCGTATGACGACAAGAGACGACCCACAGTTTTTCAAGTATCACCTAAATGTATCTTTCAATTTGTGAAATATCAAATATTTCAGGAGGGGGGTACGCTTCAGTTAACAATAATTTATGAAAATGAAGAATAAGTGAAATGTTTTAAAAATGTTTTTCGATGAAATATGACCAAAAATAAGTTATATTTTCTTATGAATACACATTAAACTTCTTAATTGTTTACAAATGTTGTAAATGTATCAAAAAAGAAATAGAAAAATATTCAATAGAAATATACTATATTATTGTCTGATATTTTTATTAGATTGTAGATAATTGTGTGGATATTTTAACAGAACAATGTGATTTATGGGACTTCTAAATCCATTCAGGAAAGGTATAAAAAGAAAAAAAATAATGCTTTGCCGAAGCTTGGTCAAAGTTTGGATGTGAATTCTAAAGACGTTAAATATATGTTATCTGACATTTAAATGTAGCATGGTATCCCAAATTTGTGTGAATGAATTCCAAACATGTGCTATGGTTCTACGTAACTTATAATCAATATAAAATGTCATCCTCACCGGTAAAAACTTGAGAGAAAGTAACATAGTTTTCACTGGTTTGGATTATACTTGCACCCTGCTATCTGCATGTACAAAAATGAAACCCTACTCTTAAAAGTCATAGTAAATATTTTCCACGTGTTTAGGATTCATTGGTCAAGTTTCCATTCATAATTATGGCAATTTTTACGTTCTGTAATATGCGTTTCAAAAAATAAATACTTTCGTCAAATATTAGATGTTGTGATCCATATGAAGGAGATGATTTTTCATGACATGATAGTCTATGGAACGCTTATGTTCAACCACTGAAAAAATACAGTGATGTTACGGAAAATTACGGATCCATTCTGCGTTATCCACAGAACTTGGTTTTCATGGGAACATCTTTGCCAATACAGACGTGCTCAGGGTACATCTGAACTCCAGTGATTTGAGGAATGCACATCGCTTGTGCCGTTTTTGAGATCCCTAAACAATTTGTTGCGGTTCATTTACCTTAGATTAGTTTTAACTTTATCTTGATTAACGCACGTAGATCTTTCGGATTGTCTTTAACCCCTTAATTGCTGATTAAAATTTGCAAGATTTTCTCTCAAGTATCACCGTTTTTAAAAAAGATGCGTTGGAGAGGGGGAATAAGATATATAAATATGTACACCTTTTTCTCTGAACTAAGTGAAACATTCGCTAACACTTCCAATGCCATTTTATTGCAAAATATTCGAAATAGTTTTTTCTGATAGTAGCCCAAAGTAAAGAAATTGTATTTCAGAAACAACGCATATATGTGTCTGGGGCAATGGTTGACTGAGACGTATTTATACTCCAGTGGGAGGAAAGGTGTTAATGTATCTGATTATTGCTAAATTTGAATACTTGGTTTTTTGCTTTGAATATATGCAACCACCAGGAAGTCCAAATTCTTAGCATGGCAGTTATTACTACATCGTATTTTATGTTTCTATGTTTGCACAGTTTTGTTACCAAATTAGCTGAATTAAAAACTAATTTGCCTCACAAAAACTTATTTTTAGAAGTAAAATATGACATTTTATTTCGCATTTTATGTGCAAATAATAAACCTCCTAAGCTAATATTTAGTTACATAAAAGTATATATATTTTACTTCTAATTGCAACTATGAGTTTACCACTGTATCTCTCCAATAACCCAGGCCTAATAATAAAACAACATATTTAGGCAAAATTGAACTTTATTTGTGAAGATACTCCCCTTCAAGGGTGATACATTCAGCCATGTTTTCTTCTAATTTTTTAATGTCTTTTTCGTAGAAAGTTTGTCTTCTATCTCAAAATAGATTTCAACTTTGACAGCCATTTCTTCATTTGTGCCGAACCTCTTTCCCTGTATCATTATTTTAAGGTCTGCAAATAACCAGTAGTCCCTGGGGGCAAAGAGAGAAAGTAATTCGAAGCGCAGTTCATTCAATTTGACCTCGTTTTCACGAACTGTTGGCACGGAGCAATGTCTTGGTGAAACATCACATTTTTTTTGTATTTTAGGATGATTTTTCTTTATTTTCCCTTCATTTGGTCCATTAACAGCACGTAATATTCATTATTCTTTGTTTTGCCTTTCTCAAGGTAGCAAATGAACTAAACTACATGTGCATTCCCAGATAAGGATGACATTTCCTTGCCAGGTGACTTTTAAATTTTCGGTCGCTTAGGACGGTTTTAACCAGCTGCTGCTTTCTTTTTGACAATCAGCTGTCAATCCTTTGATTCAGGCGTATAGTAATGAATCCATGTTTCCTCCATTGTACATTTCTACTCAAATAATCATGTTTATTTCCTTTAAACAGCTCCAAACAACGTTTTGAATTGTCGATTATTTGTTGTTTTTGATCGGCACTGATCATGCGCGGCACCCAATTTGAACACAGCTTTCTCATTGCCAAATGATCATTCAGAATACAATACCTTCTGATACCTTTAAATCATTTGCTATCTCACAATTTCAATTTACGATCAGCTGAAACCATTTATTGCCTTCTTTGAGGTTTTTGAAATAACTGCAGAATTTGGGTGAACAGAGAGTTCAGCATCGTTTGTGTCAGTGCGACCACATTTTAAGTCTGCATACCATCTCTTAACCCTTGTTGGAGATTAGGATAAGTTCAAATAACATTTATCAAGCCATTGTACTGCTTGAACAGTGTTTTCCGTATAAAAGAATCAATGTTTCATTAACACACATAATTCTTTTTCATTTAGAATTTCTAGACAAACAAATGTTGCTTCACTAAAACTACAGTAACTTTTCAACTAAACAAGATATTATCCCGAAACTTTAACACATACCCTTTGAAAGATAGGTCTACCAGTTTAGACATAGGAAAGTTAAAAGGTTGCGGAATCTATATGTTAGATGTGGGAATTATTTAGTGTTGTGTTAGACATAAGGACATATTCCAAGTGATATTCTTGTTTACAAAATTTATTGATTTATATAATTACAAAAAAAAGTATTGATCAGTTTAAGTAAAACTCTAACATATAATAAGTACGGAATGAATATGTAATCTTTCCCTCTGAAGAATAAATTTAGTCTAATGTTTAAATATCCTGAATTACAATGTTTACGATTAATTATGGTGTTTAAATTACGATGTCTTCATTTTGCTTTCGATATTTGACGTACTGATTTCATATTTTATAGTCAGTTCCTTTTATATTTAGAATTTGAGATTTAAAATAAAATAACTTTGATATATTTAAGCTTTCAAAAAGATCTTAAGGGTCAAACATATATATATATATATATATATAAATAAGTAGTGTTTAATTGCTATAATTATATCTTGTATTAGAAATCTCATTACGTCTTATACTTTTTTATATATGTATCTTTTAAAAATGTTATCAAAACCTTTTTTCCATTAAAAACTTAAAAATAACATTGTTATGGTATGTCACACTACCCATGAGGAGAAGAAGCGAACTTTATTTTTTGAATTTCCATTTGTATCAATGAAATCTTTGTTCAATTGGATAACAAGAAAATAAACAAAAAAGCGGAAGTAGAAAAAAGAACTGATTGTACCAGTTTATACGAAAAATATGTGTTACATTCATGAAAACAAAGCATTACTTTGGGAGTATGAGGAAAAATAAAACATCAATGAATGTCTGAAGATGAATTACACCGGAAGGAAATTCTGTTTCCAAAAATTTTTTTTTGTTCGTATGTTATGTTGATTTTTATGTTCGCTATATCTTTAAATTTTCTTTTCTTTTTATTAGTCAAGTACCAGAGAAAAAAAGGAATTGTTGAAAGTTTTTGCATATAAACTATATCAGCTGTAGTAAATATTTTTCTTCTTATGAAGATTGCTTAAAATTTTGAGTTAAATGTAAAATATAACTTCCAACTGAGATTTTAAAATAGGTTAGTATTTGTCAAACTGTGTTATCTGCTTGACTTTCTTTTTTCCAAATGCTTTAAGAGTAGTTGGTACCCCTATACCGATAATGTTAAATTGAGCCATTTAGAAACATGTTTCTCAGAAACTGTTAAATATAAAAACTTCAAATTTTGTCTGTATATTAATTATGCTTTTTTATTTAAATAATGGTAAAATATTTAAAATATATTGTTAAATTTTTCCAAAAAAATCATCGTAAAAGTATCGGTTTAAAATTTTTGAAAATTGTTATTTTTTTTTTACGATAACTGCTTTTCAGCTAAATATTTTTGGAAAATCTCCAAAAAAGTAGCTCCATTATATATAGTTACATATTATTTATGTTCAGTAAAAATTGCAAGTACTTTCATTCAGTATCTTCTTTGAAAAAGGTACATGCGGGTTGAAAACAATCATTTTTAGTAAAAAGCATGTTTAGTGTAAAAAGGTACTTCATCACAAAATTAATGAATTACTTCATGTATTTGTCCTATTTTATTAAACAATAGTATCTAATTTTTAAGCATAAAATAGGAAACAAAAAAAGACTTAAAATGTTCAGAAAATACATATATAATAATTTTCAGTTTTTGTTCAACGAGATTTTTTTAGGATTTTGCATCAATTTTCACAAATTATGTAACAAAGTGTGAAGAATTTTTAGCTTCAATGTATTATAAGTATCAAATTTGACCTTATAACATCATAAATAGTATAATGTAAACATGTATCAATATGTAAAAGTCATGATTTGTGGGAATATGTGATTTACGACGTTAGAAAAATTTAATTATGGATTTGTATGTTCCCATGCAAACACAATTTCTTAAAATTGCAAAATTCAAAATTAACTCTAAATTGTTCAAGAGATTTCTAAATAAGTCAAAAATAAAACTGGTCTTTTGTTTTTAAACATGAAATTTGTTTATTTTTATGCATGTAACAAGCTCCTCTCAACGACAAAAAGCATTACTGATCTGAGTTATAATTAGTTACCATTTATTGTAATACCTTTGAATGTTAAAGCTTAAAAACTTGCCTGATCAATAAATAAGCATTAATATTTGCAATGAATTGAAATATTTAAAATATATTGTTTAGTTTTCTCCAAAACATGTAACATAAAATTATGACTATGAATTTTTAAACAAAATTAATTATAGCTGCCACGATATATGGATTCCAGTCAAATATTTTGGGAAAATACCCAAAAAACTCACATAAATATATACAGCTACATATCAGTAACATGAGGGAAAAAATTCATATGCCAACATACATTATTTTCTGGGGAAAAGATGCATTCAATTTTAAAAAACATCACTTTTGAGTAAATTAAATTTTTAATATAAATAGTGACTTCATCAGAAAAATTATGAATTACAACATGTATTTGTCCCATTTTATTAAACATTAGCATCTTTACAATTTCTTTTGCATAAAATAGTAAACAAAAAGTAATAAATTGCACAGAAAAAAATTTTCAATTTTTTAACGACAAACATCAATTTCTCAATTCTGTATGAATTTCTGAAGAATTAGTAGCTTTCATGATTTACAGATATCAAATTTGAACATAAAGTATCATAAATATGTTGCGAAAATGTATCAATATGTATTTGGTATGAATTTGAGATGGTATTTAAAAATATCTGATTATATATATATATATATATATATAAATATATATATATATATATATATATATATATATATATATATATATATATATATATATATATATATATATATATATATATATATATACGACATTTTGAAAGTTTTCGCTGGGTTTTTGTAAAGTTATCATTACGTTTTTTTGTTGCAGACAGTTTCTAAATTTTACACTTCAAAACTTACTCTAAACAGCAAAATAAAACTGTTTTTATGTTTTTAAACGGAAGATTTATGTATTTTTAAATATGTAATAAGCTTCTTGCAAAGACAACGAACATCACATTTGATGTATCATCTGTTACCTGATTCTCAGAAACTATTAAACATAAAGACTCAAGATTTTGACTATATGTAATAATTATACATATTTATATTTATACTGAAGGGAAATTTCTTAAATATATTAATTAGTTTTTTCAAGAACAAAATTTTAGTTGAGCAAGCAAATATGATTATTATGAATTTAATGAAAATTGTCATTTTTTGTTATGATATCTGCTTGAGAATAAATATCACTTCAGTATACACAATTGCATTTGAGAAACAAAGTACAGGCATACAGTAACTTAACAGAACTTTAAAAAAAACATGGAGAAAACAATCTTTATAAAAAATCTTACCTTGTAAAAGTATTATCTTTTTTTTCCCATCACATATTATGTTCATTATGCTTTATGCAGTTATAAAATTAAGATTCATTATGTATAAATTTCTTACCTCTCTGGTCACAATCATTTTTTTTTCTTTTAACACTTTGGTTAAACACGCGAAGATTTAGTAATCAGTAATAATAACTAATTAAAAATGAATTAAAGCTAAAGAAAATACCTAAATTTAGTAAGAAATGTCTACATTTAAGTATAACATTTACTAAAACCCACTTGACCATATGAAATTACCTCCAAAGGTATTTAGCAAATCTAACAGTTTTAGTTATACAGTTATCTAAAGTAAATACGGGTAATAAAAAATCAAAAAAAAATCGAGGTTTTGCAACTTTTCCCCAGTTTTAAAAAGAAAATGATTACATTTCTATCTGTCAAAATGGACGTGGTAAATCAGCTGATTATTTTTTCAAAATCATTTTAAAATACTTCTAATTCATATAATGGCTTGTATGTTATATCATTGAAAATGTCTTGATATGGAGATTTTAGAAATATCAAAAACTCAAAATCGATTTCCAAAAGTTTTTACCCGACGAACTGCTCTTAAACATTAAAAACAGAGTAAATATACTATGTTCGTCCTAAATATGGATTCAGCTTATTTTAGTACCTCTTAAACTATTCCAAAATAGTGTTAAGAAAATAATTTCAGTTATTAATTTTAGAAATTTTGTCGATGTATTTATGAAAGTGGCTCACTTGAAAAATGAAACTACATTAACATAATACTAGGGTTAGGAAGCTATATGATGTATACATATATATATATATATATATATATATATATATATATATATATATATATATATATATATATATATATATATATATAATTACTAAATTTTGTATGCTAAATTCATTTTTTTCTTACTGACACTAAAAACACTTAAATGTATTTGATGTTTTTTTCCTCTAACTTTTTACTGAATTTCCTCCTATCGCAATAAATTTTAAAAAGTATTAAAAAAATGTTTTTTTTTAGCCAAAGTCATTCTGACATTTTACAGTAAAAAATCTCAAATAACTAAATTTTATTCCTTTTAAAGCAAAACTTGAAATATTTTTTTAGTTTTATTTTTAGTTATTTAGTTCTATTCATTTGTGAATATACTGTGTTTTAACCCCTCTAACTGCACAGAACGGATCTTTCCGCCCCCTACTAGAGAGAGTTCGAAAATGGACTGCAAGGATTTTTCTGCCTTCAAGTAACGTTTTCAAAAGCGAATTAGCCGCACTTTTCTGAAATCAATTCCCCCTTTTAAGGTTTATCATCTTGAAAGATAATGAGGGACGGAGGAAGCAACACAGCAGGAGTTTTATGGCTCGCAGGGAACCCCGTGTTTTGACCCTGGGCAATGTAAAAAATCGGGGAAAAATTTCTTTACAACCCAAGAAGTGTTTCTTTGCTAGCTTGTATTTTTAAAAGTTTCCAAAAGTCCCAACGCAAAGTAAAATATGTTACAATTCCCTTTTTTGGTTTCATATTAATTTCAAACTGTAACAAGTTGGGGCGTGTCAGGGCAATCTGCTATTTTATATAGTTAGACAAATTATCTTTTTTAAGTATATTCTTTCAATTCATTTTTCTTTTCAAAGCTTTCAGTTTTTTGAAACATGATTATTTTATTATAACATACCGAAAAAATTAATAAAACATCAAACTCTTTAAAATTTGGAACCTTTTCAATTTTCCAACCACTAAAAATGAATAAATTTAAACTTCATCAAATCATTTGAAACATTTTCTTACACTTTGATAATAATAACGAAAAAAAAAAACTAATTAAGATTTATTAGTTTTTTTTTTTTTTAGATTTCAAAGCCTAAGTGTTCAGGAAGTTTAAGTACAGTGTGTGTGCCTGGTTATATATTGTTAAAATACACCGAATTATATTTCAATTTTAAGTGCTTGAACTTCAGTTTACATCAAAGACAACATGAATGAAGATTTTCACACATTTTTTTATAACTTGAATGTTTGAATAAATGGTAATCAAAAATATACGGAAACATTTACAGTAGACATTTATGCATATAAATAAACATAAAAATCAATTTTAAATTCGAACTATTAAAAAACATTCAAATTATATATTGTTCAAAAATATCTATTTATACAAAATACCTCAACATTTATATTTTTTTAAGGCTAACTGAATAAGTAATTAAAATCTGGATATGTTTTGAAATCTCGACCTTATAAAGCTAGAAATTTTATGTTAGAAATTCCATTTGAAATTTCGAAAAAAAAATGCATCGCGCAGTTAAAAATTAATTTACCATAAGTTTTAGCAATTGTTTGAGTATAATAAAAATTTCAAATTTTATTATATAGCTTCTTTGGTATCTTTTAATATATTTCGGCCGCGGTAGCAGAGTGGTATAGGTATCAGAACGTGGCTTGCTTTGTAACGAGTTCGAGCCCAGTACCACTAAAGACCCGCCGTGTAGGGCAGCGATGCACGTTAAATGTGTCGAGAGCTGAAACGTCCTCCCGTTGGTGTGGTGGGGTAGTTAGGAGAGGGGGGTGCCAGCTCAGGTGTCGTCCACGTCACTTGACCATGGTTCAAAATTACGTGGTCCGTCGCCAAAAGCCCTCGTGTAGCTGAACAGTGCGACGTTAATATTCAATAATTCATTTAATATATTTCTAAGATTTCATACAATTCGGTTGAAAACTGCAT
This sequence comes from Trichonephila clavipes, assembly GCA_019973935.1. Lineage (NCBI taxonomy): Eukaryota > Metazoa > Arthropoda > Arachnida > Araneae > Nephilidae > Trichonephila > Trichonephila clavipes. The sequence goes on from BMAU01017014.1 coordinate 1,009,098, forward strand.
GCTAAGAGCAAAAATATACTAAAAAATTGATGAATATACAATTACAATAAATTCTTACATAGAGAAGCAAAACTGAGAAGCTAAAGCGTAGGACTAAAAAATTTTGAGTATATCTGAAGTAGGTTTCGAAATATTTATTTTAAAGTTTAGAAAATTTGTGTGCGTTATGTTATACTTGATATTAATTAAATGATTAAAATAATGTGTGTTAATATTAGTCATGTAATCGTTTGATGACACATTCTTATACTAATAAAAATTATCATGGTCATAGATGCGAATGTCAAGAATTTTATGTAATTTTAAATTCAGACATTAAGATATTGATGTAGAAAATATAAAACGACCATCTAAAATACATGAAAATGCAGTCTGCTTTAAAAAGCTCTTGACAAACAAAATTAGGCATTTTCACTTAATATGGCAGAGCCGCCTTAGTCAGGGGCGATCTGGAAAAACAGAGAGAGAACCGCGGTTTTGATGGATGCCGCTCTACCTTTTAAAGCTCCCAGAAAAAAATATATATATATATATATATATATATATATATATATATATATATATATATAAATTACAAATGCAAAAATTAATCTTGTAATTTTCCATACATTTTTATAACAACGAATTGTGGAATTGGCTTCCAATACATTGTTGTGTTTGACACTATCTAAGGTAACCATCCCTACTTTAGATAGATTTGTACTACTTTTTCGTAACCGTATTCCTTTTAAAATTAATTCGTGCAGCCGAAATACACCTTTTGTACCCTTAAAAATTTATGTTAACTATAACGGTTAATTTTAATTTATGCAACTTGTGAAATGTTCATAATTAAACATTTCCGTCTAAACGGTTTACATGAAAAAAAAGTTTGGACTCCTTCATTCATTAGGGATTTATATAAGATTCTAACATTAAAATTTTTTTTCATTGAATAGGATCGAGTGGTAGTGTATCGTGCTTCCACACCACAGGTCTGGGGTTGTTTAAACGAGCTGGGCAAGGTCGACTATGCCTTTCATCCCCGCTACATTTGGTCGATAAATGAGTACCAAGCTTGCTTCGGGTCTTAAACACTGAAGGTCTCTCTTCAGACAGACCACCAAATCGGGACATTTGTTCATGCACCTCAGCGTCCAATGGTCACGTGTATTATGATGGTCACAGTAGTTCCTGACCCTCATGGATTGTTGTGCTTCTGAGTTTGAGTCTTAAGTTTGAGGATTGCCTCACTTTGGGGATACCCCTTAGATAAAAATGTATTTCCACTCATTTGCAATTAAACATTTTTCTTTCAATTACGTTTATTTCAGAAGGAAGTTTGATTTTTCAAATGTATTTGCTTAATAACATGTATATTTGTGTATTATATTAAACATTTTATCAATCCAAAATTACATGTTTTTAGCTCTTTTAAAAGCTTTTAGGATTTTACAACTGATCTTACAATCCATATACGTTTTATAGCGGTATATTTAAAAATGATAAGGACATTTTTACGACCGTGTGAGCTGTTATGCCTCGTTTATGAATATAAAAAAATTCATTCAGCTACAGTTTTTAAAATGTACAGAAATAAGTGGAGCAACAGGATACTTACATAATATGAATATTTTTGACTGCAGTAGGATATATTTATATTTCAGTTTCTTTACAATTTGAATAGAAGTTGTAAGCCATTTTACGAATAGTTTGATATTGAGTATAAACCCATAGGCTGTTTAATATTGTAAAGTGTTTTACTTTGATACCAGCACACATTAAAATAAGGCTCATTTGCAGTTATATGATCAGCTTCAGTGATATTTAAATTTTCAAAAATAGTCTACACGTACGAAAACATTCTTTCACAACCGCACACCACATCTCATACAATATCTTCCCTACAGCAGGAAATATTTGTGTATACTGAAAAATTTAATACAGGATACATTTCCAAGTGTTAAATTTGTTTTTAAAATTTGGTATGAATACATTGTGGAACTGTCGGTTAACTTCACTGAACAAAATTGTTTTAAGTGTACTGTTTTGAAAGACAAGATTAATTAGGGAGAACTTTTCTCACAATAGAATTTGTAATGACTGAATTGTGTGAAAAAAATGTAGTTATCGATGTGTGACATTTTTCCTTGTAATAAAAGAAACAGAAATATAAGAAATTTAACTTGAGTAGAAAATGGTTAGAAGTACTGTCATGCGCATTTGAAGAAGTATATCCCCCATTAAAATTAAAAATTATTGACTGAATGTGTGTTATGTCCATCACAAATGTCGATGTAGAAAAGATATTTTTATTTAATACAAGGAGTTTGAAAAGGAGAGCACTAGGAATGAAAATTTAGATTTTTTACGAAAAATATTCAGTTAACATAAAATATCATTTATATGATTTAAATTTAAATAAATTAAAAGTATATTGAAATCATTTTTATGTTATTCTAAATTAAAAATATAATTGAATAGAGAAAGATCTGTTTTATTTCATAAATATATGCACCATTAATTGTCTTATTGTTTAAAAAAGTTAGGGCCTTTACTCTTTTTTACCTCATAACTTTTTAAAAACAGGAAAGTGAGCGCGTTTTCTTACTCTCATAATCAAAAATGAATACAGGATGCTTTTTTCTAGTTCAAATCGCAATACCAAAATATTTTTTTAATTTTTAAAAAAAAATGACAGAAAAATAAATTTTGTTTGAAGAAAATATAACTATTTTTCAACTTTTAACACGCCATTTATTTCATGTTTTTTTACCCTGCATTTTTATTTAATTTTACTGTGACTGAATCTATGGGGAAAACGACAGAGTGGAACTACGGTTTTCATACAAGATTGCCCAAGGCAACAACAGTTAGCTGTAAACGATTGCTATCCTGGTTCTTAATGATTAAAGACGCCGAACCAAGTCTAAAGTTCTCCCCTTTCGACCACCCAAGTTTTAAAAGGGGGAAAGAATTGAAGTCCGTTGCATTTTTGAAGGAAATAGCAATATAAGAGTAAAACGTTTTCGGAATAACTTTTCAGGAGGAAGGTATCCAGTTAGAGGGTTAATGTGAACATTCGGTTTTTAGAAATTTTTAGTTTGAACTTTCGGATTTTTTAGCTTGAACTTTCGAATTTTTTAGATTGAACTTTTTGATTTTAGATAATTTTTGATTTGAACTTTCGGATCTCAAATATTTTTTCATTTGAACTTTCGGATCAGGAATTTATTTTTTCTACCTTTACAACTATTTTAAAGATGGGTGCATCATCTTGGGAGTTTGAAGGTTCACTTATATTATGTACTAAATTGTTTTTAAATTTTAATATTGCAATATCTTTCGGAATGTGATGGCGAATAGTTTTATTTTTCAAGTATAATGATTTAATTTTAACTTTTTAATTTAAAGTATAATGGTTTAATTTTAATTAATTAATTTTTAATTTTTATTTTTTTTTTCTTCTGGATTTTGAAAATTTTCCAATTAACTTACCAAGTTGCAATAGGGGGAAGGTTGGCGCCATCAAACTAGTTTAACTCCACTTATCGGTCCTAAGTCCGAAATTGCACTTGGATATTTTATAAATTTTTATTTTATTTTATAATTTTTCAATTTTGTTTGAAAATGATGGAACATTATCTTTTATATTCGCCATTGATATTCTGAAGTGTTTTGTTATTTTAGGATTCATATATTTCAATTTTTAAATTGATAATTGTGATTGTTTTTATATATATATGCATGGAATAGCCAAAACAACTGGTATAGGCATGCGTATACAAATAAAGAGATATGGAACCAATCAGAATACGCGGCTGCGGTCCACGAAGCCTATATAAAACAACGACTGTCTGGCACAGTTGCTAAATAGGTTACTGCTGCTACAATGGCAGGTTATCAAGATTTCAATGACTTTAAACATGGCGTTATAGGCTCTGTACGATAGTTGGAACATATCATCTCCGAGATAGCGAAGAAATTTGGATTTTCACGTACGACCATTTCACGAGTGTGCCGTGAATATGGGGAATCCGGCAAAACATCATATTTACGATATCCTTGACATAAGAAATATATCATGCAAGTACGAGACCAACGACGATTGACAAGAATCATTAAGCGTGACAGACGTGCAACCCTTCCGCAAATTGTTACAGATTTTAATGCTGGAACATCAACAAGTATCACCGGGCGAAACATTCAATGAAACATAATCGATATGGGCTTTAAGAGCTGAAAGCCCACTCGTGAACCCTTGTTGATACTACGACACAAGGCTTTACGCATCACCTGGATCCGTCAACACCGACATCGGACTGTTGAAGATTGGAGGCTCTGTGATAGTATGGGTGTGTGCAGCTGGCGTGATATAGGATCTCTGATACGTATAGGTACGTAAGGCAGCGATTCTCGAAGCGTGGGGTGCGAGCATATTTAAAAGTGGAACACAAAATATTATTTAAAAAACATATTAATTTATTGAAAATAAACAAACAATTTACTTTCTTACATAATAAGAAATTAAATGCACATTCACACTGATGTAATGCACTTATAAATGTATCACAACTGCACAAGGTATTTTATAATTAGTTTACAATACAAAGTTAAGAACAAATTGAATAATTACCAGTGACACCAGGGGCTTATCTCATACAAAACTATATACAAAAATTTACACTTAGCTTGATAATTTGTACGGTATATAATTAATTCCTTAACTAACTGTTAAAAGTCACGGGATTTTGTCCCCAATGCCTCCATTTTCTATTTAGGCGTGCATATGTGATGTATGGAGGGGGGGAGAGAAGAAAGGAATACATAAGCAAAAATTCTCCGAACTAAGCAAATATTTCGCAAACACTGTCAAGGTCCTATTATTGCTTTCCCAAGCTTTCGGAATGATTTTATGGATTGTTATTCAGAAAGACGAATACATATGTCTCGGGCAATTAGTGTTGTGACTGTTCGAGACATATATATAAGAGGTCAAAGTTGTATTGTAGCTTTAGCATCAAGTTATAATATTATTGGATTCAGTACTTTATGGAGGGAGGACAGCTGGAATTTTTTTGGTTCAATATTGGTCGCAAACATTAAAGGTTTGAAAAGCACTGACGTAATTTTCATGTCTGATTACCTGCATCCATTCTTGCCCATTGTGCATTCCAACGGACTTAAGAAATTTCAGCAAGACAATGCGACACCCCATACGTCCAGAACTGCTACAGAAAGGCTCCAAGAGCATTATTCTTAATTTAGACACTTCTGCTGGCTACTAAAATCACCAGACAAGAACATTGGATACATCATTTTATATCATTTTATATCATTTTATTGGATATTATTTTATCATCGATGCGCTTTTAAATTCAGAAAAATAAATGTTCTATCTGCCCTATTGGGCAGTATGATCATCAAACCCGTCAAGTTTCTAACCGGAGATGGATTTTCTCACCCATTTCTCACCCCAGTTAGCCTCCTTTTTTTTAAATATGTGAAACCATCTCCTTTTCATTTCACACACACACTCCCCTATTAAATCTCCTATAAGTGGCTGGCGTTTTCAGTATTTGTTCATTCCCAGAAGGGAAATATTTTCGTGTTCAGGTATTTTTGTTTGATATTAAGAGAAACAAAGAAACAGGGAAATGTAAAGTAGCTTATGAGGACTATTGTACTTATTCTTGTTAATCGATATTTCGCCTTAAACGTATTTCACTTTTTTTGGGGGGGGGAGACACTTTAGGATGGCAAGTTATATTTTTAAAAATATAAATTTCTTTATAATATATGTTGAACAAAGATTTTGTGTGTCTTTATATATATATTAGTTAAATTTTTACGTATTTGAAGCTTAGTTAAAAGGTATTCATAATTTGTAATGTATAACAGTGTACTTTGTTCTCAAGAAAAATAAAGCATATTTCTTCTGAAGTTTATTCATAGAAGAAGAAATTTTTGCAGCTGTTGTTTATTATATCTAATGAATTTTCTTTTCTTTATTTTTAGTTGTTTAAATTTAGAAACTATTAATTAAAATAAGTTCATTCTCATAAAAGAATCTTAAATCTAGCAAAAGAAAATCCATTTTTAAAATTTTAAGCTTTTTTTTTCACTATTCATTGTCCCTTTTATTGAAATGCAATGCCTCATTTATGAATTTCTGATTAAAATTCTTCAAACTTTTTAAAGAATTAATTACTCAGTGATATGGATGCAACTTCAGTTTTAATTAAAACTTTCTTTATTTTATTTTATAATGTTATATTAATCTTAACTAACTAAAAAAGTTTCATTAGAGTTTTAAAAAATAGAAAATAAAGTAAAATTGCTCCTCATTTATCTTTGTAATAAATACGTGTAATAAATTTATATATATATATATATATATATATATATATATATATATATATATTAAATGTATATGAATATGTATGTGTGTTTAATTGTACTTCTGTTGCAAACATGCATATATATATCTATAATTATAATAAAATAAGTAATATTTTTTCCAATAAAACATAGAAAGGAAAAAAAAAGAAAAAATAAGGAATAGAAAACCAATGACAACAAACCAATATGTAAATATATTATCTTTGATTATTTTTAATGATACTTATCTTGATAAATTCTGTATTTTAGACACAAAAAATATTTTATGGCATGAAAAGAATTTTTTAATTTCGAAGGTACTAGAACATTCATAACAATGAGATGCACTTTCAAGAAATTCTTTTGTGTGTGATTTTATTCGATTTTTTTAATCTCATTTTCGTTGATCGTTGGTCTCTGCAAACACTCTGTGAACATGAAATAAAAATTCAACCACTGATTGACAAACTCAATTTAATTTTATAGTGGCATGAATGCATTAGCAAAATTGAATATTTCATTATAAGTTTATTAATTATATTTTATCATTTTATCCGGTAGATTAATGATCATTCTTTAAAGATGATTATAAGATTAAAGATTTTAAATTATCAAATACGCTAAGGAATGTACATATTGGCTTCTTAATTTTAAAACAAAAATCAATCTTATAACGTATTTACTAATTTTAACTAATACATTACTGAATATTATTAGCGTACTTTGACTGCCTTATTTGATAAAATGCGTAAAATCAGTGTCGAATTGCCATATTTCTAAGAAATACACTTTTCTAAGCATTACAAATTTATTTTAAATTACTACTAATGTGCTTAGTCATCACAGATACAAAAATTAAGGCTTAGAAATCAATTTAAACTTAGCATTACACATAATAAATAGCTTAATGTCAATGGTCAGATGATTTCCCTTATATTTTCACCACCACGAGTTTTCTCTTTTTGCTTTCTTCCGGCTTAATCTAAATTACAAATAAAGGAAAAATTAAAATATTTTACTAGAAATTATATAATTTTGAAAGTAATAAAATTTTTTAAACAGAAGATAGATCTACATTGATCAACACATAATTAAAATTTTATTACATTGTAAGCTAATATTTTTCAGGTAAAATTAAGTACTTCGATTTTACAAGTACTTTGTGAAGTTTAAACATTATAACATCAAACATTGATTTATAACAAATTCTCTGCAGCTATTTGAGACCAAAAATTAATATTTTTCAATTTGAGACTCCCTTTATAATTAGATTTATAGCATGTTTAATACTTAAATAAATAAAAACGAAGTAATTACAATATGTTTGTAAGGCATTATAATAAACTGTCATAAAACCACCCTGAATACTTAATGACAGTGATTAGTCTGATCGGATACATTGCTTGGAAAGCCTATACCTCAAAAGTATCGCTAAAAAAAAGTATTTGATATGCATATATACTTACATGCGGAGCTTATATACTGAGTATGTCTAGTCAAAAAATTACTTTCCATTATCATTAAAAAGCATAGGGATTTTAGAGCGGCAGATTTAGTTTTGGAGTGCTGTTACGCACTAATTCAAGGGATACGTGAGGCAGTTATCTTTGCGTATATATAATTTTATTTGTAGCAATATTGAAGAGAAATTCAAATTTCTGTTCAATGTCTGACATTCTGAATCAAATTAAAACACGGTCTATATTTTGTAATCAGACATATTATAAAAGTATGTGCATGTGTGTGTACATAAAGTTCAAATGTTTTCTACGATGCAGTATTTTTTTAGCATCATCAGTAAGCAGAAGAAAATAAAAAAAAATGTAAAATATAATATGTAAGTGTATATAAATTGATTATTTCTAATAACATTACAACTATTTAAAGCAAATAAATAAATATTTTCCAGAGTTTATTGCGAAATCAACAGTTAATTATAGTTCCTATTTGGAAACATTTGAATGATATATAACACATATTCTCATGGAATTAAACTTTTCTACCTGTATTGTATTTAGATGCATATTAAACTTATAATTAAAAGTTAACAGAAATATGTCACTAGTTATACATTACGTTCAATATGGATTTTTCTAAATTATTTATTTTCACAAATTTCAACACAATAGGACAAATTTATAATCAAATTTTTGTTCTCTATAAGAAAATAGAACGTAAGTTAAATATTTTACACACATTTTTAATTCTTAAATTTGATGAGAATTTTATTAAATGTCGAAGTTTAACAATTAGTTTTAAATTTCCCCCGAATTATTCTTGATAATTATTAAAATCCTTGTTAAAAATATTAGCAATAAAACGGAATGAGAAATTTATTATTAAACCTAATTAAGATGTATCTCTCATTAATTGTTTAAAATAACAAAATGAATTATAGTTATTATTAGGAAGGTTAAGTTTAGGAAGGATATAGTTAAGATTACATTGATTCGAACGCCTATGAATTATAGTTATTGCTCTTTATATAGTTATGATTAGGAAGATCAGTTTAAATAATTATATGCTAACAATCTAATAAATTATCTAATAGAAACTTATGAATAATTACGTTTAAATTATTATGAAATTACAAAATTAATTATAACATATTTATCAATTTCATCTTTGTAGAAATGTATATTAATTTAAGCGGTCATATATGTTAGCATATTAACGATTTAACATCAAGTAGAATAGTTAGTAAGAATTTAAATGTATATAATTCATACTTTCATACTTTTATGAGAAATATTATATAATTTTAATTTAGAGATATTTTGATTATATCTAAAACTGCTAGGGAAAATAATGAATTTATGTCTAAGATTACTTTTATTTTAATTACTTAAAGCTTGGAGCTAAGAATAATCAATTTGATGCATATTATGTAGATATAAATTTATATATAATGGACAAAAATTGGATGTTAATGTAATTAAGCTAAAAGTTTGAAATTGCACTGCTGAAACTATTCAGTTTTATCTTTTTTTTGCCTCCTTATTTTCTTGTTTATTATTTAGCATTAATAAACTTATCACATTTTAAATATATATACACATATATACTTGCACATGCACATACACACGCGCATATATATACACATTTATAATCAATTTCATACAATACAATAATATCAATATTTATTTCGAATGAATCTCTGAACATTTTGCATATAGTTCTCGCAGAAATGTTCCATAATCCTACAGAAAGGTGTGATATGTTTATCTTTTCTGTGGTTGTTGATATATAGAGAATATTTGAGCATTGCGAGTGTCGACAGTTTGTTTACTATCAAACTCGCTTATCCTACAGCATTTAACCAAGATAACAATCGCATGCATATAGAATATCTGCTATTAAATGCGACGGCATATATAATAACTAGCGGCTGGAAAAGCGTTATACTCATGATATGCATTTATATGGTCACTGTATTTGTAAATTTGAATAATAAATTTTCATATTAGAATAATATATCATTGAAAATTAAAAGTGTAACCTATGTTCGTGCCAAGAAAAATTTCAGATAATTTTCTTTTTAATATAAAATTGTTAAGAAAAATGCATGAATTTCAGAAGAAAATGTTTATTTTAAACTAAAAAATCCATTTTAAACTAATTATCTTTCAATTAGGTTTCTAATCAGAACACAGAACTATTTTGCACAGAAATGTAAAGTTTTTCAGTCATAAACTGGTTCGATTCTGGCTAATTTTAATTAAAAATTACTCTCTAGTAGAATCTAAATTCTTCAAAAGAGTTTAATTAACTATTGTTTTTTTACTAATGTGTTTGAATAATACTATTTTTTCAATGCATTCAATTTCCCTTTTGTAATTAAAACATTTTTCTAGTTATTCTATCACATTTTACGTAAAATATTAGCGTACAAATTAAGAATATATACATATTTACACTTGCTTTTAAATATCTTTTTCAATAACTATCCATATACTATTTTCTATTATTCTAAATACTGGAAATTTAAACCGTAACCTTATTAAGTTCTTAATCAGTCTTCTACTCATCGTAAATGAATCTTAAACATTATTTATATTGATGCAATAAAAATAAGAAAATCAAGAAAATAAATCAATCGATAAATGTACTCTCTGATTGCTTGTGAGTCTGAAATAACTCAACTTTTTAAGATAATGAAGAATATGAATAGTAACATACTATAATAGTCAGAGTGACACTAAAATAACCTACTCTTCTGAGCGACGACATGATACTTTCTGCTTGTTTATATGACACTTGGAATTACTGATTAATAATTATAGAGGAGATATGAAGAAGTAATTGTTAACTAATTAGATGCATGATAAATCACTAACTGTTATTTAAAACTAGACATTATTACAGAAATTAATAAATGAATAATAATCGTTGTGATATACAGTGATTGGAAAAATGATAATCATTTCTGACAATAAATGCTTGTTTTTACCTGCTAAAGTATGCTTATACGAGTATGCTTGAATAAATTTAAATTCCGATATGTGTTATCCTTGCTGCTGTCTTGCCGCAAATATATAAAATCTGATAGTAATTTTGATATATTGAGGAACTGGATTATGATTCTTATAAAGTTGTTTGACAAAAATTATATTTAAACAATTTTACAAAAAAAAGAAAGAAAGAAAAGTGTTTTTTTTTATTTTTGATGGGTTTTTTTCACATTTACTAAAATATGCACGCTTTTTAAAAGCTATCATTCCACATAAACATTTTTAACTATTTACTGTACTAAATTTAATAGGTTTTTCCCCTATACTTCAATTTTAAGTTAAGTGTATATCAATATAATAAACCTTTTATCTTTTAAGAAGTAATTATTTTTTAAGATACTATAAGATTCAATATTCCTTTTTAAAACTAATTAACGAGTAATAAATATTTAAGGATTTCACAAAAAAAGGCTCAATACTTTAATGAACTGAAGATATATTTTTCTTGAATTTGTTTATATCGCGCATAACTGGAATCAGTGGATTTTTAAGTATTTCAATGTGAAGGAATTTAATAGTCCTTCTAATTAAGTAATTATTAACGCATTCCTTTAAATGCAAGATGCATCTTTTTAATACGATTTAAATTCGATAAATATCCTAAGGAATTAAATTATTTGGATTAATTGTATTTGTATTTGGTAGGAATTATTAAAACCTGTTATGTCTCAAGACCTACCAAGAGCTTACATTAAGTTGAGGGATTTTCAGAATGCAAATTATAATTAACTTATTTATAAATTGAACATAAATCATGTGTACTAGTTTAATTATGGATTTATATTTGAATACAATTCAAATTCTTAATTTGTCACTCTATATTTTATTATTTTTGAATAATTTTTTATTGTTCAATAAAGAGGAACCTGTCACATTTTTTAAAAAGTTTTACCTACATATATATCTGTTTTATTGCATCAGTGTAAATTTTTCAGAGAAAAAAATCAATCATCGAAATATGTAGTGAAATTAGGGAAGTATGCATCAATAGTTACATATATATATATAAGATATATAACTATATATTATATAAGATATATAACTTTATATATATATAACTATTAGATATAATAACTTTAGATAAAGAGAAATAATATATATATATATATATATATATATATATATATATATATTATTTCTCTTATCTAAAGTTACTTGCTCGAAATATTTTACATAATAACTAATTTTTACTTATTTTATATTTTTTCAAAAGCTTCCAAGATCCAATCTAAATCACGAAGAAGTTAAAATTATAGTTTAGTTCAGTTGTTTAATCAAAACTGCAGGAAGCAGCATTAATGAATTCAAATTACAGAAATGTATTAAAATTTTCACAGTAGAATCTTAAGTATCATCATGAATTTAATGCACGCAAGAAAAACCAGCATGTAACTTAGAAAATGAATAGCAAAAACAAAATATCATCTTTCGAAATTTGCAATGCTTTGTTTGTTTTAAATTTAAGCTTAGTTTACATATTTGAGTATTTTTAGAGAGAGAGAGAGAGATGTCAGTAAAATTTAAAAATGAAATCATCGTCAGGATCTGCCAGAATATGTTATCGATTCCCCCTTTTAAACTAAATGCAGATTTAGAAACATTACAATTAATTAAATTTCATGCAGAAACTATGTATGTACTCATATTACTTTAAAATGTGTTATAATACTTTAGAAATATTTTGTAAACAACACACAATCTCTAGTCATAGAGCCATTTTAAAAAAATATGCTCCCTTCAAATTTATAAACATTACAAACATTTCCCGAACGAAATGTTTTTCTCATTTCTTCAATGTATTTTGAAAGCATATAATATTATTTATCAACTCAAATCTAGTTTTCAAAAATTCAATCTTGCAGCTACTAAAATATTTTTTAAGAATAATCATTCCATCGGACTCAATATTTTTCTGTAAAAAATAAAAGAAATTCTTAAAGATACACGACTTATTTATATTCCCTTGATATCCTGATGAAATTTGATTTTCATGACGGTGCTCATCTCAAAAAATTTTAAGAATATGAAACATGTATGCAATCTTCATTTTCCGAAGTCTTGACAAAATACAGATTTATCAGCACAATTTGATTCAGAGACTTTCCAATCTCAACTTCGGAAAGTAAGAAAAACATCTGCATTATCCAAAATAAATTATTCGAGTTGAATTTCAATCTCTAAAAGTATAAAATAGTCACAAAAATGCTTACAGGTGATTTCTTTGCGCACTGCGTCGTACAATACAACGAATCTTCGATGAGTATTTCTGTAGCTACTTTCAATCGGACAGGATGCTGTGGCGACACTTTGCATTATTCATACGCAAAAATGCATAAAAATGTTTCCGTTCACTGAAGCGAGTGAAATTCCATGAATTTTAAATAGCTAGCACTTTAAACCTCCTGCTTTTTGTTGTTCATTATTGTTATTCATTTTTAAAATTTGAAACAAAACAGGAGGTTTTGAAAAGGGAAGATATTCAAATGGCATAGATATAATACTTTATTTTTTCAACCCTTTTTCTGTGCCCGTAATTTTATTTTTAAGCATTCAAAGATAGAACATGCGCATTATTAGGAACATCAAAATAAATATTGTACTGTCTTTAAAAATGGGAATGTCCCAATCTTTGAATGACTGTACATTAAGTATATGTGGATACACTAAATATTTATTTTATGTGAAATGTTGAAAAATTTGGCAATCATAATGTAACAGCATTACATGCATGCTACATTCGGTTCTATTAAAGGATTTGAATTTAATGGCATCTGGGGATAGTAGCCAAATTGTAATAGTGTCTAATTTAAAACTGATGTAGTATAATTTAGGGTTTACTTACTAGTGCAACAAAATAGCACCATACGGCAACTATTTAACGTGGGCCCCAAAGTAAGCATTAATGGGGGAAGATGCTATAAGATCAAGAACATTTAAAATGTGGAAAATTGAGCAAAATATTAAAATTCATAATTTTGGATTTTATTTTAAAACTATTAAACTCTATCAAACTGAACTCACAAATAAAGTCCTCTTTTTGCATTTTTTTTAACTCAGGTATAGGATAATTTCGATTTCCTTTCAGCAACGATCCCAAGCCTCTTATTTGCATTCCACTGTCATAAAAGCAAATGTACCTTATACCATGACAACTTGATTTTTTTTTGATAAAGCCTTACTTAATTTATTTCAGATATTAATTTATCAAGCGCAGGATGTTTGCACGCAGAGTTTTTGCTGCAGTACAGACTAAAAGCAGTATTACTTGTTTAAATTAGGTCAGACTTGCTTATATATTTTTCTTTCAAATTTATTTAAATACTTTTTAGTTTTACGGAAAAAGGTATATAAACTGTAGGAAATAGGAGAGTTATTATACGAGGCGATGCATTTAGATGCAAAACTCAGTTTATTCTTCGAGTTCTATCATCTGCTCTCGGAGGGATACGTGCGCTACCAAGGAAGTCTGAGTCCGGAAAAGAGAGGGAACTAAAGCACGGGGTCGCTTTTGTAGAAAATCTAACGCATGCGCAGATTGCATCCAAGGTGCTTGCGCGAGTAAGCACTGCCCGCAATTGCTTTAGATCCTGCGCACGCACAGATCGTAATGAAAAACTTACGAGGAGTTGATAAACTCTACAAAACAAATAACTGATCTTATCAAAGAGTATATTAGAAGGATTTAAGAAATACTCTAACAACTTCAGTATCATTTCTCTCATATGTTTATTCTTAACAATTCCATATGTTTATCAATTGGTGTTACGTAACAAATTTTATAGCATTTTTTTGTTACCTTATTTTTTTAAGAAAGCCCATTTGTCTCTTCCAAACAGAGTTCCTCAAGAAAACAACCATTGAAAAATCTCAGTTATCTTAAGACAACATGTATGCTTTATGTATTTTTCACTTGGAAGGCATGGTGATTAATTAAAAATTAGTTTCACTCATAACATTGTCACTACTTCACTGTTATTTGTTATCACTAACTGTTATAAATACAAAAGGGGGAAAAAATGTTATCTCGCAATTTGTACCAGCACATCATCTATAGCAAAATTTATGTACTTGATTTCTCGATTGATTTTTAGCCCTCTCTCTGCGCATCCCGCGATTTCCACCGGCAAATCACACGTAACAGATGAAGCACTACGCAGAGCGCAGCTAGAGGGTTAACGCATATTTCAAATATATTTGAATTTGTTTTTACAACGGGCTATGACAGGGCTATTCAGAAATATCTGGTGGGCCTCATGTGGACCGCTGGTTGAGTATCACTGATATTGAGTCTGGCGAACATGAAGGCTTTCTATACAAAGTTCTTACGTTAGTGTATTGTAGAAGTTTGGAAAATGAGTTAACTTTGACTGAGTTACTAGACTGAGATTAAAAATACGAAATCTATTGCGTATAGCCCTAGCGTTGCATTTGAGTGCGACGTTAAAAAACATCAAATAAATTTAAAGTTTTCTTCGATTCAACACTGCACAGAATTTGATTTAAAGTTTCATAAATAGTTGATAAAATGCATATTAAAAGGTATGAAACATAAATATTGTTTAAAGTTTTTCTATTTTTATTAGTGGATTACGTTCTCTTCTTATGTTTCCAAACACTACGTTTTTATAGTACACGCAATTTTTTTACATGATCTTTTTCACACGATTTTGAAATAACACGGTTCACAGATATACTTTTTAGCTCAAATGTATTACTCATGCACGCGCGCGAATCCTTCATTTTTTTTTTTAAAATCTATTTTTAAAAGTGTAATCAGAAGGCATTCAGGTAACTGTCTGCATATGTGTGAGTTATTTGGTCTACTTCAGGTCTCGTTTTCTTTGTATTATGAAGTTACGAGAGGAATACCTGGATTTTATAATCACTTTTTTTTCTTCATTTTGTTGTACTTGAACCTTAATACAATGTTCCGTTCTTTAGTGTAATTATATTTCGTGTTAAAGTGTTCAATTTGTAGATTGCCAAGTATAATAACAATACAGTTCTAAAAGTGTGTGTTCAGATTAAGATTTTTTTTAATTCGATGGTGGGGAATTCTCAATATAATCATGGCGTTATAGCAGCATCTATAAAAATATTACATAAATCATATGTTAAAATATAGTTTAGACTCGGTGAAAGAAAAAAATCTCAATGTTTTGGAAACATGGGGAAAATTTATGATTATGGATTGCATTATAAATGATTCTTATATCATCAAACAGTTTCACCTGTCTACCATAAATGCTTGTTGGAAAAAACATTTTTGCATCCATCAAAGTAGAAGTTTCGAAGCATTAAAGTTAGCTACATGTTCTGAAATTATAACTCTATGAATTGCATCCGTTGGCGAAGGTTTTAACAACATGCAAAATGCTACATTTTATTAATTTTGCTTGTAATAAAAATTCATTGTTTTTGTTTTCAGATTATGTAACAGGGATTTAATTATTAATTTTTAGCGGTATCTTTTTTGGAATTTATTTAGAATTTTTCATCTTACACGATTCTTTTAAATTTGTGGAAAATATCCCAAATTAAGCATACGTACCGTTTTCTAAGTACGGCTTTTTGTACGGTTTTCTAAGAAATTTATCTTCAGTGGTTAAAAAAAAGTTGGATTTATTAAATTTGCTCCTTTTTAGAATGATATAAATTGAAGTGGACTTTGAAGAAAAAACTTGGAAGGCGTCATTTTAATAAGAGAAAAGGCTGAATGTTAGTCATCGTGACCTAAGCTATCTCGATATAGAGAGTGTTGCCCTGAACATCACGTTCCCCAGAACACTTACCCATTGAAAATAACTGGTCATGCGTTGCTTAGAGACGAATCCATTACCTGTCTCTGGGCAACATAATCAAAACAACAACGCAATGTGGCATACACTTATGTGAAGAATCATGGAATAACTTACCTGTATCTGTTATCTAAGCACGTTTCGACTCGATGCTACAGCCATTTTCTTTTCTGTAATAGTACTTGGTATATGTGTAACCTTTCGCACGATCTTTATTGTCAATAATTTTGTAAGATTGAATATCAAAATTCATCGATATTTTTTTTTTTTTTTTTTTACAAAATGGACAATGAACGATGCAAAGATTACAAAAACAAATAACATATTTGAGCAAAGTAATGCAGAAAAACATTAATATGACTTCGTTTAAATAAATTACTTTAAACTGAGACATTCAAAAATTTATCAAATATTGGAAAGATGTTAAAAAATTTAAAAAATAAATATTTTATAAAAAAATGAAGCATTTTTCATATTTTTTTAAGAAGTAATTATAACAGCTTTTACAAATTCATTTTAAGCACTCTAATTTGAATTTTTTCAAAACTGTATGACTTTGGAATTAATTAGTAAATTATTATTAAAATAAGTGCAGCTTCTAATTTCATAAATAAAAGAGGCTACAATTCCTCATATGAAAAATCGTATTTTTTTAAAATAATTTATTCTAATGCCAGTGTTTGCTTGTGACTTGCGGTTAACTTCAGAATGCTAAGTTTAAGAAATAATAAGAAGAAAAACACAATGAACTAATTAATAAAAATATAAAGTTTTCATTATGTAGTTAAATTTGATAAATTGGGAGTTAAAATAATTTTAATCTCTCAAGTAAAAGAACTATATAAAGGGTGTTTTTTTAGACGTATAGAACTTTAAATTGCAATAAAACAATGATGCATTATTCGATTGACATGATTTTTTTATTCGAAAGATAATTTTGTGGCATTACATTTTAAATATGATCAAGCAAGGCGTAGATTCGTCGAATGGGCCCAAAACGAGATTGCCGTTGTTCCCAATTTTCATAAGCGAATTTTGTTTAGCGATGAAGCGCACTTCTGGTTGAATGGCTACGTCAACAAACAAAACTGCCGCATTTGGAGTGAAGCTAATCCACAAGTGTATGTCGAAACACCGTTACATCCAGAAAAACTGACTGGTTGGTGTGCTTTATGGGCTGGTGGAATCAATGGTCCGTACTTCTTCAAAAACGATGAAGGCCACGACGTTACAGTCAATGGTGATCGGTATAGATCCATGATTACTAACTTTTTCATTCCTGAATTGAACAATCATGATGTTTAGGAGCTGTGGTTCCAACAAGACGGCGCAACATGTCACACAGCTGGTGCCACAATCCATTTATTGAAAGACACGTTTGGTGGCCACCTAATTTCACGTTTTGGACCTGCAAATAGGCCTCCAAGATCTTGTGATTTAACACCGCTAGACTATTTTCTGTGGGGCTGTGGAAAGTCATTGGTCTATGCGGATAAGCCACAAACGCGTGACCATTTGGAAGACAACATTAGCCGTGTTATTGCCGATATACGGTCACAAATATTGGAAAATTGCATCGAAATTTGGACGTCCAGATTGGACTACATCCGAGCGAGCCATGGCAGTCATATGCCAGAAATCATATTTAAAATGTAATGCCGCAAGATTATCTTTCGAATAAAAATAAATTCATGTCAATCGAATAATACGTCGTTGTTTTATTGCAATTTAAAGTTCTATACCTCTAAAAAACACCCTTTATAATCTACGACAAATGTAAAAATATACAGATAATGTATGTACAAGTATAGAATATATAAATAGTTGACTCTATTTCTTTTAATATGCTATTAGGTCATGAGCAAAAAGTATTCTGTTTAAAAAGAAACTTATATGCGTTTCTTAAAATATGCATTATACTACCATTTCTCATTGCAGATTGAGTTGTGTCAGAATAAATCAGTGTTGATAAATAAATAAATCATTCATTGTTTTTGAATTACATTTATGGTCGCTTTATTATTGTTAACTAAAGAAAGATATATTTTATTTTTTTATTTTAAGTTTTCATATCTATTTTCTTTTCTGACATTATAGCATGTTTTTCATATGAGTTTAAACCATGATAAGTTCTTTTTGTGTTTAAAGTTAGACACCTAAGCTTTACATTTTCAGTATAACTTTACCATTCGCTTAATATGCAAAGCCTCATAGTAACATATTCTCTATGCTGTTTTGATTAATATTACTTGATTTTTTTCTACTTATCTGGGTTAACTTTATCTGGCTTGTGATGTGAAAAACTCCCCACCAAACATTTTCACTTTCAGTTGTATGTGAAGTGTATCTGTTGGATGATAAGCATTTTATATGTTTGATATTTGGTTCTTTATTTTTACACTGTTTTTACCTCTCTTTTATTTAGAATCTTATTCTAATGTGTGTGTTTTATAAATAAAATGTTTTAATTTGTTTTTGACAGTTTAAAACTTTATTTACTGCTGTTCACGTATAATTAGCTATTGTGTTCAAGCCTACACACGCATATAAAAACTCACTCTACAAACTGTTAGATCCTTTTTTCTCTTTAAAGTAAGTTACTGAAAGAAATATAAACAAGATTTTAAGAGATAGTTGCTGTTGAATAATACATTTTCAAAACACACTTCTGAGTAAAATTGGATTACGTGCAAACTACAGATTACGAGGACTTATCAAAGCTTCCACATCGAATGAAGGCAATTTTTAGGACAAAATACACAGTCTCTGTGTACACCTTGTAATCTTATAAATAGCATACATTGCATAATCGAGAAAAAATTTATTTATAAGTTGTGTCCTACACACACACACACACACACACATATATATATATATATATATATATATATATACGATAGAAGAAGTAATGTCTGTGAGTGTAATTAACGAAATATTTCGCGTTTACTTTATTAGTATGTAGACTGATGGTTTTATGAACAAGTCATAAACATTATTGCTCCCAAAACAAGAAAAATTGTCATTTAATTAAGTGAAAAAATGTTTTAGGACATTAAAAATTGTAGCAAACAATAAGTTTGGATCAAAATTCAAATTCCACTAAATTATCATTAATTGGTTACATTATTTTGACATCATCATAATTAGTGAGACCTTTTATTTTGATTTTTTGTAATCAATTTAAGTTTTTGATGTGAAACAGTTTATTTCTACCTGCATATATAAATCGATGGCCAGAATTGTAAAAACGTAACAGTAACACTTGATAATTAATATCATAAAATTATATATCTTTGGAAAGATAAAATATTTAATCAAGATACTAATGAATTAACTTTAAAAAAGGAAATTTTATTACGATTTAAATTATATAAAAAAAAATATTAGGATCGCACAATGTAAATTAGTTTTGAGATGCTTAACATTTAGCCATAATTACGGGCTATATGGAGTAAAATTATTTTCAATATTATTAGATATTAATATATATATATATATATATATATATATATATATATATATATATATATATATATATATATATATATATATATATATATATGGGTTGTTTATCACACCAGTTCCTTTAGTCGCATTCATAGATTTTTGATTTGGTTAAGATATTGGTTATTTTAAGGTCATTACAGTAAAGGAATATGTTTACCATGAAATTGCATTTTACTCATAGTAGCCACATGACACAGAAAAGATTCCTGTCGAACTACTTATGTTCGATTGCTTTAGAATTGATCAAATGTCAAAGGATTTAATTTGAGCTCAAATATTTTCTGAATGCATTTTTGAGTATTTAAATTTTCTATTATGTCATAAATTCAGCCTACATATTTTGATATAATGCAGCCTCGTATCATGCCAGTAATTGGCTGTTTCACTGTAACTGAGATACAATCAAGATGCCTTTTTTTGAAACTATAAATGACATTGTACCATTGTTCTGTTTTCAAGTTATCATCGGTTTCAGTCTAGTTTACTATTTCTAATCTTTAAGGGATAACGATAACCTTTTTTTCGGTTTTGTTTAAGATTAGTGTCAAGATCAAAGTCTTTAAGTTCGAGTTGAGCAAATTTCCAGATAATTTTCTATCAGGAAAGCTTAGCCTTTCAATTCTCCTATCATCAATCAATGCTGGGTATCCATTACTTACATTACTTGTTTTGTTTTGTAGTGTTCGAGTCATCTTTTAATTATTTAAAGATTTAAATTGCTACCTTTGGTAATGTATCTAAAACATTCTACTATACTATCTTCATAACTAAAACATTGAACTCGCACTACCATTATTTTACATCACTTTCTGGATGACCATTCAACCCTGCCTCATTTCTATTAAATTCTGCATTTTACAAACATATCAAAGGAAATAACACATTAAAATAAAATTAACAATATTAGGAAACATTTAGCACATTGACAAACGTCCACCATCGTGCTAAAATAAGTGACTTCAACAGTTGAATCCAATCATGCTACAGAAGTAATTTGATTGGCTCGTGGTCAAAACAAGATGATACCTTATTTGCAGTGTATGGAGTTAACTCATTGGCTTATGACTTGGCTGAGTACTTTTTTTAAATATATAAATTTTCAACTAAATTAACATTTTTTTATTTGAAATGGAGCATAAAGTTAGGAATTCAAGTACAAATTCCACAAAATTAAAAATAATTTTGAATACATTGGGAATTTTGATTGAAATTTTAGTGAACAATTGCAGTTTCGGTAAGCCTTGTATTGAAAGTCCTAGTTAAAATATACAAAGAATATTTATACAGTGTATAAATAACACCATTATCTGTGCTTAGAATTACCATATATGTAATACTTTTGAAAGGTTTTTAAGTATGTCATTTTTTATGTAAAAATCAATTTTTTGACGTTTTTTCTCACACAAAGTGCAATAAAAATATAAATATATACACAGAGATTAGGGTAAAAGGTTATACTGGGAATAAAACAAAATAAAACATTTTCTGAAAATTTCAATTCAATACCTTAAAAAGAAATTTTGTAGTGAGCTTTACTTTGAAGCAAAAAATTGAAAAATATAGTTTCTCAGAATATTTATTTAAAGAATTTTTTACAGTATAAAAATGTTCTACTAGTTCTTAAATTTTTTTTAAACTCACCATCAAGATCTCTTTAGCTTCATGTTTAGCTATTTCGGACTTTTTTTTAAAAACTTTTGTTGTTTTCAGCAGAGTTTTATAGAATGCAATTGTTTTGTTAGTGAAATTTTGATGACAAATTGCAGTTACACAAAATGTTAATAAATGTATTCAAATACTATTTACACAGTACGTGAATAACTTTTAAACATATGTTAGGAATTAAGATAATCGTAATACTTTTAAAGGTTTTTGAAATATATCGAATTTTAAGCAAAAACACGATTTTTTTAAAAAGTTAATGATTTTTTTCCATAAATAAAGCAATGAAGTACATAAATATATACTCATAAATGAGTTTTTTATTCATAACATAGATAGAAGTAAATAAAACATGTTTGGAAAATTTCAGTTCAATATCTTAAAAATATTTTGTTTAGGGATCTACTTCCGGTTTTGTAAACACCATTTCTGGTTTACTAATTATGCTTTAATTTTGATTATAAGTATCGTAGAAACAAAAAAATAATGTTTTTGGAATCTTAAATATATAGGCTATTAAATAAAAGCATAAAAGTAGTTTCGTAGATTTTTACCAAAATGCCGAATTTTACGTAGTCGCATATCTTATGAAGGATCAAGTACATATTATCAAATTAAGGTAATTATACTTGTTTCTTGTAACTTCACCAACTTTTCTTAGAAAACTAATAATGAAGCATGTTTTATTGCATCATATTTAAGTTGAAATTAATTTTTAATGAATGTTAATACTTTAGGGTAATACTCCAAATTTTTTTATACATATGAGTCCTTCTACACCAAAAATATCATTTTTCCGAAAAGGTTTCACAATTTCACACACTATGTGTGTGTATAAAAATTATGTTAAAGTATTATATATATAAAATATAAAAATGTTTATTTACAACATTAGCACAGATCAGTTAATTCTAGAGGTATATGACAGATATGCCAATCCAAAAATCTCCTCGTGTTTGTATTTTTATTGAAAAAATAATATTTTGATTCAAATGTTATAAATGTTGGCTGAGACTGTATGAAACTTCTAACTGTTAAACGATTAAAAAGTTACCATCAAAAGATAAAAAAAGGGTTTTAGAAATTTTTAAAAAAATATCAAATTTTATTATTTTTTTTAAAAAAAATTACCTATAATAATAAGTAGTTGAATAAAATTTTCCATGATACTATTGGATGTGCGTTTTATATGTATTTACATTTTTGCAATAACTTTTCCAATTTTATAACTTCTTTACAATATTCATAACAAACAGCTTTCAATTGTATGCTATGTTATTAGAAAAAATTCAAGTTAAAGTAAATTTTAGAGTCATAATATATAACGCGTATATTCCTATGCCCATTTTCAAAACTTTCATTTCTATTATTTTCATGACATTTTTTTTTTAATTTAACAACCTATTAACTTATTCCTCATTTCCTGTAAAAAAAAACGTTACGTTAAGAATAAATCAAATGATAATTTGGAAAAAAAATCACCCATAATTATGTGTTTTCATTTTTCCTTACTCAAAAATAAACTTAATTTGCTTCTTACAGCTAGCCACAGAATACTTTTTCTTAGCACTAGATATATTCTATTCAAATATGGCTCAGCTTACGTACTTCATTAAAAGTCAAAATAAATGTGAAGGATCTTAATCAAGATCCGTTGCTTGGAGTCAATATTTGATATACATATATTGAAGAATCCGGCAAAAAAAAAGGGGGAGAGAGGTGGAAAAGGAATTTGTGGGTCCAAGTTTTGATTCATAATCTCGATAATCTCAGGGAAATGGAAATTGTTTTCATTGCTTGGAGCATTTGTTATGTAGA
This sequence comes from Trichonephila clavipes, assembly GCA_019973935.1. NCBI lineage: Eukaryota > Metazoa > Arthropoda > Arachnida > Araneae > Nephilidae > Trichonephila > Trichonephila clavipes. The sequence goes on from BMAU01017014.1 coordinate 1,032,754, forward strand.
TTTAAATGAACAGGTAGAAAATTGTATTATTTAGATGGTAAACAACGGGTACACAGATATAATAGTGGTGCTGCTTTATTCTTAAATTTAGAGCTTTCTGCATATTTTTCTTTCCAATGCTGCTTATTTTTCTACTCTTTTTAAGATATTGCAATGAGGATTTATATTCTGTATAAAACATGTTATATATATATGAATCGGTAATACTTGTAATAAACGCTAAAGCTACAAATATTTTGATATTAAGTAAAGTTGTTTGTATTGTATTGCTAGTAAATGTATACATATAAATATTAAATATTGTGCATTTTATTAATTTTTACAGTTAAGTTCATAACTGGCTAACCTTAAGGGAAACAAAAAAAGTATATGTATGTCTTCTCTATTTTTTCATAATGAGTAATTATGGTAATTAAATTTTGTTTTTATTAAAATATTTGCCATTTTATCACATGTAACATTTTAGATCAAGATTTAATGAAAACAATAAAACAGTCCAAATTTTTCATAAAATGTGGAACTGTTATCAATATGTTATAAAATTTTCAGAGTAAATAAAGAAGACAATGAAGCATATTTATTTTAATTATTTTACCCAAGAAAGCATAAATTACGAAAATGCATGAAATTACTATATTGATAGTAATTAAGCACACATATATAAAACTCGTACACATAATCGAGAAACTGAAAATTCAATACTTTAAGATCCATCAATCTTTAGAAATTGCATTAAATACTAAAATAAGTAACTAGTGAGTCCCCATCCTATAGCTGTGCATGCTTAAGTACGTCAACGTAAGAAGTAGTATTAGTCTACAATCTCTTCTTGAGAAATATATATATAAAATGCATTAATCAGTTGCTGCAACAATTGATGCGTAAATGAATATAGTGGACTAACATAAATCATAAACGCTTGTTTTGAGAAATATTAGGTGTGAACTTCAGGTATCAACTGCATGAAGGGGGTTTAAAATGGGTGAGCCATATGGGTTCTAAAGTTATTCTGTTGGTAATGGATCCTGTGATGAAGAGCCATGAAGGAAAACGTAACCACCCATAGGATACCTTCCACACATATACAAACATGTAAACTGAGTTGAGTAGCTAGTTTCTTTCAATTTTTGTAAAATATAATCCTTAATATATCATCCCATCAGTGAGGATATCTGCACACCTCAGTAAAGTGACTGATTGAAACAGATGTATTTCTCCTAACACACATAATCTCGATAATCATTTACTCGCAGGAAACATGATTCATAGTTCATTGTAGAATGCCAGTCTGCTGGTAGCCATACGAAACAAAACCATCTCAAACATGCTGCTAATGTTATTATATTAAAATCAGACATCTTAATGACCATCTAGAGTTTCATTCTGTTGCAGTCAAGCACAGTAGGAATGTGGAAGGTACAGCGGTGCTGTGAAAAGTTTGTAGAGAGTTGACTGACGGACAAAAAATTCACTGGAACAATTTCGATCTTCTACACAACCATAACTGTTGGTTCAGATTTTTGCTCTTTGGTACCATAGAGTGAAACGATTGTTTGAAATGAAAAGTTAATTTCAGGCATCCCTATTATGTAAGTATGTTCAGAGTCTGCCAATTGGCAATCAGCTATTTTACAATGTTAAAATAATACTGTATTGTGAATATGTATTCAACTAATTAATTCAACCATTGCAATTGCTAGCTGCTTTAAACATTGATAATTGCATACTATAAACACGTAACTTTTTCTTCTACTTATATCAAAAATATAATAGTTGCAGAGAAAGTTCAGATAGTAATAATGTTCAAAAATAGGAATCAAAAAGAAAAAAAAATAATTTAAAACTAAATGAATGCTTCAGTAAGGTATATCAAAATTTGAAAGACAACTTGCAAGTGTCTAATTGATTGCCATCTTAAAAAACAACAGTACCTTTAGGTCGAAAATTTTCATTTACTAAGAAACCATTTTAGGTTAACGATTCAATATTGTTTTACTTTACTAAATGTACTCTGAAAAGGTACTTGGTGAAAAATTTTGGTAATCATCAAAGTAATAAAATTTACAAAACCATGTATTATCCTATTGCATGAAATACATTTGTAATATATTATTCTTTTTAAAAGTTAAAATGTTGTTCTTTTAATATAAGACATTCAAATTAATTATTTTAAATTATCCTGATTGTCAGAAATATTAATAAAAATAATGAGAAAATAAAAGAAATTTAATTAAATTCTTTTCAAAGGAATAATAAAACTTTGTGATTTTTTTTAATATTTTTTAGTGCAGAATGGTTCTAAGAAATATTTATTAAAATACGAATGTTTTTTTTTATGAATTTTTACAAACCTGTATTAAAAAATGAATTCTATAGGTTTAAAAATGATTAATGGCCATGCATATAGCAAAACGATATGCATTTTTGCAATTCAGATCCTTAAAACTTGCTTGGTCGCTTTATTTTTTATCTTTTTTACAGCATTTTTTCTTTTTCTTAAGGAAATTAAATTCTGGATCAACAATTTAAAATCTAGTGGTTGAAATTCTCAATAACAAATGAAAGAAACATATATTATTTTCTTTTCTGAATTTTAAACCTAATGGTTAATTTACCACCCGTTTTTCTATCGAATATTCCCCCCACCCTTTCTTGCAACATTCAATTTTGAGAGATCACTGAGTAGACTTACAAATCAAACCATTGTAAATTTTTTGTCTTAAAATCTTCAGATAGTTTTAACTGAAAACAAAGTAAAAAATAAAAATGCGATTTCTTGAAATATGTTTTTCCTTCTCTTGGTTCGCTAAAAAATTTTAAATTGCTACATTTCTTGTCTTAAAATGTTTTCCTTTTTCCACTCCGCTTACCGGAATGACCATCTGTAGTTAAAAATATGTACGGGTTTTTTATTAACTACGAGTGAGTTAAATGCAATATTATTTTTTTAAACCGATCGAATTTGAACTAACTGAATTGTAAAAAATTAAATTGACATTGTGTCTTGAGGTGAAAGCTTTATTTTTAAAACAAGTTTTTTTAAGAAATCTTTTGTGAAAAAAATCTTTATTTCAATAAAAAATACTATCCTCAATTTTCCACACATTAACTATTTCATGTTTATAATTTTTTGTCCATCTGTTTCCATGCAACACACATGGATAAATTTCATTTTAAAAGATAATTGTTATACTTCAGATATAGAGTAAATGGGAGGGTCAATAAAGAACAAAGAATTAAATCTTGAGATTCCGGAGAGAATTATATGGACAGTAAATTTTATTGCTGATATTTTAAATATAAAAGTAATAAGAATATGTACATTGCCAATCTATATAATATGCAATGATTATATTTAAATATTATATAATGCAAAATTTATATAATATTATGAACAACTTACAACGTTCAATCCTCTAAGTGCTGCGAGCGTGTATACACGTCCTGCTGAGCAGGTGTCTTTAGTGCCCCGGGCGTGTATATTGGTCCTTCCAAAGGAGGACTTTTTGGATTGCGCGCATTGCTCTGTTTAAAATCAGTCCCACGGCTTTGGAGTAAAATAACATAATTTTGACAGTGCTTCTAAGCAACTCAATAATTTCGGAGAAGTGGGGAAGGAATTTGAAAGAGTATGGGGGGCGAGGAAATTCATAGCTAAGCAGTTTTTTTTTTTTTTTTCATTTGAGTGTGCAGTTTTCCATTCTTCCTTTGCTGCCATTTTCACTTACCGTTTGTAATAGGAACTTTTTATTTTTTTGAATGAATGCACTGAATGTAAAAATGGTTTATGTGTTCAACCACATTTCAGAATATATCATAGAACAGATAAGTTATAATTTATTTTTTATTATAATGTAACTCTAAAGATTAATTTGCATTTATTTTATTATTTATCCATTTTTTCTTCTCTTCTTTCTTTTATAAAGTGGAAGTAAACAATTTTTAGGTAGGAACCCAGCATTTTCTTTTCCTCCAAAATACCATGTAACAACGCACGCCTCGGGGAAAAACGGTGGTACTGGGGGGGTGAATTTCGCAATTTTCCTCACCAGTTAAGGGGTTAAATAATGGGATGTACAACTTTAAAATAAATATATTATAATGCTAAAAGTCTTTGAATCCTGATTCTTTTAACCTCTCTCATTGAGATTTGCTGAAAGTTAAATTTGAGCACACATCTACGTCTACATTTTAGATTATTATGGAAGAGAAAATGTAACGCAGGGGACCATAGGTCAAAATTAGCAAATTTATTCATATTAAGACGCTGTATTGTTTAAGGGTGACATTTGTACAGATGTAAATAATTTTAAACAAAATTACTTATGTATTTAAATCAGGAAAACACATAAAATTGTTATTAACCGTTTAATTCTCACGAGCCAGTTGATTTGATGCCAGTTTTTATTGAGACCTTGTCAATATTTCTAATTTAGGAGATTAGATAGTTCTGTTCAAGAACTAGAAGTAAAAACTAAATTTATAATTAAATAAATTGTTATTATATGTTTTGCTGACGTCACACCAATTTTCGAATGGTCATGATCGCGAGAGAGGCGTGGTGTCAAAAACTAGTGATACTGTTACCCTCCACGTAGTGAGGCTGAGGCTCTTTAAATCTGTCGAGGGTCGAAATTTTCCCGTTGATGTTGCGTAGAAGCTCAGGAATGGGGCACCGGCTTAGATATCATCCATTCATCCTTTAAACTTTCTTTTTTTTAATATTATAAGGTCCATCACCAATAGCCTTCATGTTTCTTCGCACAGCTATGATAATAAAATCCTTTTCCTAGAGAAACTTGATTAGCAGCTTTCGAATAAATGGAATTCAACAGTATATTGATACAGCTAACTATTTTTTGAAAGTGCATAAATTTCAATGAGCGTAATTCTGAATAAAACATAATTTGTTAAGATTGTATGCATAGAAGTTATTTAGTCATGAAATTAAATGAGTGCGTTTCGAAAGATGTACAGCTTCTCAACAATTAAAAGAGATAAAATAAATAAAAGTAAAATTAAGTAAAAGTGAAATTGTATACTTTGTTGGAATTTTATCCCACCAAGAATTATTCTTTCCTTTCATATAAATATGTATGTATATATATATATATATATATATATATATATATATATATATATATATATATATATATATATATATATATATATATGTTGTAAACATTGTTTGAAGACTTTATGTTACAAATGAATATTTATTATTTCAAATATTAACCAAAAACACCCATTTAAATACAATTAACCTTAAAATTATTCAATGTTTCTTATAAATGCTGAATTTTGATATAGCAATTAAGTAATTATATTTAATCTATAACATTTAGATCTCACCCACACACACACAAAACAAAATCAGAATTTTGCCATATTCCAAATTCTAATAATATCCTCAAAAATATGCATCATTATTAGTTGTGTATTGTTTTATTCTAATTAACTCGGTATTACTTAAAGTTTCATTATTCTAGGCATTGTTCCGACATTATTTGAAATGTAAAATGATTAAAAGCCTCAGCTAATAAAAATATGCTTCTTCTAAAGATAAAATAATATATGCCTGATTTTTAAAGTTTCGATGAAACCTCCATAATGCTAATAAATTCTGCGGTTTAAAATCTGAATCGAAAAGTTTCAAGTTGTTTCAAATTATCTCTTATTATTATCTCAAATTATTGACATTTTTTTAAGAATCCATACCCTATGTAATACCATGAGAAGAGTTAAGTTTTTATTTCTAGAAATAGCAGATGCGTATGTTATCTTCATAGAATAGTTTTAATTTGGGCAAAGAATGAACAAAGATAAAGAAAAATTGACCATTTTTTTTATTTACAGCTACATTTTTATATTGGTGACTCTTTGTTGGTTATTTCAACATGAATTAACTGCAATACTTTTTCCTGATTTCAATAACTTTCAAAGTTGTTTTTTATTTTGGAACCTTAGCATGATTCCATTTCTTTTTTAAGCTAATTACATACATAAAGGATGTATCAGTATAGTGCTTATAAACTTTTTATTAATTTTATTTTGAAAAATTCAGTGAATTTATTTTTCCGCAAGTCAAAGGAATACTGGGTGGAAGAACCCAAATGGGAGAACAGAATCATACAATACAAAAACAGAAGAAAATAGACATATATTACAAAATAAAGATCCCAGCATATAACAGAAGGTGTGCACTGCTTTTCATTCGAGACGGGAATAAAATACTTGCGAAATTACAAATTCTTTTTCCGAAGAAAGTACATCCATACCTTATTCGGGATTCGCACATTTGGAACATTTTTTTTAGTTCTATAGGATATTTTCTCAAATTATCCTAGAAAAATTGAAGAGTTCTTTAAAGCAGGAACATTTTCTCTTAATGAAACCATTCGCTGGAATTGTGATTTTTATCGTGTATAGTGAAAACAATTATAAAATGAATTATGTGGTTTAAAAACAAACTAAAAAACACGCTTTTATAGTGAATCGAAATAAAAAGTATATATATATATATATATATATATATATATATATACTCATCTTCTTAATTTGTACGGTTTATAATCATGATCATATTGTAACATTAGCGCCAAAAAGTGCATTATTATATCATTCAATTTCAATACATTATTATTTGGGGGCACGATTAAAATTATGCTTGAAAATTGGGTCGCTAGTAGTGAAAATTTGAGAACCACTGTATTAGTCTATTTCCATTAAGCTTGTGCGTGTTTCAGTACATGCTTTTGTTATCAAAGAATTGTGGTAGCTAAAATAAGAAATTTAGATTTTGCACTCAATATCACTAAAGAATCTCGAAAACACTGCATCAATACTAGTATTTGATTTTGCTTTGGCATCATTCTCTTATTTTGTAGAGATAAGACGAAATTTTTTTTCTGTATCTTAATTTTTTCCCTATTTAAGTTAAATCTGGAAACTCAAGCCATATTGCGTTAGCAAATTCTTCATCATTTGTTTCTACATGAATTAGCTTTCCAACTGCACCAATCGCCAATCCGTCTGCACATCAATGTTTGTGGAAATCAAGTAATAAATATTATTCACATAAACTGTTTGATAAGGCAATCTATTTGTATAAGTTAATGACATTTTATGTAATTTTTGGCGTACGGAAGTTTCTTGTTCTTCTGAAGTACAACCAATATATACATCTTTTGCAGTTGAAGTTATTATGTCCGCATAAGCATTCAATATTTTATTATTATACTCAATAACGGAATTGTTAGTGTTGAATAATCTAATACCTTGAGGGCACCTTAAAACAGCTTCTTCTACAGTGCAAAAACGAGACTCAATCAGAACTATTTCCCTTTCATTAAGTTGTTAACCGTTTCAAATTTTTGTAAGTATAGAGGAACATTGTTGATTCGCTTGACGCATGATTTCATTTAGTTCATAACATTTTAGATTTCACCATAAAATCGCTCCAGAGATGGGGTCTGTTTCGGTTGCTTCTAGACGGGTGTAGAACGAGCTGGTGGTAATTGGCGTAAATCTCCTATTAAAATGATATCTAATACATCAAAATTTGACTGAAAATTTCCAGTTATTTTTTTAAAATCTGGAATCAACCTTCAATAATAATGGAGAACTGATCATACTTATCTCATCAATGATTATGGCTTTTATGCATTTGAAAAGAGTTCTGCATTGTTGATCAGTTTCAGAATGTAACGGAGAGAGAAGTAATCTTGATAAATAATTTTTTAAAGCTGTATGAACAGTCTTTCCTGAAATAGCTACTGCTATTTTTCTAGTTGAAGCACAAGTTATATATGCATGACAGTATCCGTCATTGTTCATATAACGATTATAAATCCCCATCAAAAGTTTCATTACGAACGTTTTCCCGCTTCCGGCCGGGCTTTAAAAATATTTCAAATGGAGTTCGATCTGATGATAAAAGATACGAAATAACATAAAGTAAAAGTAATTTTTGTTTTTCGTTTGATATTCTCGTTAATTGATAGAAATCGTCATTGGGAATTAAATTTTCTCTTTTTTTGCCATAGATCCTAGTTTATGTAATGTCGCTCAGTTGGTACCATTATTGAAACAAAAATAAATGTTTCATTCGCATTTTTTTACTCGCCAAATTCAGTGATTTTCATTTGTTATAGTCTCTAACTTTTCTAATGTAACCCTTGAGAAAATGTGAAGTGGACGTGATGAAGCAGATGTTGATTGCCAACTTGGCATGAAAACGGTTTTCGTCAACAAACCCTTGGATTTTCGTAAAATTGGGTTTTTTGTTGAATTTTTATTTTTTGAGGGTTTAATTTTTAAGTTAACGGCTTACAATTCCCTAAATTGATTACAAACATCGATAATTTTTAAACAAAAAATGTAAGAATAATACTTTACTAAAAAATTCTTTTAAAATGGCTAACAGACGAAAAATACACAAACAATTTTAAAAGCCGTAATTTTTAAACCATTGTTTCAATCTTTTTACATATTACGGATAATATTATTCTGTATACGGAAAAAAGTTTCGTGAGATAATTGTTATAAATAATAAAATAATTACATATTTAATTAAAATTTTGAGAAATCGTAAAAAAAAATTCGGCATTTTTTTAAATGACTGAATTTAAAAGAGAAATACTTGAACTTTTTTTAGAATAGAATATGAATTCATTAACGTGAAAGGAAATGGAAAGGGAATGATTTAGAAATTATTTTCATAAAAGCGTATGAATTTTGACTCGTTTAAAAAAAATCGTAAAAATGTCATTATTTTGTAAAGATATGTATACTATATATATCGTGGCGAAAAAATAGCTCATTCTAGCTCTTTAATTATTTTTTGTCTGAGATAGATAGTATGAATTAGATGGCGTTTGTAAAAACGTGGAAAAAGTCGGAACTTCATTCATTTCTAACGTTCATCGCGTAACCGTAACTGGTAAAGCGTAACGAAAAATTCTCCCTGCCGTGCCATAAGAAGTTAATTTCAAAAATATTGATACAAATCATATTGTGGCATTTAAACTAGATGAATAAATCTCTAAGGTGTAATACAGAAAGATAAAAAAAAAAGAAAATTATAATTTTTTCTTGTACGAATCCTCAGAGACTTGGATTATTTTTTGTGAGTGAATAAAATAAATGATGTGAGGTTTGTTTGTGATTGTCAAAACATCCTGGATCTACATCTGAAAGAGCAAATTTATATGCCATCAGGAAGACTCTTGAGGATATTCCATGCACTTTGACTGGAAAATTATATGTCAATCTGGTGATTCAAGCTAATGCACTGCCATTTATGAAAAAAATTTAATTGGGTACTTTACAACAGGGTAACGTGGATTTTATATTGTTCTTTTTACTCAACATGATCTATTGAGTTTTGAGGGGTTGTCTTAATCTGTGCTAGGTATTTATCCAATAGACCCGAACGGGGTATCACTGAATAACAAATCTCTCGTCCATAAAAAAGGGCATTGTCCTTACCTGTATTGACCAATCAAGTGCGTCAGACATAAAATTCTCCACCCAAACTGTCATGCAGCACATCTACGTTTGCATTCTTGCATTTACAATTTGTGTGGTTACATCTGATATTCTTGTACCATAATTTCTTATTTGAAGTAGTTTTGTTTGCGCTTATAGATTAACCTGTGATTTTTAAACTATGATCAAGTAAATAAATTTCCCAGACAAATGTACTGTTGAAATTCAATTGACTATAACATTTTTTTTCATAAGATCTTTTCTCTATCAGATTATTAATATACTTTACCTTCGTTATTTGACGTTCTTTGAAGCTCGAATGCATCATCACTCGCTCACCAGTTCATAAATCTAAGAGCGACGTCAGCCTTTTAAATTTGAAACGACATAAAAATAAAAAAAAATGGAACACATAGTACGCATTTATTTCCTAGGAACTATTGGAAGTTACAAACTTTTTTCCCCTGAAATCAAGTTTAAAATTTCATTTAATACACATTGTTTTTCATTTTACAATCAACTTATGAATAATAAATATTTAAACTCATTTAGAAAGAATAAAGATACTATTACTAAAGCCACTTTTAAGAATTTTTAAATATTTAAAATAGCGTAACAAAACTTTTGAATTTTTTAATAAATGTAAAATGCAAAAGCTTCCTTTTTCCTTATTTAAAAATAAGATGTTATATAAATTATTTTAATATGAATTAAACATTAATTTATATTTTAATTTCAAAATGTATTTTGTTAATATATTTTATAGCTCTAGTTCTATTATTTCATAGTTAATAAATATTAATTCAGTATATTCAACAGTTATCATTTTCATAATTTTCTCATAAAAATATTTTGAGAAAATAAAATTGATTTGCATTTCGATATATATATATATATATATATATATATATATATATAATAAAATTCCGTTTTATGTATTTAAAAACGTCAGGTTAATAATAATAGCAAACAATAACTAATGAATATTTCTTTTCAGTCTTCATTTTTTAAATTATCGTTCTTGAAATTATTTTTTTAAAATTGTCACCGAATTATTATGCATATTTGAATTGTTGGAAACTTGATTTTCTTAAAACACGCAAACATAAAAGCAGTTCTACATTAAGGCGAAAGGTACACTTTTACAAAAAGGTTTTGGAGACAGTAACAGTAAAAATAATTTGTTTTACATTCAGATCATATTATTAAGTTGATTCTGAAAGTAAAAAGTCATTTTGACCAGCCATTGTCTTACAATTTTAAAAAATTTAGAAATTTTGACGTTTATTCACACTTTTATAAAATGCTCTATTCTTTATATTTTTTAGTAATGCTATGTTTTTTATGTTTCTTGGATAATTTCAAACAAATGTTAGTATGGATTTGGAAATATTTTCCTATTTTGATTTTTAATAATTATTTTCCTAAAAAACCTAGATAAAACACGAGAAAAGTTTTATAATAATACATTAAACATTTCTTAAAAATTAAATAAATAGAGATCTCAGATACTAAATCCATACTAACTTTTATATAAAATACGTTTGGAAGTAGATACAAAAAAATCCAAGGCTATATGACGAGTAAAAAAAATCCTTAGGAATTAGAAAACGTTTTAACCTTCAAAATTATGTGTTTGAGAAAAACGCTTTCTGTCTGTAAAGGCATAAAACGAAAACTTATAATGTCCTTAAAGTTCTATTTTTAATATGTTATTTTCCAATGTTTGTTCTAAATTAAAACACTATTTTATTTAAATATGACTGAACATATTTTTTTAATTCAAGATATATGTTTGCATAATATTGATATCATTAGTTCTTCTGGCAGTTTATTCAGCTTAATCATAACCTAATATTTTCACAAAAGTTTTGAAACACAAAACACTTGTGTACTAAATAATAACCAGGTACTATACTATAATCATAACTATAGCCAGGTTTGTTCATATTTTTTTTTAGTTTTAAATTGGCAACTTTAGAAGTTTTAGCTCTTGTTGTACGACTTTAAAGTACTAAAATATAGTACTACAATATGTTTAGTATAATTTAGCTTGGTACATCCAGGAGAAATATTGAGCTTTATCTGCAATTCTTGAAATCAGAATACTTGTATTCGGAAGTCTAATTAGAATACAAGCTGAGGACTGATTTTTAGGTACATCATTTTCAATAGTAATTCATCTCTTCGAAAAATTGTTACTTACAGCAACCTGAGAACGTTTCGGCCATTACATTTTCTCAACCGCAAAAAATTAATGATAAAGAAAGAAATTATATAAACTATTTTTAAAACAATATAACTGGCTTTAAAATCAATCTTTATTAATTATTTATGACAACTTAAAAAACTCAAAGCATAATCAAGTGGAAATGATGTAAATAATTTAGTAATGAAAATTTAAATTAATAAACACTTCACGATAACATAATTAATTGCGCTGAAAAATATTTTTTAATTAATTCAATTTAAGAGTAGGAAAATTGCTTTAAAATGAAAACGAAACTAAAACTATAGCTTAAATAACTTTAAAAATCTTAAAAACTAATTTATGAACATATCTGAAATTTGGTGACAAGTTTCCCAATGATATGAGCCACAAGAAGATTCACAAAACATTTTTTCCGGTAAATATGAAATATTTAGGGTACTATGTAGTCTTAATTGTTACATAAGTGTTCTTTTACATGCATACATAATTTTGCGTTGAATATACTATAAAACTATTGTTATATTGCGTTGACATTATTCTGAAGGCAAAAATAAAATTTAACATAATAACTAATTTTTTCATGCTAGATATGGCTATCAGTAAAATCAAAAGTTTTCTACACATACGCTAAGTTATCGGTTCAATCTTCACCTCGATACACAGATTAGTGCAATTTTATAAAGATAAAAATTAAATTTCGGAAATATTTCATCAGGTGGGAAGTGGGCTTAAGAGATCAAAATAAAAAAAAAATTAGATCAATTCCGATGATGAAAATGTTTTTTTTAAAGCTTGCTCTGGATCTCACAAAAGGTACTGGGTAACAAGACGCAACAAATATAGGACTGAAGAATCTATTACGAACTATATGTACATTGTAAAGCTTTCGTTGATAAAAAGAAAATTTCCACAAAGCGGAAGGATATTTCTTCGTCCATTACATTTTCTAGATAAATCGCTTTTTTCCTGTCGTTGGTGAATAAGAAAAAAAAACAGCGCTTCGTTCAACAGATATCGGACAGAAAAACTGCGTGACATTTAGATATAAAAAAAATCACTTGATGAAGAATTTCTTTCCGGTTTGATTCACAGTTTGAAAAGTATTTTTTTCCAATTTGTCAAATGAAAACTTTACTTATACGTGCTTTAAATGCAAAGCGTTGAGTGTACAAAATATTTTTCGTCACCAACCTCTATCTCCCCTTTCCTTAGCAATATTTACTTTCTGTTGTACCTTCTCAATAATGATTTTATCATGTAAGAAAATATTTTTTAAATAAATAATTTTTTTTCCCTTTAGGGACAAAATCCTTAAGAAATGGAGTAAGGATGCAAGAGCTTAAAAGCATAATATCCGAGGTTATTCTCACTTGCAAAAGTTCATTGAAAGGAATCTGAAGTGTTTCCTGAGGCAGGACAAGCCTTGTGATCAAATTATGTATGTATGTTAGTATGTACATCAATTGTGTTCTTCTTAACATATTTACATTTAGTGCAATTGATTTGAATTAAATTAACAGTTTTCTGAAGAGTAAGAAGCATGTTTTTTTTTCTACAAACATAGTTTTTTTGTTTAATTTCTTATGATTTTACTACAAAAGGTATGAGAACGGTATCTTTACAATTAAGACACAAATAATGGCATGCACATACGACTTTTTATGTTCTTTTAAAAAAAGAAAAGTTTAATATTGTTCTTGCGTTATTATTGTCCTATTTTAATGAAATCATCAGTATTTGCGTGAAACAAGTCTAGCCAATGCAAGATTTCGTACCACGTTCTACGCAGAATTAACATTCTAGATAAATGGTCAAATATTCAGCTCCACAATATTACAAGCTGGAGATTGGCAAACAGTGCACCTTACATACCCAATAAAAAAACAAAGATATTGCGGCTGGAGATGTTTATTCAAATTTTGGTTTTGATAGATGTGGGTGGTCAACATGTAAATCTTACATATCATTCATAGTTTTTTTTTATTTTTTTTTCTAAAAAAAGGACTTTAAGAGTACGGAAGAGTACTCGGAAATAGGTTGTAAGTTTAAGTTCGATAAACCACACTACAATATACGTTCGCTCTTATGGTAATGCTTTATTTAAAAGAAAAAAAAATGTTTCAAAACATTGACGTAGTGTCATCAGTTTTTCACTTTCATTGTTTAAGTAGAAGTTTTTTTAACCGTTATTCATTGTTTATTTTTATTTATTTTTTAAGTGTAAGGATAATCGGATTTAAATTGAGAAGGAAAACCTATATAAGTGTGTGAAATTCTACAAAAGATTCATTGAGTATTGTGAGTAATGATTTAGAGCTAATTCTTCTTAGTACTCTCTAACATGAAGTCTCATGCTTCTAATGACATACTAATTAAAATTTTTAGATAAGAGAGCAATTTTAAGTCTGAAAAAAAATTAAATAAAAATATCAATTAAATGTTGCAATGCTTATTAAGAAGCACAATTCACATCTTCCGTATCCAGAGTATGATAATTCTTTACTTCATAATGCAGATTCTCATCTTCCCAATATTAAGGAACACTTACTGATATTTTTGCAATATTAACTTTATTTTGTAGTTATAAATCCCTAATTAATTTTATAAGAATGCAAAAATTATAGTAATATTTTAAATAGTTTGATTGCTTATGTCGATTGATTTTTTATCCGCAGAATAAGAACCACTGATTTAAATTGGATACATAATTGAGGTATTCAATCTTTTTTTATAGCAGATGTAAAGGATAAATTGATACTAATACCAAAAAATACATAATTTTGACTAATTTCTAAATTTTTAGAAAATATATTTTACTTAATCAGATTTACTGAACTAATAGCTTTATAGAGAAAGAAACAGATCAAGCACAGCCTTTTAAAGCTTTTTTTTGCCGTATGTACAAGAGTATGAACTCAACGCGGAACACATTTTCGGATAGAAAAAATGCCCCAATTTACTTAAAAATTTGTGATATTGTACCTCATGCATTTTTTAAAAAATTGTGTTGTTAAAATTTCAAAAATTTTTTATAAATTAATATAATTTTTTCTTCTAACATGTAAAGGAACAGCTTACTTAGCATTATGATAGAAGAAAAAAATACGAAATACATTTTATAAAAGAAGAAATGTATCAAAACGGTTAAAAACGAGAAGTATGATAAAATAATTATTCTTTACTGGAAAGTGAAGCCAGGCTATAATACTAATGTTTGAGTACTTTTACTTTTGAAAAAATAATCCGAAATTGGATCCTATTCTTTAACATTAGCCAAAAGCAGCCTTAATGTGTGTGCTCTGCTCTGTTAAGAAAACTTGGTACCCTAAAAATCACAAACCTATCATTTTTTTATTTCATTTAATCTTATTCTTTCCATTATTATCTTTCGATTGATATATCACTTGTGCATGTCGGAAAATTAGAAGTTGACTAAAACTTCATTTGAAAACAAATTAGGCAATTCAGCCACACCCCCTTTTTAGAAAAAAAAAAAAAAACTAAAAAATGATTTAAGATAAAAAAAAATCTATTTTAGAAATAGAAATAATAACTATAAAAAAGAATGTGTAGTATTAAAAGCAGAATATTTCCGAGGCAATACAATAATGTAATTTTTCTTCCTTGTGAAATGTGTGCAAGTAAAATTTTTAAATTAAGGCATTTTATATTAATAATTTTATAATTTCAGTTCTTCTTTCTGATATAGTTTCCATACAAATGTAATACTTTAATATTATAAGAAGAAAAACAGCTAAAATTTCTGTTGTGACAGAAAAAAAAAAAATTTAACATTTTTCTTGAATTTTCATGGGCAATTAGTACTCTCTAAAAGTTGATCATTTATAAAAATGTGTGAGTTGAAAAAATATGAAAATGCAATTATTTTAAAGAAAAACGTATAACTAATATCTTAAAGTGGTATTTTAAGTTTAATTAAGCTTATAATAATTAATTTTTCAGAATTATAAACTTTAAACCTGTTTTTCTCAGTTTGTGTTTTTCGAAACCTTAGTGCATTCAAAATGCTACTCGTTCGACAATTATTTACCAATCACTTCCATTTTTTTCTTGCGTGTTGAAAATAAAGCATGCAATAAAATTAGGGATCAGTTTTGCTATAAACTGAATACTTCTAAAAAATAAAATAAATTGTAAGACATGTTGGCTTTTTCGTTGATTTTTAGCCTGTATATCAACATTTTATTTTTTTCTCGAAAACGAATGAAGTTATTCTAAAAGCGATCCCTAAAATTGTTTAGATCATCCATAAGAGTATTATAAAAATTTCAGGTCAAAAAATTAATTTTTACAAAAGGAGTAGGATTTTAAAATTTTCCCAATTTTCTTCAAAAAATTAAAATTTTTAAAATTGTGTGAATAATATATGAAAATTTTCATCTGTTAACATTTTCTTGAATAGAAACATTGTATAAAATGCTAAAATATAATTTTTAAATACGTAAATAAAGAATTTTGCTCAAAGGGTGCCAAGTTCCCTTAACTAAGAATAAAAACTTTTTAACACGCCACCTTATAAAATATCCTTTGCATTTAGTTACTGTTTTTCATAATATATATTCCTGCAAACAATTTATAAAGTTCAAAATTTCTGTGATCCATTTTTGAAAATTTAGTTAACATGATTGTTTTCTTTATTTTTTAGACCACTGTACTTTATGAACTCAAACAGGCTGTTAGTATATAGATTATCCACAAGCACAGTAATTATAAATATCTTATTTATTCTGAAGCATAGAAAATCATGTAGAAACTTGGTTTCAAAAATACCTCACTTACAATTGATTCATCGTTTGTTTGCGAATAATTCAAAAGGAAAACGAATAAACGTTTCCAGGATCTTTATAAATAAGTCAATGAGTATGTTAACTTAATGGGGGCTATCCATCCGGTATTTTGATTAGCGACGCTCACAACTGTGCCGTAGGTCATGGGCTCGATTCCCGGAGGAGGCATAGGTGTTTGTAAATGAATAGTGCCTTCGCGGCATAGAGGCACTCTAAATATTCGTTGAGCCCCAAGGTTACTGGAACAGAAAGGGAAATGGTAGACCTTTGGCCCCAGGGTAATCTCTCTCAAAATTGGGGTGGAAACAAGCGAAATTGCACAGTAACCCAGCATGGTGCTCAAAGCCATGGCTAACAAAATACATACAACTAAACTCTTGCCAAGCCGAATTTCGTGATTTTAGATCTGATGTTACCGTCAGTCGGGTGAGATGAGCAGCAGTATAATGGGTGACAAAATAACATTTCTTAAATTATACAAATTTCCTAAAATATACAAAAATGCTTATTCTAAAAGAAGTATAAATTGTGCTTACACGAGAAAATAGTATTAACCACACTTGGCCTTTTTATTAGAATTCTAATATTCATTTTATTTTAAATTTAGGAATTAACTTAAAACTCATTTCATCTGCTAAAGTTTTGCAGCTACATATTGAAAGCTATTTTAGAAATTTGGGCTTGAATAAATACTTCACTTTTTTCAAACACCTTTCTCAATTTTATTATATAAGGGTTATATTATGTACATCTAATTGTCTAAGGTTTTTCTTTTTCTTTTTTTATATATCTGATAAATTTAAAAGGGATCGAATGTATCACAAAAATTATCAACTATCAAATTCTCTTTTTCTCTCTTTTTGTATCCGCAGCACATATATAGATAAATATACACTACAAATCTAAGCAGTGTTTCGTCTACCTTTTTTATTGCTCGTACATGTTTAAAGTTTATTTTGTACGGTTCCCACGAGTGGTGGACCAAACTAAGAGAAAAGGTTCAGAACAACTTGTCAGAACCTATTGTCTTTTCAAATAACTTCAGACAAGGAGATGTGAACACTAGCTTGTCTCCTTTATAACCTTGCTCTTCAAACAATTATAAAAGACTAACGTTAATACTAGAGGAAATATTTTTAATACATCAGCACAGATTTTTACTCTTGACGACGACATTGCCATATTCACTCAGTCACCCATTGTGCTAAAACTGTTCTTCCCTTCCTTTATTTGGAAGCGGAAAAAATGCATCTAACCATAAACCAAAAAAAAAAACAAATCCATGTCATGTATCAGTTTTAATGAACCTGATTATGAAAATGTAGAATACAGATTTAAATCTGTCAATGGCTTCAGATATTTAGGCTCTGACAGAGCACACTCAATGGCATAACCTCCAGAGGTTTTAAATAATGCCGTTTCTAGTAACATGTTTTTATGGAATTCAAAAATATTCAAAATCTTATTTCATCAGCAGAGAGAAAAACAAAATTACTCATTTAGAAATAATTTTATTCTCGTGTATGTTGCAGAAATGTGGGCAATGACCAAAAGAGACAAGGATACTATTGCTGTATTTGAAAGGAAAGTCCTTATATGTATTTTTGGAGGCTTAAGATGTATTAACATTTAGAGAAAACCTAATATAGAAATTCATATAAAAATACCCTAATACTGTTAAATTCATTGCAATACAAATGGAATGATTGGACAACAACCGAATTACAGAAAGGATGCTTCAGGCCAGACCATATGGAACAAGAAAAAGAAGAATACCAAGATTGAGGTGGATTTATTGACTAGAGCAGTGTTTCTCAAAGTGTGGGGAGCGCCCCCTGGAGGGCGCGAGCATATCGAAAATTTTAAGATTTTTTTTTAAAAAAAACCGGAAAGAGAAGTAAAACAAAATGCTTTCTTACATGATAAAAAAAATACACACAACAACACTGACATAATTTATGTATATTATCTGGCTTTTTTCCGTCATGAAATCATTTGATCCCAAAACCAAATTAATGAGAAAAAAAATTTGTTTTATTTGCTGTATTTCCTCAAAGAGAGATTTTTTTATTACGTTTGAACATAAAATATTACTCGTTAAAAGAAAAACGAAAGCCAGACCCTGAGAAAAACTCTAAGAAGATAAACAATTCATCACTGTAATTATTATTGAAATACTGTACATTAGTTGTAGAAAAAGAAAAAGAAAACATGATTCACTTTTCAGCCAGGCTGCATAGTACGTTTGTTAATCATTTGATTGACCTTCAATCTTATGGTATGGTTATTCAATATTAGTTCTCTCTCTCTCTCTCTCCGTCCTATCTTTTATGCGTTTGCTTTTCGCTTAGGGAAATTGTAAATAATAGAGTTTTTTACGATATTTGGAAAAAAATTGATTGATTTAACATTTCTGTAATATTAGTGAAAAGTGTATGAATTGTGTCCTTTATTATGGTCTTGTACTTTTGAATAAATTTAGTTCAGTTTTATTGGATTTTTCTCAAATCATCAAAGAATTGAATAGTCCTTGAAAGAAGGTAAGTATACTTTCTATAAATTAAAATATTCACTAGAATTCCGATTTGTATCGTGTACACTAAAAATAATTATAAACAAATGAGTGGGGTGACTGAGTCCCCCCGAACTATCATTAGTGTAAGTATCGAGTGCGTGCCTGCTCCCGGGTTACAACATTTTGAAGTCTTCTCGCTTTTAATGTTAAAAAGTAACACAGTTATTCTTCATAGGAATTTTATATTCTTTTTCATTATATAACATTAATTCTAAATGCTAATTCTGTGAGGTTTAAAATTACAGTTCTTTTAAACAGTTAATTACAATTATAGCATTTATCTAAAACAATCATTTTATATTTTTGTATACAATGTCGTGCAGGTAGTTTTACTCTCCTTACAGTTCAGCTATTATATCAAGAATAATGTTTTATTTTTTTAAAAAAATGAGCTCGTGCAAAGAGTCGGTGTTACAGCCAGTATACGTTTAATGTATCAGTACTGAAGAAGGTATTTTATAAATAATTTCTTATTACTAAATTTGACCGTGGTAGCCGAGTGGTATAGGTATCGGATCCTGGCTTGCTTTGTCACGAGTTCGAGCCCAGTACCCCTAAGACCCACCGTGTAGGGCAGCGATGCACGTTAAATCTGTCGAGAGCTGAAACGTCCTCCCGATGGTGTGGTGTGGTAGTTAGGAAAGAGGGGTGCCAGCTCAGGTGTCGTCCACGTCACTTGACCATGGTTCAAAATTACGTGGTTCGTCGTCAAAAGCCCTCGTGCAGCTGAACAGTGCTACGTTAATATTCAATCAATCAATCTTATTACTAAATTAAGAACAAGTTTAATATTTATTAGGGACTTCCACGGACTTGTCTTTTAGAGGAAAGTTTTTCAAAGGAAGGTTTAATATCAGAAATTGACACTTAAAAAGTTATTTTTCTATATTTAGCTGAGATCTATATTTTAACTTCAAGGCATCCACTGCAGAAAATCCGGTTTGAAAAAGGTAGGATGTTGAAAATGGTAATAGTATACGAAGTGCTTTTGTTTTCAGTACAGATAATTCCTCATCCACTTCTACCCCAAATTCAAAGAGCGATTTATTACAAAATTGCCTTTTAATTTTTCACTGGATGTGAAATCTATGAAGATTTCTTCTTCGGAAGTTGAGAGCCCTTCTGGAGTATCTTGAAATAAATCCCTAATCCACTCGTAACTTGCTACCAAGCTGTCCTCGGCCAGAAAATACTTTTTAAAATTCTTTGCCAACATAGCTAAATGATTTTACATGTTTTAAAAACAACTTTCACATGTTGTTCTACAGATTTGTAAGTTTTAACACATATCGAGCTAGGGTTTTTTTTCCCATAATATACTTCATTAGTGGTAAATCCAAAATTTAAGTATTTTTGAGAATATCACCTTGATTTAATTTTTGGAACCATGCTCGTTCGTCTGTGTACTTATTGATTCTTTATTATCATCGAATGTTTGCTTACTACCTAAATATGTATGTATGATATTGTTTTAATCTACTGCCGTAAATACTTAATTACCGTGAATTACAATGAACGTGTAAATTTAAAAAAATGTACATTGAAGCTAGATTCGGTAGCTATAGGATTATCGAGTCGACCAAAACTGACTGGAATTGTACAAGGAAAAGCATTTTTACATGTTTTGCGCAGACGTACGATAAGTTACCCAGACTCACGCAAACGTACCCTATAATGCCAGATGTGATGGATATGATAGATAGCAACATTGACTAGACTATTTTTCTAATGACATTTGTACTTTGAGAAATGAATGCTGAATGAAATAAATCTTTAATTAAATATATCATTTTGCGATCTGTTCCAATTTAAAAATTAGAGAAAGAAAAATAACATAATAATAAGTAAGTAAAATGTATTTTAAGTAATTTTTTCCTAAAATATATATTACTTAAAAGTTACATATACACAAAATTTAATATACTTATCGTATTAATTTGTACGTTTATAATTAAGATCGTATTGTAACTTTAGCGTCTCTCTCTCAAAGTGCATTTTTATTACAGTGAATACATTATTGTTGTACAGGGGGGGGGCGACAAAAATTATGATTGAAAATTGGGTCGCCAGTATAGAAAGTTTAAAAAACACTGGACTAGAGGAACATCTAAAAACTACTGATGTTAGAAACTGGAAAAGTCAGGCCAAGAAAAGCGCATCCTGGATTGGAATTCTTAGGAAAACCAGGCCCCCCCCCGGGACTTTCGTGTCATTAAGGAAGGAACTCTTATGTGTAGTAGACTTGAAATAGTGGAGTTTCCATGGCAATGCAAATACGTTTCCACGTGCGGATCTACTATATTAATCAAAACTTTAAATCATGCTGGTAATGTACCACAAGTAATGTTTCTGAAAATACAGAGTGTTTTTTTTTCCTGGTATAGAAGTTTAAGTTGGCATTACTTTCCTAGATGGCGACCGATTTAACAGCTGTCAAGTGATTTATTCTCAGTTTGGTTTGGAAATTCATCATGAATAGAATCACGCCTGAAAAACGCATTCAAATTGTGCAATTTTATTTCGAAAATAATGGTCGATTTTTATAAGCGAATTTTGTTTAGCGAGGAAGCGCACTTCTGGTTGAATGGCTACGTAAACAAACAAAACTGCCGCATTTGGAGTGAAGCTAATCCACAAGTGTATGTCGAAACACCGTTACATCCAGAAAAACTGACTGTTTGGTGCGCTTTATGGGCTGGTGGAATCCTTCTTCAAAAACGATGAAGGCCACAACGTTACAGTCAATGGTGATCGGTATAGAGGCATGATTACTATCTTTTTCATTCCTGAATTGAACAATCATGATGTCCAGGAGCTGTGGTTCCAACAAAACGGCGCAACATGTCACACATCTCGTGCCACAATCGATTTATTGAAAGACACGTTTGGTGACCGCCTAATTTCACGTTTTGCACCTGTTAATTGGCCTCCAAGATCTTGTGATTTAACACCGCTAGACTATTTTTTGTGGGGCTATGTAAAGTCATTGGTCTATGCGGATAAGCCGCAAACGCTTGACGATTTGGAGGACAACATTCACCGTGTTATTGCCGATATACGGCCACAAATGTTGGAAAAAGTCATCGAAAGTTGTACGTCCAGATTGGACTACATCCGCGCCAGTCCCAGGCCAGAAATCATATTTAAAATGTAATGCCACAAGATTATCTTTCAAATTAAAAAAATTCATGTCAATCGAATAATACATCGTTGTTTTATTGCAGTTTAAAGTTCTATACCTCTCAAAAAACACCCCGTATATATATCCAATAATTAAAGCTTTCATTCGAAAACAATATATTACGCTATATAAGTATTTCAGTTAATTTGACATCTCTTAAAATTATTAAATTAGAACGAATTACATAATCAAAATAATTAGAATTATTTAGTCAATCATTTTTACTGCCTTAAAATATTTATTGAACTAGACTAGATTATATCACAATAAGCCTTTCAGTAAAAACTGAAACGGCTTTGTTTACTAGTTCTTGAGGCATTTAAATGGATCTCATTTGCGTTTCAATATTTTCTTTCCACGACCAATCTAGTCGAAGATCTTGATTTTGTTTCAAAATGTACTGCTAGTGGGTCTTTGATAAGATAAAAAAAATCCTTTTTACTGAAAAGTAAATAACTTTAGGTACACTATAAATGCTAATTCTGTAACAGAATATTTTAGAGGGATAAGCACCATTCAACCAATGTAAATCACGATAGAACATCAAGCATTAGGTGATAACAAACATCTAACAAAAGAAAACTCAGTATTTTCAATTTAATTTCCCTCGCTTCGGCAATTTTGATGAAAATTTTAACACATAGCAACAAACAAATTTAAGTAAATTATTGAAATAAACGCTAATGCTTTGATTCTTGATTTAAGAGGTAAAATACCGCATATTAAAAAATACACAGTCGCACAATGATGTTATAAAACGCATACACATTGACCATACATTATTGATAATTTAATATGTTTAAACATTTGCTTCACTCCTTTAAACACAAGTTTTTTTTAAAAAAAAACAGGTAAGATTAAAAAAAAACGAGTTTTTTTTTTTTTTTTTTACAGAAAATGAATATATAGGTATAGTGTAAGTTATTTCTTGCAACTTACAGTTGTGAGGGAGTGATTTGAGAGTAGGAGGTAGGGTAAAGTTTATAGAAACATTATTATACAATCAAAATGTAAACGATTTGACTACATGTTTCTTTCGAATTTTAAAACATTAAAAACACATTAAATTCTTATTTCCATACTTACCAACATAAGAATGGCTAAAAATTCAGTATGGTATGATATACCATAAAGCATGATACGGCGCTAAGTTCAACATTATATTTCCTACTAGTATCTTGTTTTCTGACATATATATATTACAACAACAGATCTCAGACGAACATTAAAAATAAATTAATACTCGAAGCAAGATCTGCCGTGTGAAATAATATCATATGCAAAATTGTCAGTTAACTTTTTCCCATGTTAGACTTGGACAAATGTGTTAAGGGTATAAGAAACAGTCATATATATATATATATATATATATATATATATATATTTGATATAATATAATTTATAGGGCTATATTTTGCATGATTTTCTTTAAAAATATATAAAAAGAAATTCCTTTTACTTCTGTATTAGGGAAAAACTGAAAAATATTTGATATTTTTCTGTGAAATTTTGAAACAAAGTGCATAATTAATTATTGTTTATTAAATGTGTAATTATTCAGGAATATATACTTTTGAAACACTTAATGTTTTTCACTATTTCATTTCCTTTATTTATGCTTAGAATGATGTATTATGAGTTTTTTCTCCTGTTAGCATTTTCAATTGTGCTGAAAAAATGACGAAAATTTCATGCTTTGTGATTTGAGTTCCAAAGCAATTTTCTTACAATAAACTTGAGCGTATAATTCAATTTACGTATCAAGATAAATGAATCCCTTGACGAAAAAAAAACTGCTTTATGAAAGCATATAATAAAAGTGGAAAAATTAATATGCTTAAATTAGTGCTTAGTGGTTCCATGAAAACGATAAAAAAAAGGAAATAAAAGAAATTCCTTTTTAATTAATCAGTAAGTTGTATACTTTTACCCGTAAAATTGCTTAATCAACTTAAGTTCAAAATAAGTTCTCATACTAAGACACAATGTCAATTTCATTCTCTGTCAATAAACTTGTTCATACTCATTTATTTCGAAAAAAGAAGGGGAAAAAAATAATCTAAACTCATTTAAAGTTAGAACAGCTGGTTTTTGCTTTCTCGCTACAGCTGCTCATTCTGGCACAGTGAGGGAATCGGGAAAAATATATGAAGAAAAAAGAAAGAGAGAGAAATAAGTGTACCTAAACTGTTCCACTCAAGCAAAAAATAAGCAATTTAGAAGAAAGTTTTCCTTTCGTTTTCGTCTCTGACGTCTTCACATAGAAACTTGCGCGCAGTCAATGTAGGATGTTTTTCTGTTGAATGATCACTCCAAAGTTAAACATTGCGTGAAAGGAATAAAAAATATAATTCGGTAAAAAAATTGAGGTTAATAAAGCGATGTAAGCTAAAAATTGGGAAGCAAGTTACAAGCTATATTTTAAAATTATATCAATATATGATTTTTAAAAAATTTAAACGTGATTAGGCTTGAATTAAATTTGTTCACACATTTATTAATGCAAATAAAATTCTCAAAAACATGCAAAAGAAAAATAAAAGCATTTTGCACTATGTTCAAGAACTTCAAGCAAGAATTGTGCTGTCTATTTGTTTTGTGCAAATATTGTACTGCAAAAAGTGCATGCATCAATACATTGTATGAACAGAAGTCAGTTTATTACAATACATTATACTTTAAAATAGAATGTATATTAAAAATGTTTATTTTTTTACACTATTTATCAAATAGCATAAAATCGGGCATATATTGTGCTGGCTTAATCCTCAAAATAAGATCGAAATTTGCGTTGAAGCATTATGCATCAAGTATAAAAATTATAGCTTTAAAAATAAAAAAAAACTCATAATAAAAGAAACTTGAGAGAAAGTATAATAAAAGAGACTACATATATCAAAGTATTGTTTATTTAAAGGAAATAACATAGTTAAAGAACTTAAAGTGTTGCATTTCTAGAAGTATACTTGTTTTTCAAAACCCTAGTTTAGTACCTGGATTAAGGATTTCACAGCATAACAGCACTCACTGCCCATGCATATTTCAGCTGTAGGAAATGCGCATTATATGACGAATATATCTAAAATTTATAAAAATGCAACTTTTGTGTTTAGGTGAGAGTTATATGATAAATTTTATGGTAATTTATTTGTAATAATATATTTTGGTAAATTTAAAATACAGTTATAAAGTATAAGTAGACAAACAAATTTTGCACTTCATTTTAAAATAATAATATGCATAATTATTTGTCTCTGATGCCTTTTTAACTATCGTGATCATCAATTGCTAAATAAATCAATATATATATATATATATATATATATATATATATATATATATATATATATATATATATATATACATTAAAAGACTGGCACGCTAAAATGGAAACAAGTAGAAATTTACCTTATATAGACCCTCTGGTTTAATTCATGAAAAATTTCTTTTCAAAAATTTACTTACGATTAAGGCATTGTGCACATGTACAAAAATATTAATAGGGGAGAGTATTTATTTAATTGAGAAGAAAACAGTTTTATCCGAAAAAATCATGAAATATTTTAATTCTTCAATATAGTTTAATTTTTAGAAAATTTCAAAACACTTTATTTCATTTGTAAGTCAGGGGATTTTTTTCGGCTTCTCAATTAAATATTGTCACCCAACCAAAAGTTTAATTTAAAGCCTCTTTAGATTTCCAACATTGTAAAACTAATTCTTAAGAAATAAAATTGCTTAATGCATATTATAATTTTGATTGAGACTTACAAAAAAGATTAATTAGTATTATCATTTGATACAATTTCAGGTAGACCTTTACAAAAGATTATGTAATGATAATTTCCATTCAACTGCGTAAAAATACAATTATTTTTCTGATAAATATTTTGAATATCTCATTATCAATCAATAACCATTATTAGTCTTTCATTACTCAATAAATTTTACTTGTCTGCTTTGAGTACTATTAAGTGTTTATTTCACTGTATGTGCCTGACTATAGAAATAGAAATGGCGCAATATAAATGTACAATAAATTTATTTTACAGTATTAATTATGTTTATCATTCAAATTTAAAAACTGTAAAGTAACTTCTTAATTTATTTATTTATTTATTTTTTGCTTTCTGTGTGGCTTTTTTTACTTACATTTTCCAAAAAAGTAAGGGGGAGAAAGAAATAGTCCGAGAATATCATTAAATATTTAATAAAAAACTTTGTACAGAAAAAAATGGAATTTTACAATACTGAACAGTCTTGTTTTATAAGAGCCTTTGATCGAATACATTTATTGGATAAGCAAAGGCAATATTATAAAATACTTAACATTAAATATTACAAGAAATATAATCAGATTATAAGAATATTTGCAAGTTTGCGCAGTCTATTTTTAGAAATGCACATTTTCTCTCTCAGTAAAGATTTCTTTTTAATGCATTTATTAAATAAATCGTTTAAAAATAGTGGTTTTTTAGAATTAAAAAGAATAAATATAATAAAGTTCAATGCAGGTTCGCGTGAATCTAAATATATTTTTGCATTTATTAATAAAACATAAATTTGCCCTATATTTATTTAGTATTTAGCAAGAAAAAATGAATTGAATTGGAGCAAAAATTATAAATATTATTAGTGTATCTAAAAGGGAATATTTATTATATTTTACAAATACATTATAATAAAATTATTATATACTTGATTTTGATATGTTTAACTCTCAGATGTTGAAAAGATTAATTCATTCATAAATACCCCTGCTCTTTAAAGTTGATGTAAAGCATTATATATGTCATTATGAGTATTTAAACGATTCGATATAAGATTCTTACCATTTTTTGAATCTTTATTAACGCTGTTAACCTGTTAAGCAATTTTGAAATTTTTTGAATTTTTTTTTGACAAAATTACTCCAAAAAAGGATTATTTTTTATTGCATATAACTAAATACAATACTTTACAGAATGCGAAAATGACAGAAATTTACTTTTCGTTTTCCATTTTAAAGTTTCCATATATATATTTTAATATTATAATTGTGGAACACAAAACCCCCTAAATGTTTGCTTTTTATAAGTACATTTTGTATGCTATAAAGAATGTTTCATATATCTTAATATAATTTTTCCCAAAAAATATCAAGTCCGTACCTCTTTTACAAGAAGTAGTGCATTTTATGTGTGTGTGTATATGTATATGCACACACAATTTGAAGAACGGTGCAGTACTGAGTACTACATTGCAATGGAGACAGATAATATCATCTTTCTTTGGATTATTTTTCCATTTTCATTCCTTCTCAAGTGAAAAAAGGCATATTGTTTACCAATTCTAGTTCTGTGTCGAATATTTTTTAGAATGTAAATTCCTGCATATTTACGAAAGAATAACCCCGCTATAACGACAAAAAAAAACAACACTCCAAATGAGAAGTACTCTTCAGTAAGTATTTCATCTCTTAAAACACTAGCACTAATATAAGCTCACTATAAGACTGACAAATATATGCAAATCTAAGATAAAAAAAAAAGATAAAATACCAGTACCCGTACATCGTACGGGCAAAACGGTTGTGGCTAGTTTTCGGTAGCCTGTGAGGTGTATGGGCAAACCAGTCCAGTGATTGAGATAACTATTCATGAAGTCATTCATAAGAAATTAGTAGTAATTAGAGTATTAAAATGTGAACAGCAAGCGTTCAGATAAGTAATCGTAATTTCCTTATGTACTAAAAATAAATAAAATAAGGAGCATCAAATTTCAATTTTCTCCCATATATATTTCAAAACACATTCGTTACATCAAGAGCATTTAAATCAAAAAAGATGAACTTATAAAGGTACTGAAGAAAACATGCCAGACCTAAAGTGTTTGCTTAAAAATAAGACACACGCATAGTTACTGCTTAAATATCAGTCTCGTTTTGCAAATATACCCTGTAGTAGATATCGGACTTTTCCACGGTTTAATTGAAATCTGCATAACAAATGTACAGAGCCAAGGAAACAACTTTCTTTGCCTTTTGATTATTGAGATTGTAAATAAAAAAAGGGGTGACATCTATTCTCCCATTTAAATCTGAAGAGTTTAGCATGCTCTTTTCTCCGTGATTATCAGCCTTTCAATTTGAACAATAGCTCTTGATTAAGCTTTGTACGTAAGCAGTAGGTTTATAAATATGCGTAAGCTATGTTCAGATGAAAAGTATATTTTGGGAAATAAAAGAAAAGAATCAGATGTTATAATACAATATTTTTTTTTCCTAATATATTGGACAATGACTATGTTTTGTTAGGCTCTATGCCAAAGTATATAATCTCAAGCAATAACAGAAATGTGTAATAAGTATTGGGATTCTTAAATTGAAATTTTAATTAGAATGGCAAACTACACGATCATGATGGAAATGTGAGACATGTGTGTGAAATAACTGTGAAGAATAAAATTCTTCTTTTTAAAAGCACAGGTAATTATGAAGTTGTGGTTTTATACAACCGAGAATTACTTTGTAATTCTAAATCTGAATCTACTACAAAAAAAGAAGAAAAAAAACAATTTTTTTTACCTAACTTATTTGCTGATTTTTTTTTCAAATATGATGTATATTTATCTTGTTGCTTGAATGATTGATTATTTATGAACATTTTTATAAGTTTAGCTATAAAGAGTGTTTTTATCCAGGTATAGAAGTTTAAGTTGGCATTACTTTCCAAGATGGCGACCGATTTAACAGCTGTCAAGTGATTTATTCTCAGTTTAGTTTGGCAATTCATCAAAACGATCATCAAGCAAGGCGTAGATTCGTCGAATGGGCCCAAAACGAGATTACCATTGTTCCCGATCTTCACAAGCGAATTTTGTTTAGCGATGAAGCGCACTTCTGGTTGAATGGCTACGTCAACAAACAAAACTGCTGCATTTGGAGTGAAACTAATCCACAAGTGTATGTCGAAACACCGTTACATCCAGAAAAACTGACTGTTTGGTGCGCTTTATGGGCTGGTGGAATCCTTCTTCAAAAGCGATGAAGGCCACAACGTTACAGTCAATGGTGATCGGTATAGAGCCATGATTACTAACTTTTTCATTACTGACTTGAACAATCATGATATCCAGGAACTATGGTTCCAACAAGACGGCTCAACATGTCACACAGCTCGTGCCACAACCGATTTATTGAGAGACACGTTTGGTGACCGCCTAATTTACGTTTTGTACCTGTGAATTGGCCTCCAAGATCTTGTGATTTAACACCGCTAGACTATTTTCTGTGGGGCTATGTAAAGTCATTGGTCTATGCGGATAAGCCACAAACGCTTGACCATTTGAAAGAGAACATTTGCCGTGTTATTGCCGATATACGGCCACAAATGTTGGAAAAAGTCATCGAAAATTGGACGTCCAGATTGGACTACATCCGAGTCAGCCGTTGTAGTCCTATGCCAGAAATCATATTTAAAATGTTATGCCACAAGATTATCTTTCGAATAAAAAGATTCACGTCAATCGAATAATACATCGATGTTTTATTGCAATTTAAAGTTCTATACCTCTAAAAAAACACCCTTTACTAAAATGTAGGAATGTCTTAATAAACATTTTTAATTTCTTGTATTATACTTCTTTTCTTTTCTCTTCGTTTATATTTCACAGTTAGGGTCAAATTAAGTGACTTCAGAATTTAGCTTCTTTCATTCCTCTTGATTGGAGTAGTATGTAAAATTTTCCTCTTTACGGAGCGTCAAAAATAGGTGGCATTTTCTCAAATCGACTGAAAGGTATTTTAATTAAACCAGCAAAGTTTTTGTTCTACCTGAGACTATGATTTATACTACGGCTACGTAGGATCATGTTAATGAAAAAAATCCCTGTAAAAGTATACAGTTTATAGTCACAGCACCTAATGATGTGAAGCATGGTGTCAATAGAGGTTGTATGATGTTCTGCAAATATAACAAATCTCGATGGCTGTTATGGATAGAAAAGAAAAAGTGTTGTACCCATTTGGAATCTTAACAGAATGGATCATCCTTTGAGAAACTTATTTACAGCTGTGTGTAATACTTTTCTTCTTATGGACAATCAAATTTAAGTGAAATGATTTATTCAAACTCCGACTCACACAAACTATGTTATTTTAACTAAGCCAGCAATTTCATTTTCCAACTTGTGACTGTGATTGATAGTACGGCTATGTAGGGTGACGTTAGTGAAACACTCATTGTAGAATTGTGAAATTTGGGATCACAGTTGTTAATAATGTGATGGAGGTTGTGAATTTTTCTATTTTGAAATATATATGCTAGTATTCACTTAATGAAAGGATATATATTTTTATTATTTTTTCCATAAGACATAAGACTTATTTTTCTTCACGTTGAGATTTGGCACACTCTGTGTATAAAGTATTCTATGTGTAATAATGCCACATACCATTATGGGCGCATTGTCATGCATTGTAGTTCTCTATAATTGTGATGTACCTATTACTACCTCTTTTTCAATTTCATGTATTGCTGCTGTAGCTACTAACTAGAAGTATGGATTTGGGAGGAGCATGACCTAGAGGCCTTATGTATGTAGCTCTAGCCGTTATAATATGCAATCACGTGTACTAGAGCTGCTAGGTCATGTAATAGCTAACAAATGACATTAGTGTAAGATGTTGTATTGTAATTGCGTTAATTATCCTGGTTGACATGGAAAACTCCTGCAACAGGACAACAAAAATGGATAGCGGCCATATTAGCTGTCGTAGGTGAAAGAAAATTTGATATCTGCTTTCATTAAAGTTCCTTGAAAGTTGAATATTCTCTTCATCGAGTTATTTCCATCATAGTCAATGTGACGTACGCGTTTGTAGGGGGCTGTCCAATTCTATACAATGCATGAACGAAACCTCCTCTTCTTAGTCCAAATCACGTAACTCTTTACAAACTCTTCTGCTGATACTAGAACTACCGCCATTGTAGGGAATTATGCACATTTGAAACGACTAATTATAAGCAGCGGTAAGAAAAAAAATCGTTTCGACTGACTTTTTTATCGCTAATAGAAAAACGTGGTATTGAAAATATTTATCAGATCCTTCTCTTATATTAAGCCAATTGTGAGTATGGGAAATATTATTCTAATCAGATGTATAACAATAAAATTTACGAGCTCGTTCTTCTGTCCCATCTCTTCTATATGACATTCTTAACTGTCTGTATTTTCATACATCACGCATTTGTCAAGCAATTATTTTTAATGGCATTTAATTACCTTCAGTTTTATCTATAATTGTAAAAAGATAAGAATCCCAGTGAATAAGTGGTAGCCTATCAAGCTTCCAAGCCTCAGGTTCGGGTTCAAAACTCGGGGAGGGCAATGTCGACTCATATTTTCATTCTTTCATTGGGTAGACAGATAAGAACCAAGCTTGCTTCGGAAATAACCCGTGAGGGTTTCGAGTTAGACTAACCACCTGATCGGAAATCTGCTTGTGTGACTCAGCATCCAAGGTCTCAAAAACTGAATTGGGCACAGAAATCCTTGAACATCATGGGCTGTTTGACAAAAGAGTTTAGTTAGTATAAACATAAATAGTCTTATTTTTTTAAAATTTAAATGTTTTTTTTTCATTTAAGGTATCAGATTACGTTTCTATACCGTGATTTTAAAAAAGCGCATAAAATGATAATTTTCATGATATTTAGTGAAACTTAGATTATAATACATGAATGAAATTTTTTTAAGGGCATTTTGGCAAAAAAATATTTAAATACAATATATTTGCAAAATATTAACTTAGAATAACCTTTATTCAAAATGTTCTCCTTTTAAAAAAATGCTTCTAAAATAATATTTTGCTTACATAAACTAAGGACTTTTTTTTCTCCAGAGAGTCTGAACTATTTTTTTTTTTTTTGAAAAATTCACGTCATTTTCAGAGTTACAACCAATTGAAATTATTATCGGCGTTTTTTTTTTCAAAAAATTTCTCCCCTCTGCTGTCGTAAAACATAAATAAACCCACTTCTAAGTTATGTATTTAAAAAAAATTCTAGTTGGGCTTCTGTACAGATTTCTGTGCTACATACAGGAAAAAAATTATTAAATAGAAGCATTTTTCACAAAAAGAGAATACTTTGAAAATGGGTCATTCTATTTGAATTTGTCGTGAAAATATTGTACTTAAATAATTTGTTTTTGTAATATTATTCTTAAAATAATTTTATATGCATTTTGTAATCTAAATGGGACTTAATATCATAAATGATATCAATTTATACGCTTTTGCAAAATCACGATTCCGAACGTAGTCGGATACCTTAAATGTATATAAAGTTAAGTTACAAAATTAGGTATTATTTATAATTTTATATTCTCAATAATATATATCTTTACTATAAGTAATCATGTAACATTTATAATGCATTTTTAGATATCGTAATATATTTATTCCCCCATGGAAAAAATAATTATTGCAATTGCAATGAAATGTAGACGCGTACCTGATCACTGCTAGAACATTTATTATATTTGTATTATACATGCATATTCATTTGCATTACATCTATTTTATAGACATAAAGTAGTTTACTCCATGATTTGCGTAATTACTAATATGTTATCATTACTTCTATTTCCAATACTGCTTCAGAGAGGGTGTTTCAGCTGTGCATACCTACCTGTACCTCTTAAAACCATTTGTATTTAATATGTATGTCAGTTCTACATCCTTATAGTTAATGGTATTTATATGTTAATCGAATTAACACTCTAAGTGGATACCTTCCTCCTGAAAAGTTATTCCGAAAGCGTTTTACTCTTATTTTGCTATTCCCTTCAAAAATGCAACATACATCAATTCTTTCCCCCTTTTAAAACTTGGGAAGTCGAAAAAGGACAACTTTATTACTTGGTTCGGCGTCTTTGTTCAGTGAGAACCAGGATAGCAATCGTTTACAGCTAGCTGTCAAGTTGCCTTGGACAATCTTGTATGAAAAACGTAGTTCTACTCTGTCGTTTTCCCCATAGATTCAGTCACAGTAAAATTAAAACAAAATCCAGGGTAAAAGAAAACATGAAATAAATGGCGTGTTAAAAGTTGAAAAATAGTTATATTTTCTTCAAACAAAATTTATTTTTTTGTCATTTTTTAAAAATTAAAAAAAATATTTTGGTATTGCGATTTGAACCAGAAAAAGCATCCTGTATAAATTTTTGAATATGAGAGTAAGAAAACGCACTCACTTTCCTATTTTTAAAAAAGTTATGAGGTAAATAAGAGTAAATGCCCTACCTTTTTTTTTAAACAATAAGACAATAAATGGTATATATTTATGAAATAAAACAGATCTTTCTCTATTCAATTATATTTTTAATTTAGAATAACATAAAAAATGATTTCAATACTTTTAATTTATTTAAATTTAAATTATATAAATGATATTTTTATGTTAACTGAATATTTTTCGTAAAACATCTAAATTTTCATTCCTAGTGCTCTCCTTTTCGAACTCCTTGTATTAAATAAAAATATCTTTTCTACATCGGCATTTGTGATGGACATAACACACATTCAGTCAATAATTTTTAATTTTAATGGGAGATATACTTCTTCAAATGCGCATGACAGTACTTCTAACCATTTTCTGCTCAAGTTAAATTTCTTATCTTTCTGTTTCTTTTATTACAAGGAAAAATGTCACACATCGATAACTACATTTTCACAAAATTCAGTCGTTACAAATTCTATTGTGAGAAAAGTTCTCCCTAATTAATTTTGTCCTTTAAAACAGTACACTTAAAACAATTTTGTTCAGTGCAGTTAACCGAGAGTTCCACAATGTATTCATTAAATTTTAAAAATAAATTTAACACTTGAAAATGTATCCTGTATTAAATTTTTCAGTATAAACAAATATTTCCTGCTGTAGGGAAGATATAGTATGAGATGTGGTGTGCGGTTGTGAAAGAATGTTTTCGTACGTGTAGACTATTTTTGAAACTTTAAATATCACTGAAGCTGATCATATAACTGCAAATGAGCCTTATTTTAATGTGTGCTGGTATCAAAGTAAAACACTTTACAATATTAAACAGCGTATGGGTTTATACTCAATATCAAACTATTCGCAAAATGCCTTACTACTTCTATTCAAATTGTAAAGAAACTGAAATATAAATATATCTTACTGCAGTCAAAAAAATTCATAATATGTAAGTATCCTATTTCTCCACTAATTTCTGTACATTTTAAAAACTGTAGCTGAATGCAATTTTTTATATTTATAAACGAGGCATGAAAGCTCACACAGTCGTAAAAATGTATTTAAAATTTTTAAATATACTACTATAAAACGTATATGGATTGTAAGATCAGTTGTAAAATCCTAAAAGCTTTTAGAGGAGCTAAAAACATGTAATTTTGGATTGATCAAATTTTTAATATAGTACAAAAATATACATGTTATTAAGCAAATACATTTGAAAAATCAAACTTCCTTCTGAAATAAACGTAATTGAAAGAAAAATGTTTAATTGCAAATGAGTTGAAATACATGTTTATCTAAGGGGTATCCCCAAAGTGAGGTAATCCTCAAACTTAAGACTTAAACTCAGTGGCACATTAATCCATGAGGGCCAGGAACTACTGTGCCCATCATAATACATGTGACCATTGGACGCTGAGGTGCATGAACAGATGTCCCGATTTGGTGGTCTGTTTGAACAGAGACCTTCAGTGTTTAAGACCCGAAGCAAGCTTGGTACTTATTTATCGACCCAATGTAGCGGGGGTAAAAGGCAGAGTCGAACTTGCGCAGCCCGTTAAGAGAACCCCAAACCTGTAGTGTGTAAGCACTATACACTACGACTCGATCCTATTTGGTGAAAAATAAAATTTAATGTTAGAATCTTATATAAATCTCTAATGAATGAGGGAGTTCAAAATTTTTTTTAATGTAAACTGTTTAGACGGAAATGGTTAATTATGAACATTTCACAGGCGCATAAATTAAAGCTTACTGTTATAGTTTACATAAATTTTTCAGGGTGCAAAAGGTGTATTCCGGCTGCACGAATTAATTTTAAAAGTAATAGGGTTACAAAAAAGTAGTACAAATCTATCTAAAGTAGGGTTGGTTACCTTACATATTGTCAAACACAACAATGTATTGGAAGCCAATTCCACGATTCGTTGTTATAAAAATGTATGGAAAATTACAAGATTTATTTTTGCATTTGTACTTTATATATATATATAATTTTTCCTGGGAACTTTAAAATCTAGAGCAGCATCCATCAAAACCACGGTTCTCTCTCTGTTTTTCCAGATCGCCCCTGACTAAGCCGGCTCTGCCATAGTAAGTGAAAATGCCGGATTTTGTTTTTCAAGATCACTTTATAGCAGACTGCATTTTTCATGTATTTTAGATGGTCGTTTTATATATTCTACATCAATATCTTTATGTCTGAATTAAAAATTACATAAAATTCTTGACATTCGCATCAGTGACCATTTTTATTTTCATTAGTATATGAATGTGTCATCACACGATTACATGACTGTTATTAACATATTATTTTAACCATTTAATTAATATTAAGTATAACATAACGCACACAAATTTTCTGTACTTTAAAATAAATATTTCGAAAACTACTTCAGATATACTCAAAATTTTTCATTCCTACGCTTTAGCTTCTCAGTTTTGCTTCTATGTAAAAATTTATTGTATATTCGTCGATTTTTTTAGTATATTTTTTGCTCTTAGCATGCATTTTTCAACTGAATTGTATAAAATCGAAATATATTAAAAAATACCAAAGAAGAATAAAAAATTCTATAAAAAAATTTGAAATTTATATTATACTCAAAGAGTTGCTAGAACTTATGGTAAATAATTTTTAACTTTGCGATACATTTTTTTTCGAAATTTCAAATGGAATTTTTAACATAAAATTTCTAGCTTTATACGGTCGAGATTTCAAAAAATATCTAGATTTTAATTACTTATTCAGTTAGCCTTTAAAAAAAGATAAATGTTGAGGTATTTTGCATAAATAGATATTTTTGAAGAATAATTCGAATATTTTTGAATAGCTCGAATTTAAAATTGATTTTTATGTTTAGTTATATGCATAAATGTCTACTGTAAATGTTTCCGTATATTTTTAATTACCATTTATTCAAATATCCAAGTTATAAAAAAAATGTGGGAAAATCTTCATTCATGTTGTCTTTGATGTAAACTGAAGTTCAAGCATTTAAAATTCAAATATAATTCGGTGTATTTTAACAATATATAACTAGGCATTGTACGTAAACTTCCCTGGACACTTGGGCTTTGAAAATTAAAAAAAAGTTAATAGATCTTAATTAGTTTTTTTTTGTTATTATTTTTATCCAAGTATAAGAAAAAGTTTCAAATTAGTTGATGAAGGTTAAATTTATTCATTTTTAGTGGTTGGAAAGTTGAAAAGATTTTAAATTTTAAAGTGTTTAGTGTTTTATTATTTTTTCGTTGGCATCTTATAATGAAATAATCATGTTTCAAAAACTGAAAGCATTGATTAAGATAAGAAAAATGAAGCGAAAGAATATACTTTAAAAAACCCTCTAACCGGATAGCACGGAAAATTCCGTCAGTGTAAAGATGCTTCGAAAATGGACTGCACTAATTTTTCTGCCTTCAAGTAACGTTTTCAAAAGCGGATTAGTCACACTTTTCTGAAATCCTTTCCCCCTTTTAAGGTTTTACATCTTGAAAGATAATTGGGGACGGTGGAAGCAACACAGCAGGACACTGAGGGGAAGTTTTATGGCTCCCAGGAAACCCCGTGTTTTGACCCTGGAGCAATCGTAAAAAATCGGGGGAAAATTTCCTTACACCATAGAAAGTGTTTGTTTGTTAGCTGGTATTTTAAAAGTTTTGAAAAGTCCCAACGCATAAAAAAAATATGTTACAATTCCCTTTTGGTTTCATATTAGTTTTAAACTGTTACAAGTTGGGGCGTGTCAGGGCAATCTGCTATTTTATATAGTTAAGACAAATTATACCTTTTTAGGTATATTCTTTCGCTTCATTTTTCTTATTTTAATCAAAGCTTTCAGTTTTTGAAACATGATTATTTTATTATATGATACCGAAAAAATTAATAAAACACCAATTTTTTTAAAATTTGAAACCTTTTCAATTTTCCAACCACTAAAAATGAATAAATTTAAATTTCATCAAATCATTTGAAACATTTTCTTACACTTTGATAAAAATAATAAAGAAAAAAAAACTAATTAAGATTTATTAGTTTTTTTTTTAGATTTCAAAGCCCAAGTGTTCAGGGAAGTTTAAGTACAGTGCCTAGTTACATATTGTTAAAATACACCGAATTATATTTGAATTTTATGTGCTTGAACTTCAGTTTACATCAAACACAACATGAATGAAGATTTTTACACATTTTTTTTATAACTTGAATATTTGAATAAATGGTAATCAAAAATATACGGAAACATTTACAGTAGACATTTATGCATATAAATAAACATAAAAATCAATTTTAAATTCGAGCTATTCAAAAACATTCGAATTATTGTTAAAAAATATCTATTTATACAAAATACCTCAACATTTATCTTTTTTAAAGGCTAACTGAATAAGTAATTAAAATCTGGATATTTTTTGAAATCTCGACCGTATAAAGCTAAAAATTTTATGTTAGAAATTCCATTTGAAATTTCGAAAAAAAATGTATCGCAAAGTTAAAAATTATTTACCATAAGTTTTAGCAATTGTTTGAGTATAATATAAATTTCAAATTTTGTTATAGAGCTTCTTTGGTATC
Organism: Trichonephila clavipes; assembly: GCA_019973935.1. Lineage (NCBI taxonomy): Eukaryota > Metazoa > Arthropoda > Arachnida > Araneae > Nephilidae > Trichonephila > Trichonephila clavipes. The sequence continues at coordinate 1,070,853 of BMAU01017014.1, forward strand.
TTTTAATATATTTCGAAGATTTCATACAATTCAGTTGAAAACTGCATGCTAAGAGCAAAAAATATACTAAAAAAATTGATGATTATACAATTACAATAAATTCTTACATAGAGAGAAGCAAAACTGAGAGGCTAAAGCGTAGGAATGAAAAATTGTGAGTATATCTGAAGTAGTTTTCGAAATATTTATTTTAAAGTTCAGAAAATTTGTGTGTGTTATGTTATACTTAATATTAATTAAATGGTTAAAATAATAAGTTAATATTAGTCATGTAATCGTTTGATGACACATTCATATACTAATAAAATTATCATGGTCATTGATGCGAATGTCAAGAATTTTATGTAATTTTAAATTCAGACATTAAAATATTGATGTAGAAAATATAAAACAACCATCTAAAATACATGAAAAATGCAGTCTGCTATAAAATGATCTTGACAAACAAAATCCGGCATTTTCACTTACTATGGCAGAGCCGGCTTAGTCAGGGGCGATCTGGAAAAACAGAGAGAGAACCGCGGTTTTGATAAATGCCACTGTAGCTTTTAAAGTTCCCAGGAAAATTATATATATATAAATTACAAATGCAAAAATAAATCTTGTAAATTTCCATACATTTTTATAACAACGAATTGTGGAATTGGCCTCCAATGCATTGTTGTGTTTGACAATATGTAAGGTAACCAACCCTACTTTAGATAGATTTGTACAAACTTTTAGTAACCGTATTCCTTTTAAAATTAATTCGGGCAGACGAAATACACCTTTTGCACCCTTAAAAATTTGTGTAAACTATAACGGTTAATTTTAATGTGCAACTTGTGAAATGTTCATAATTAACCATTTCTGTCTAAACAGTTTACATGAAAAAAAAAGTTTGGACTCCTTAATTCATTAGGGATTTATATTAGATTCTAACATTAAAAAATTTTTTTCACCGAATATGATCGAGTAGTTGTGTATAGTGCTTCCACACTACAGGTTTGGGGTTCTCTTAACGGGCTGCGCAAGGTCGACTTTGCCTTTCATCCCCGCTACATTGGATCGATAAATGAGTACCAAGCTTGCTTCGGGTCTTAAACACTGAAGGTCTCTGTTCAGACAGACTACCATATCGGGACATCTGTTCATGCACCTCAGCGTCCAATCGTCACGTGTATTATGATGGGCACAGTAGTTCCTGGCCCTCATGGATTGTTGTGCCACTGAGTTTATGTCTTAAGTTTGAGGATTACCTCACTTTGGGGACACCCCTTAGATAAACATTTATTTCCACTCATTTGCAATTAAACATTTTTCTTTCAATTACGTTTATTTCAGAAGGAAGTTTGATTTTTCAAATGTATTTGCTTAATAACATGTAAACTTGTGTATTATATTAAAAATTTGATCAATCCAAAATTACATGTTTTTAGCTGCTCTAAAAGCTTTTAGGATTTTACAACTGATCTTACAATCCATATACGTTTTATAGTAGTATATTTAAAAATGATAAAGACATTTTTACGACTGTGTGAGCTTTCATGCCTCGTTTATAAATATAAAAAATTGCATTCAGCTACAGTTTTTAAAATGTACAGAAATTAGTGGAGAAATAGGATACTTACATATTATGAATATTTTTGACTGCAGTAAGATATATTTATATTTCAGTTTCTTTACAATTTGAATAGAAGTTGTAAGCTATTTTGCGAATAGTTTGATGTTGAGTATAAACCCATAGGCTGTTTAAGGCTACAGTGGACAGTTAAAATGTGGAAAATTGACTAAAACATCGAAAAAAAATTTTTGGCTTATTTTAATATTATATTAGCTTCTCTATCAAACGCAAAAAAAATTATTTGGTTTCATGCATTTTTTACTGAGTTATGGGGTAGTTCCGATTCAGTCATTCATGACCACGCCCCATTGTTTACATTCTGATGTCATGCTGACAAAGCTGTCATGTACTTTGACAGTACGAATTTTATTTACTGTAGACATAGCCTCTTTAATTTTTATTTTTAAATGTTAATTTATCAAGGTCTGGATGGCAACAATTTGTTTTAACTGTATCTGAGACCTAAATCGGCATTATTTGTTTACAATTCGTTCGAACTTGCGTTTGCATTTTTCGTTCAATTTTATTCAGACTTTATATTGATTTTACCAAAACAAAAAGTTCTTTTCAGAACTAAAGTTCATTTTAAATTGCTTTTTTGTTATTTAAAATTTTTATAATGGATCTTATATCATCGAGATATAGAAAACCTAAAGGTCGTCCTACCAAAAGGAGAAAGATGTTGGCTGAAAATAGCAAGAAGCGATGGCAGAAATCTTCTAAAACTGTTGATGAAAAAAACAGTAATAGTATGGTATTGCAGAGAGATACATTGTCTGAACCGAGTACATCTTCCCAACCTGAGGCAAGCTATATTTTCACCCACAAGGCTGTGTTTTCTGAATTATTGCAGAAAGTCCCTTGTAAATATTGTACAAACTGTACCCTTGTTATAAAACAACACCATTCCATGGGGTATTCTACAAAGATGGAACTTTTATGCGAATCATGTCATGAAAGCTATGGAAGTGTTTTTTCAAGTTTCCAAGAAGAGGCCAAAAATTCACATGATATAAACAGCAAACTGGTGAGTGCCTTCCTATCCATAGGCAGAGGGCATGCTGCTTTGGAAACGTTTTCATCTGTGCTCAACATGCCAACAATGGACCGAAAAACATTTGCCAAATGCATGCACAACTTATCCGTGAAAAACAAAGAGGTGAAGAAAAAAATGCTCGAAATGTCACGTCAAGCTGCTAGAGAAGCTCACGTAAAAGTTGATGCTTCTCTAAAAAATCAGGAAATAATTGATGTGAGTGTATCATATGACGGTACTTGGCAAAAGCGAGGACATACATCTAACCTAGGATTAGGAATAATCATCGATATCCTTAGTGGACTTGTCCTTGACTTTGAAGTATTGTCGAAATACTGTCATAATTGTGTAGTTGCTGGTCGAGATATGGGAGTCGATAGTGCGGAGTTCCACATATGGCAAAAAAGGACATGCGGATGAGTGTGACAAAAATTTCGATGGAACTTCTGGAGCCATGGAGATGCACGCTGCACTAATTATGTGGAGGCGATCAATTAGTGATTGCCAAATGAGATTCGTTTCCATGCTGAGTGATGGTGACTCAAAAACTTTTCAATTTTTGTCGGACAATAAAATATATGGTTCTGATATAAAAATTGAAAAGGAAGAGTGCCTGAATCATATTTCAAAGAGGCTAGGCACATCGTTACGTAACAAAGTGAAAGAATGGAAGGTGAAAAAAGTGACTCTTGGTGGGCGTAAGCAGGGAAGCCTTACAGATAAAAACATCACAAAGTTACAAAATTACTATAGAAAGGCAATAAAAGATAATGTCCCTGATACCGATAAAATGAAAACTGCTATATATGCCAGCCTGATGCATTGCTCGTCAACTGACAAAAAGCCTATGCATGGTAAGTGTCCTGAAGGGGAATCATCATGGTGTTTCTATAAAAGAGCTATAGCCAAAGGTGAGACCCCAGGGTCACACAGTTCCATGAAAACTTACTTGTCGCCACAAGTAGTGGAGAAAATTATGCCTGTTTATCAACGTTTAGCTTCAGACACCATTCTTGAAAGATGCGTAGCAGGCAAGATGCAAAATTCGAATGAAAGTTTGCATAGCTGCATTTGGCGAAATTGCCCAAAAGAGGTATTCGTCTCCAAAAGGAGGCTGGAAATAGCAGTAACGGATGCCATTGAAAAGCACAACTTGGGCTACGTAAAATCTCTTGAAGCGAAAGAGGATTCATGTCTAAATGACAGTTTTTCTTTGACTATTGCAGAAAGACAAGATAAACGACGCATTTCTCAGAATATTTCTACAAAACAAAAAAGGAAAAGAAATGCCACGAATACAAATGCAGCCTATAGTGCAGGTGCTTTTTAAATTTTTTATCAGACTTAGCAAACAGTTTTCTTGTTATGTGTAATTAGATTTGTTATTTTTTTGAATTTTTGTAATTTAATTGTATTGAAATACTTTATTTTTGCTCATTGTGATTAATGAAATAGATAATATATTATCTGGTTGATGAAATAATAATGAAATACATTCTGTTAATTTACTTTAGATTTTATTGGAATGTTCTTGCTTACTTCAATTTTTATCATTACATATATTACATGTCAATGTGACTGTTACAATAAATATTGCAGAATCTTATACATATATTCTATGTTTATCTTATCTTTATGATATTAGTGTTTTTCAAATTTATATGAATGTCTTTAATTGTTTTTAAAAAACTAAGTTTTTTCCTTTAGAATAATAATAAATGTTGTTCTAAAAAATGAAACCTTCCTCGAAAGCATTGAATTTTTGTAATTTAATCTCTTTGAAATACTTTATTTTTACTCATCATGATTAATGAAATATATAATATACTATCTGGTTGAGATAAAACAATGAAATACATTCTGCTAATTTACTTCAGATATTATAAGAAAGTTCTAGCTTACTTCAATTTTTATCACTGTATATACCACGTGTCAATGTGACTGTTACAATAAATATTGCAGAACCTTAGGTATATATATTCTGCATCTATCTTATATTTGTATGATATTACTGTTTTTCAAATTCATATTTATATCTTTAATTTTTTTTAAAAAAAATAAGTTAATTTCCTTTAAAAAAAAAAAAAAACTGTTTTTCTCAGAATCAAAAATTTGCCTCGAAACCAAAACTCAAAATGTTCCATGCGTTGCAATTTTTGTCGAATTATAACAAAACTTTCCAAAAGTATTCATCTAATGTATACTTATAAATTCTTGGATGCATTGTAGTAATAGTGATAGGGTGAAAGAAGAAATTAAAGTTTTTTATGTAGGAAATCATTAAAATTCTTGAAATTTTTATATAAAAATTTGCGTTTACCCATATTTTGTAAATTATCATATAAAACATTACATTGTATGCATACATTTGTAAAGAATTGCTTAAAGAAGTTAAATCAGGTGAAAACATGAAATTTAAAAAAAAATCAAAACGCATGGAACGTTTTGAAATTTTCGTTAAAAATTTTTTTAAATTTCTTAAAAACTAATCATTTTTTTCTCACCTAATTTTTTATATGGTTTTAGTTCTAAGTTACATACAGCCAGTAAAAATTTGGGGCATGTTTGTAAAAAATTAAAAATTTTTTTTTTTACTGTCCACTGTAGCCTTAATATTGTAAAGTGTTTTACTTTGATACCAGAACACACTAAAATAAGGCTCATTTGCAGTTATATGATCAGCTTCAGTGATATTTAAATTTTCAAAAATAGTCTACACGTACGAAAACATTGTTTCACAACCGCGCACCACATCTCTCATACTATATCTTCCCTACAGCAGGAAATATTTGTGTATACTCAAAAAAATTAATACAGGATACATTTCCAAATGTTAATATAGTTTTTAAAATTTGGTATGTATACATTGTGGAACTGTCGGTTAACTTGACTGAACGAAATTGTTTTAAGTGTTTTGTTTTGAAAGACAAAATTAATTGGAGAGAACTTTTCTCACAATAGAATTTGTAATGACTGAATTGTGTGAAAATGTAGTTATCGATGTGTGACATTTTTCCTTGTAATAAAAGAAACAGAAAGATAAGAAATTTAACTTGAGTAGAAAATGGTTAGAAGTACTGTCATGCGCATTTGAAGAAGTATATCCCCCATTAAAATTAAAAATTATTGACTGAATGTGTGTTATGTTCATCACAAATGCCGATGTAGAAAAGGAATTTTTATTTAATACAAGAAGTTCGAAAAGGAGAACGCTAGGAAGGAAAATTTAAATTTTTTCCGAAAAATATTCAGTTAACATAAAATTATCGTTTATATGATTTTAATTAAAATAAATTAAATGTATTGAAATCCTTTTTTATGCTATTTTAAATTAAAAATATAATTGAATAGAGAAAGATCGGTTTTATTTCATAAATATAATCATTGTATGTACCATTTATTGTGTTATTGTTTAAAAATGAGATAGAGCCTTTGCTCTTTTTACCTCATTACTTTTTTAAAAACAGGAAAGTGAGCGCGTTTTCTTACTCTCATATTCAAAAATGAATACAGGATGCTTTTTTCTGGTTCAAATCGCAATACCAAATATATATATATATATATATATATTTTTAATTTTTAAAAAATGACAGAAAAATAAAATTTGTTTGAAGAAAATATAATTATTTTTCAACTTCTAACATACTATTTATTTCATTTTTTTTCCTTTTTTTACCCTGCATTTTGTTTTAATTTTACTGTGACGGAACATATAGGAGAAAGAAACACCGAATTCCACTACAGTTTCATACAAGTTTGCCCAAGGCAACTACAGCTAGCTGTAAACGATTGATCTCTTGGTTCTTACTTGACAAAGTGACCGAACTAGGTCATAAAATTGTCCCCGTTCGACCTCCCAAGTTCTAAAAGGGGGAAAGGAAAGAAGGCTGTTGCATTTTTAAAGCGATCTTCAAAATAAGAGTTAACACTTTCGGAATAACTTTTCAGTAGGAAGGTATCCACTTAGAGGGTTAAAAAAGATAATTTTTGTAACTATATAAAATAGGAGATTGCCCTGACACGCCTCAACTTGTTACAGTTTGAAATTAATATGAAACCAAAAGGGAATTGTAACATATTTTACTTATGCATTGGGACTTTTGAAAACTTTTAAAATATAAGCTAGCAAACAAACACTTCTTGGGTTCAAAAGAAATTTCCCCCCGATTTTTTACGATTGCCATAGGGTTCAAAGACGGGGTTCCCTGCGAGCCATAAAACTTCCTATCAGTGTCCTGCTGTATTGCTTCCTCCGTCCCTCATTATCTTTCAAGATTGTAAACCTTAAAAGGGGGAAAGGATTTCAGAAAAGCGCGGCTAATCCGCTTTTGAAAACGTTACTTGAAGGCAGAAAAACCCGTGCAGTTCATTTTCGAAGCATCTTTACACTGACGGAATGTTCCGTGCTATCCGGTTAGAGGGTTAAAACCGAGAATTATTGTATTACATCAACACAGTGATAATCTACATCAGCTTATGAATTTATCAAAGTTACTACATCTCAATATTTTATCTAGTTATGTAGAGTGGTTTATTTTTTGTACATAAAATTTACGGAATTTGGAAAATTAGTACATTAGTCTAATTTAAAGCAATAACGAAAATTTTTTTAAAAAGTTTATATCCGTCCAATTTCCCCTTTTCCAATTATGAGTGTTTGAAATATTATCATTAAAATTCAAAATGCACCCAATTCAGGATAAACCATTTTTTCTGTCAAATATTAACAGCTTAATGTAGCGTTTTTCGAATTGTGGGGCCTACTCTCCTAGGGATCGTGATAGCCCTAAAAGGGGCGGCGAGCATATCACAAACTCAAAGGTAAAATGTTACTTAAAATAATTATTAATTTACTGAAAGGAAGAGAACAAAAAATTCAGACATAATAAAAAATGAAATACACTTTTAACCGAGTTATATGGTTATAAAAGTGTCAGTACTGTATAATGAGTACGTGATAATTAACCAATAATTACTGTATAAATTAAAAGCAATGTTAATAAATAATAATGACTCCCATGTGTTTCTGTCTTGCAGAGCAAAATAGTTTTCAAAGGAAAGCGGAGGATCAGATATTCGATAGGTTGCCCATACGGTCACACAGATCTCACCGAAAGTGCGAGTTGTGACGGATAAGAGATAAATAGCAACATCGACGATATTCTTTTCCTACTGACATTTGTACTTATAGAAATGGATGATTGATAATATAAAAACTTAATTTAATAAAAACACTTTTCCAACCTATTCCAGTTTAAAAGTTTGAAAGTAAAAGTAACAACATTTATCATCTTAAGTATAGTAACTTACTTAAGAATTAACTTAACTTATTACATACAAGAAACACATACACAATTATCTCAGCATATAATTAAGGTTATTTTGAAGCTTTAGTTCCAAAGTACATTATTACTGCATTCAGTGCAAAGTTATTGCATGGGAAGGGGGCGGGGAAGGAAATGCTGATCAAAATTGGGTAACAAATATTGAAAGTTTGAGAAGAACTGGTATAATGAGAAAATATTTGTTGACTGATTGATACCGGAATTCAATATTAGAAAATATGTCCCGGACTCTTTTCTAGAAAGGATGAAAAATAATTTATTCTATCTTTGTTAAAATAATATCCTACATTTGTTCACCAATTAAAGATATTAGCTGAAAATATGTAATTAAGGAGAAAAATGTGATGAACAGTTTGGAAGGAGTAGTTCTTCGTTAGAAATTTGCCATTCAAGAGACAGATATTATATTTTGGGCATTGGAAAAATGAAATATTTACAAATACTGAATCTAAACTCCAAGGAAATTCTGCTCGTGATAGATTTTATTTCGGTTTTCAGTGTGTTCGTTGTGTTTGATATCTATTGAAAGATACCCTCTTACTTTTATTTACCAATGACAAGAAAAAAAGCGATTTGTCCAGAAATTGCAATAGACAAGAAATTTTCCCGATTCTGAAGAGAACTTTTTTCCATTTACGAGAAACATTTCTTAGTTACATATTGTGAGTAATAGATTTTCTTTAGATCATCTTAAAAAATATCGGCTTTTGTTAAGCTGTGTTATCCAATTCTTTCTGTATGTTCCGAATAAGCTTCCTGAAAGTATTTTCATCATTGGAATTGATCTGAAGATGAACTTTCGTTTACTTGTTTAGACAATTAAAATGTGCGGGGTTTTTTTAAGCTTCTTAATTTCTTTTCAAATTTTATATACGATGATAAAATTACTTTTAAAATAATAGAAAAATCAGAGATGAATCTGATGCTAAATGTTCCCTCATAGCTACCCACGTTTACTCTTACTTTATCTCACTAAATATATAACTTTTTATAATAAATAAATCTTGTATTTTTTTGTTTGTTAGAACCTGCTGAATCAATCAATTTACATGAAATGCCAGTATGTTGATAATTCTTCATGCCTGTCTTTTTTGTTGAACAAAATGTATACTTTTAGTAGTTTATTTATGCAATGTATTAAAAGAGTTGAGCAAAACTATTATGTATTCCTGTCTACAAAAAATATTTTTTTAGACTCTAGTTAGACTCCTTGTGTGCCGACAAGTATTACACAAGGCTTACAAACGTAAGTCAATACTTAAAACAATGGAATTTACATTTAGAAGGATATAGGCACAAATGGGAAACAAAAGGGGGGGAGTGGGTACAAATACCACAAATACAGAATTAAATACAAGATTGCTCACATACAAACGGAGATAGTCAATAAAAAAATTATACAGTGAGAAAAATACGAAAACAGGATCCCAAAAAATTCTCAAAATACAAATACATAAAGCATACATACATACACACACATAAATATATATACACACACATATACACATGTATATTCACGTACAGAAAATATTAACAAACACACAAACTTTAGAATCTAAATAACACAAGAAAAATGCTATTAATTTATGCACAAAACGATGTAAAAGATTATTTTCCTTCAATAAAGGCAGAGAAAGGAGGAGGCCACACTATATTGTTCTTTTGTAGGCAATTCATGAGTGCACATCTTTCTGAAGAGAATTTCGTATAGGCAAGAATCAGATGCTTGGAATTCTGGAATGTATCACTGGAGCAAGAACAATGGTCAGTAGGCGACAAATTGAAGCACTTTAAATAGGATTTAAAGCAGTGTTTCTCAAAATGTGGAGCGCGCCCCCTGGGGAGGCGGGATAACCCTACGAGGAGGGCGTGAGCATATCGAAAATAAAATTTTTCAAATTACTGGAATGAATTAAAACAAAATACTTTCAGACATAAAATAAAATTCACTTTTACTCTGATATAATTTATAGGGGCGCGCACGCGGTATTAAGTCAAAAAAATAAATAAAAATTTGTTATTTCTTTTCTTCTTCTATCTTTGATCCTATAACCAAATAAAGAAACTTATTTGATTTCCAGCGATCCCATGATGAGAGATTTTTTTATCACGCTTTCTGTTTAAACCTAACATACAACTCTTTCAGAAAAAAAACAGATCCCAGACGCAGAATCAGAAAAAAATTTAGGAGCATAAAAAATTCATTACTGACATTATTTTTGAAATCTTGCGCATTATAGCTGTAATCTGTTTAACCTTCTAAGTTATTGGTACAGTTAGTTATGACCCCTCTCTTATGTGTTTGTTTCTCATTTAGGGAAGTTGTAAATAATGTATTTTTCTGTTACGCTTTTTTCCATGCAAAAGAGTTTTATGATATTTAGAAAACCACGCAGAGCACACTTTGAAGGATTACTTGGCCAAGACTTATTTTTACGAGTATTCTATACATATAAAGCATAACGCGAAAAACTTTTTACACAATTTCATATAATCATAATGAATACATTTTTTACCCGGAAGTGGTCGCGCGGGATGCACAGATTACGAAATCATTAATTCTGGCAAAACTGTTTATTTGTTACCAATGAAAAATTGAAAAGTCCTTGAAAGTAGGTAAGTAAACTTTCTCTTCATTAAATTATTCGCTGGAATGACAATTTGTATCGTGTACAATAAAATAATTATAAAAAAGGATTAGGGTGACTCAATAACCCCGCTCGACCGCATCGAGTTCACGCCTGCTCCCGGGTTAAAACACGTTGAAGTCTTTTCGCTTTAAATATTAAAAATAATACAGTTATTCTTCATTGGAATTTTATATTATTGTTTATTATTTAACAACAAATATAAATGCTAACTCTGTGAGGCTTAAAACTAAATATAATTTGAGCAACCATTTTAAAAAATCATTTTTCATTTTTGTAAACATTGTCGCGTACTTGCCTTTACTCTCCTTACAATTCAACGATTATATCAATAATGTTTTATTTTCTTATAAGTGAACTCGTGCAAAGATCGAGCACTTCAGCCGGTATACTTTTAATGTATCAGTGCTGCACAGAGTATTTTATAACTAATTAATTAATTCTAAATTAAGAACAAGTTTAATAAGTATTAGCGACTTCCATCGGCTTGTCTTGCAAAGCAAAGTTTTTATAAGGAATGTTTCTGATTAGAAATTCACCCTCTGAGTTCTTTTTCTACATTTAGTAGATATCTATATTTTGTGTTCTAAGCAGCCACCGCATTTTGCAATGTGTTAAATTTAAAAATTAGAGAAAGGAAATATAATACAATAATTATCCTATTATTTTATTTATTTATTTATTTTTTGCTTAATAGTAGTATACAAAATTTTAATACTTAATTTACTAATTTGAATGGTTTATAATTAAAATCGCCTATTGTAGCTTTAGCGTCAAAGTGCATTATTATTGCATTCAGTACATTATTATTGTATAAGGGGGGTGCGATGAAAATTGTGATTGAAAAGGGGGGCGCCAGTATTGAAAGTTTGAGAAGCACTGCTTTAAAGTTTCCATGCCCAGTTAGAAACTGGGAAGGTTTAAAATTAGGTTGAAAGTGCTTAGCCTTTACACGGCTCTGAATAGAAGGAATAACTTCCCTGATGAGATGCGCATTATTTGAAATTTGATACTAGTTATTCCACTGAGAAATAATATTTTCTGCAAAAAATTTGATATGATATGGTTTTGGAATATTTAATGAACAATCAATTCAAAATTTTGAAGTTTCTTTAAATATTTTCAAATTACTTTGTTGTATACAATACTGGGATAAAATGATTTAACTATTTATTTGAGATTATATTAGTGGCCACAGTAGCCTATTGGTCAAGGTGACGGATTCGTTGTCACCGATTCATGAGTTCGACCCTAGTACTGCTGAAGATGCATGGAAAGTCTGCCGCAGATTAAACGTCCACCCGTTAGTGGAGAGTTGGTCCCCAATTTTCATTTACCATTCAAATAACAAGCACGTCAGCTAACCTGGTTCTCGGCTCTCTAAGTTATGTTGAACCGGGCTGCAACTTACGTGTATTACTGAAAGAAAATTGCAAGCATGATGAACTATTGTCTGAGCTTTTTTGAAACGTGTTAGATTGAAAATGTATTTTTTTCAGTAAATGTATCCTTTTCATCGTATAACGTAAAAATTTCCCATTTAATTAATTAAAAACCATCGATGGAGAGATTTAACTGATATCAGTATTGTAGATTACGTATCTTTGAAAATGGAAAACTGTAATAAATAAAAAAGGGCTAATGAATTAAAGTATTGATACAATTATATAGGATATAGCACAAAAAGTTCTAGTATATTTATGGTATCAATTGCTCTTATATATGAAATTGGGATTATTTCTGTTTTCCGCTTTTGGAGTTTTATTGCTTCTAATATTTAATATTAAGTACTGAGCATATATCAAGAATTAAGGAAGTAATATATTAATTCTTTAATTTGCTTCATTTGTCTATAAAATATCAAACTTTAGAATATTTTGCCCCAGCTTTCAAAAGTTAACTTTATATTTAACATAAACCATAGTCAAACCTGTATTTCTACAAAAAAGCACATACATATGCAGATAGATTTATAAGCAGCTATGAAATATTTTGTTTTCATATCCTTTCTCCTCCTGCGATATACAGGGACCGCATAAAAAAAGTTCCACATGATAAGTACGTTATTCGAAACCTCATCATATGGTTCGAATTTGGCTTTTCATCTGAGGAATAATTTATTTTTTGCTTTTATTTGTCTAACCGATATTCAAAAGAACTATTCCAAAAGAGAAAGCATATTAAATTATCTTTCTTTAATTTAAAAGTAATTTTATCTTACATGTCAAGAAATATGTTTCTTATCCAAAGGATTGTTATTACATAATGCAGTTACATGCTGTAATAGGTAAATATGGTGATTTGATATCAACATCATTTTAGGTAATATGATATTACAACATGGAGTGATTGGTTGGTATTCATTATTCGTCTGAGTCATCTTTGAATTCATTATGCAAAACACATATATTACATGAGGCATCTACTGTTTTTCTTAGTTTGCATATTACTTAATAACAATCTTTTGCTTTATTTTCAAAATAATTTGTATTATTACTTTTTATTTACAATATTCATTTGATGTATATTGTAAATTTGATGTATTTTTGTATTTGATGTATAAATTAAATGTAAATTTGATGTATACGATAGAAGAAAATCACACATAAAATAAGCGCATATAAATAGGCTTGAGGGAAGTTACGTTTTTGAAATGAGATTAGTTTATACAGTATATACATTCTATTAGATATTCCTAAAACAAAATGCTTATTAAAAAAGAGTAATGAAATGTATTAAAATCGTTTTGCTAGACCTTCATACCAAGCAAGGAGGACACTATAAATGAACCAAACTTGCTAATCTGAATTCAAGCCGATTACATTTTCTCATTTCTATGTCGAGAATAGCAATTCTTGAACAGTCGTGTCTTCAATAAGCAGTATATATGAATTTAAAGAAACATATATCATTTCAGGCAGCTGCATTTTATATACTTTACGAATGTGCGATGCATTATCTTTTTTGAAAATAAAATCAATTGGTTTAATAACTTGAGTTAAGTTAGAATGGAATTAAATATATTTTTTTAATTTAGACATTTTTAAAACAGCATATAAAACGTAGAACTGTAACTCAATATTTGTGCAACTAAATTTAAGTAAAATGTAAATTTTATATCAGCATTAACACACATACAGATTGATATATATCATTATTCAAAGAATTAAAACAGTTTTTTTTTCTTTTCATCACAAATAAAAATATTCAAAAATTCGAAAGGTCGTTGAGTTGTTCCAGTAACATAGCTTAATAGAGAGGAACTTGTTGCGTTTTTCTGGAGACTTTAACTCTGAAAAATTTTATACGTATAATTAGTACTACATAAGACAATTTAATTTTTTAAAAATCTAAATGCGTATAGTGAATTATGTCATATATATATATCCTCAAATAAATAGCAAAGCAGAGAAACCTTAAGTCGGTATAAAAATTAGGATAGTGGGAGCATTTCAGTTGAATATAAATACATTTCAGAAGCTTAGGAGCAATTAAAAATTAAGGGGATATATGAATTAATAATTTTTTAGTTTTTATATTTACTACCCTAAAATAAAACATTAAGAAATAGCGAATTTTCTGAAAAATATTAACTGAAGCAACACATGCGTAAATAATTTTTAGTAAATTCCCTATGTATTTTAAACATATTAATACAAAAAAAGTCCGCGTTAACATTTTATAAAATATTGCAACGTGTATAATGCTGTGCTGTGTATGGATTTACTTTCTAAAATGCTTGAATATTACGGAATATGTTATTTCATCAATCATTATATATTTAAATAAAAATTAATATTTTGCATTTATTTTAAATTTTACATGGAATTCTCAAAATAGTATGTAGTGTTCCAGTGCTTCAATGTTCGAGCCTATAAGCTTATTCTATTTTATTTTATCCACTTTCATAGTCATTTTGATGAGGTCAAAATGTTAAAGTCAACATACTTCTTGTATAAACATTATTCTATGCTAAGAAATATCTCGATTCAAAATATATATTCAATAAAATAAAGGGGTGTGATATAGAGTGTATTCCCTCTTTATCAACCGTTCTTGAACCTTTAAACTCCTTTGAATAATGCATGATGATATGAAATTCGCAAGAAATTTTACATGGCGTATATACAGTTCTGTGAATTTTCACTACACAATATATATAATTATTATTTATAGTAACTAAAACAACTGTTTAGCTACTATGGAATAGTGCATTTATGTAGGAATGTTAAAAATACATATGTTTTATTTAGGATCTGGAAACTGTTTATATCATAAAATAATGTTAATTTCATTTTCATTTAAAATTTAAACAGTTTATTAAGAGGTAATTTACAATAGATTTAAATAATTTGAATTCTAATAATACAAATATACTCCTTTTAATATTTTTCACTTCTAGTAAGATGCAATAAGCAGGATTTTAAGGCTACACAGTATTTTACAAATTTCAATAATACCGAAAAAAACTTTTTTTTTCTTTTGCATTTTCTTGGGGCCCATATTATTGGAAAGCTTGTCGCCAAATCTTAGATCTGCTAACAAATTACTTTTTAAGATATCTGAAGTTAGGTTATCGTTTCAGTTTCAATTTAAAGCATTTTTTGCTCTAAATTTGAATTCAATACAAATATTTTTGAGCATTATCAACTCTTTCAGTGTGAAATGTGGTTGTTAATTTCAATTTCCATTACTAAAATCATTTTTGCTTGATTACGTATTGAGTTTTTTTTACTTCTAATAATTACTCAGTTAAGATGATTTCAAGGCCAATTTGTGTTTTAAAAATAGTTTATACATAAATTAGAAGATTTTTCATTAATTTTTTTTCCAGTTGAGAAAATACCATAGCCAAGGCTTTATCAGGTTGCTATGAAAAACAGTATTTAAGAGAGATAGAATACTACTGAAAATGATATATCTAAATAACAGCTCTTCACTGATACTGCAATAATTCTTCCGAATATAAATATTCTGACTGAAAGTTTTGCATATAATTCTAGATATATGTATGTATATTTCCATGATGTGCTAAACTACATTATAGTAAACGTATATTAGTATTATATTATGGTATTTTAGGTCTTGTGTGAATTTAACACTTTCTCAATTCCACAAATTAAATATATATATATATATATATATATAAACCCTGGTGATTTTAAGCTTAAGTTTGAATCATTATTATGTTGTACATAAATTGTTTGTGTCTCAAAACTTTCGTGAAAATATTATACTTAAATTAGGCTGAATAACCTATCCTCGTAACAAACACTATTAATATACAAAAATATATTTTGAACTAAAATACTAAAATTATGTCATAATTAAATGAAGTAGGGTTTTGATATAGAACATAAGTTTGAAAATAACATATTAGGAAGTTAGATCTTTACAGGCAACATAGGTATTTGTTTTATGCCTTTACAAATTTCAAATGCGTTTTTCTCGGATTTTTAATTTTGAAGATGTAGGTATATTCTAATCCCTTAGATATTTTGAATGTTCAAGATAGAGTCTTAAAAATTTTTTTGTATATACTCAGAAACGTATGATCTATAAAAGTTAGTATGTATTTAGGGTAGGTATGTTGTTAATTTTAAACAAAAATGATAAAGTTATTTTTTAAAAAAAATTCATGTTAATTCTAGGCTTAGCTAGAAGAAAAAGTTTTAAAAACAACTAAGGAACAGATTTTTAAATACAGACAAACATTTCTATGCAATAATCTATGAAAATAAATCATTTAAAATGAGTAGAAAATTTTAAAAAGTGATCATTTTATAAAAGTTTGAAAAAAAAATTCAAAATTCCTGAATTTTTTTTAAATTGTATAATAATGGGTGGTTAAACTGACGTTTTGCTTTCAGAATCAACTTAAAAAATAATCGGAATATGTTTCATGAATTCTTTTTACTTTTAATGAAATTTTTTTTCTCTTTGAAAAAGAGTACCGTGTAGCCTTAAAATGGGGAGGAGGTATGTAGACACAAATAAAAAGTATGTAGAAATAAAATACCTATCATGTATTAAAAATAATTGATTTTCTGGAAATATTAAAAATTCCTGCTTTGATTACCATACATAACGTACTTTTTAATTCCCCAAAGAATTTATAAAGAAGCAATGAAGCAAAACTAATAACATATTATATTTTATAAAAGTTAGCATATATCTTACAGAGAATATAAAAATTTAAGAAATACACATAAATCAGAATGGAAGCAGCTATCAAGAAATATATATATATATATATATATTAAAATATTTAAAATCAATATTTTGATGAAGAATTAATTCTAAATTTAAAAAGTGTTTTCCTGTTAATAAAAGCTTTGGTATAAACTTGTAACAAAATATCGTATTATCACTAAAATAGTTTACAGCAAGAAATGCAAAGATGTTCCAAATATATTGCTTTCTACCTGATCAAATATTTGGCAAAAAAGATTACGAGTTCATTAATCATATTTTATTTCTTTCCCCACATTTTGTTGCTGAAAAATAGCAAAATTTACAGTGTTTTTATAACATAGTTTTATAATATTAGTTTGAATGAAAAAAATATTTATGATAACCAACGGGATCTTAGAAATATTCTCTTTATATCAGAAAAAGGATTAACTTGGAAATACCTTAATCATTGTTTAATGCTTGGTTTGAATATATACTTAACAGAAATTATACATATATACTTGAACAAAAGTTTCTATCAATTAATATTATACTGCTACTAAGGCATAAGCAGTATTCATTCCACTGGAATTATTATAAATTATGTTTCCTGCCCATTAAAATGAGTTTACTTTTTTCACTCTTATATATTCATTTTATCTCTTAAAAAATGTAAGAAAATATTCACCATAGCTGATTGGTTTTGTTATTTACCTAACTTATTAGAAAGTAAAGTATTGCACTATAAACTTAAATTAAGGAAATTATTTATAGAAAAATCATATGTGTTTTTGTTATATACACATAGCATTAATTTAAACTATTTTGTTTTTCAGGTTTTTTCCTCTTACTGCTGTGATTTTCAATATTGTTTTATTTTACATAAATCACAATGAATATGATGTAACCTAAGTAAAATGATTTTGGTTTATTAAATTTTCAGTTGAACAAACTGAGGTTTTTTTTTTCATACTATAATTAAAGTGTCTCTTTTTTATGTTGTGTAAATGTCTAAATTGATTATGAAATTTAACCTAACATATTCCGTACGCCATTGCTTACTTCACTTTCCAAACTTACGCTTCAGAAAATTTTAAATTAACTTTTCTCTGTTTTACTTATCTAGTTTTCTTTTAAATTAAGAGAAAGAAAAAAAAACACAACTACTTTTATATTTTTTTAAATTTCTGCACCATTTAATGAAATCTTGATTAGTACATTTATTATAATCTGTTCCATTATGTACATAATACTGTCAACAGCATTTTTAATGTTTTAATTTTACGTAAACTTAAAATTGATTTAAATAAATATTAGTCTTAAAAAGTTATTTTCAAGTTACGCATTTCATAAGGAGAACACATGCATTTGGTTTCGATGACTTCATGAATTATATTGGAACTTTAGCTAACCTTTTAAGAAAAAATAGGGCTTAAATGAACGAATATTGAGGTATACATTTGCATTATGATAAAATATATATTAGTAATGATAATTACTATTATTATATTTTATAATTCAACAATAATTGATGGAAAATTATGAGTCTTTGAAATATTTCTAAGGCTCGCATTTGATTTCATTTAGTTTTCTGTCGGATTCTAATTAATTGAAGGACAACAAAATGCGTAATATTATACTATTCTTATTTTGCACGGAATGAAGCATAATAATGACAATTATAGATTTTTAGAATAATACCTCCTCCTAAATGTCTTAGAAAATGTGTTTTTAAGACCTTACTTATAACTTCTTATAAAAGTATCTCTAAAAGCTTATGCTGCATATGCGCTACCAGAGAGGTTTTATTACCATCTTCAAAAAATAAATCTTGAAATGTGACAGGAAATCTAAAAACTTCCAAATTAAGAATCTATCTCTTTCATTGTGAGTCTGCCATAGTAATGTAATCATATTTTCAATGTAGTTTTATTTATATTTTAAAATTGAAATAAAAGTTTGAAAAGACAAACAAATAAAACAAAATATTTGTTTTTAACGAGATCCGTGAGATATGAAACGAAGGGAAACTAAGATTTAAAATGCTTTTTAAATTGATCATTTATAACTAATAAAAGTTTTCGTTCATAAATCAATTTTTAAATTTCCATGTAATGATAACTTATTACTTAAAATCAAATTATTTTGAGAAAAACAGAAACATTTCTAACTACAAATGATATGTTGTGATGTTAATTAAATTCCTATCCCGTTCTCTGTAAAACAGAAAAGGAATAAAATACCTACAAGTTCAAGCAGATGTAATTAAAGAAGGGAATAGTGAGTTCAACACTATCTATCGTCAGAAAACATGTGGGGGTAAAAACCGGATTAAAAAAAGAAAACAAAATCTACCAATTACGAAAATAATAGCAGCAATTATTTTAAACCATTACATGAGGTTAGTAATTTCCTTTAGTACATTTCGTTTAACTTTAGTAAGACCATTAAATGCCTTATGACAAAAATCGAGTTTGTACGGGAAGTTCTACTTCTTAAACAAATTTAATTCTTTTCTTAGTTCATTAAAAGCAATGTGACGGTCAAAAAAGAAAAAAGCACCCCTCAAGTTTATTAGTTTTATTACTTAACGACTGAAAATTAGCTGACTGCTTACAGTGTTCATGTTTTCTAAATGAGGCTAATTTGCTTTTCGAAAGCAGAGTTGTTTGAACCTTGTGAGAAAGGATATTTTCATTGCTGTAGTGTAAAAACAAAAAACCAACAAATTGATGAGTAATTTCACCGAAATGTAACTGAATGAAAAACTTAAATCAAATAAAAAAATGTAGTTTGTGGGTTTTTAAATTAATAAGGGTTGACTATACATTATTCCCTAGTTCGAAAAGTGCTATGAAGTACGATTATTGTTGCAGTTATTACCCATGTATTTTGGGTGGAAGAATGAATTTTGTTGTAATGTGAATAGTTTAATAAATTAAGCATGTTAGATAAAATGCAACGTAAATTATCTTTATCGATTATTAAAAATGAAACATTAAGTGCTGAGTGATATGATACTGGGGATCATACCACTCAGCACTTAATCATAAATGTGTGTGTTCATGCTATTTAATATAAATTACTTATTTTTTATTGGATGGTGAGATAATAATTTATTTTCAGTGCAATTATTCAACCAGGTAAATCAGTAAATTTATTTAAATGAAGCAGCTTTTTTTGCATAAAATCAATAAAATAAAAATATAAAGATAAACGTGAATTACATTAAAAGAGCTTTTCTCTTCATCATATTTAGATTATATCTCATTTGAAATCACTTATATTCTGTATATATGGCTCTAAATTATTTAATATAAAAATAAATAATAAAAAAGTACATGAAAAATTCCAACATATGTGCATAAGAAAGCAGATCAAACATTTGAAAGAAATTGTAACGGGCTCTACCCGTTATTCTGACTAATCCTTTTAATTTTGATGAAGTTTTATGATTATAAAACTTCTTTCCATAAAAAACAGGGATTTATGTTAATTAGGCTTCTGTTTAAAATTAAGTGAATAAGTAAGTTGGGGATGGTGATGATTTCATATGGAGACTCAGACGTTAGTTAGTGAAGCTAACATTGAAATCATAGTATTTTATGGTGAAATAATTATATACACCTTTCAAGGACTAGTATTATTGCTGAGAATTATCCATTGATGATAAATATAAGATTAATATTTTTGGATATTTAAATTATTATTTAATTTGACGTGCTACCCATAACTTGATCGAATTTAGAATGTAGTTAGAAAGTCATAATAAAGTATATGTTTTATTCACTCTACCACTTAGTTTAAATAATATGTTTTTTGATTTATTAAACGGAACTTTAAAGTATTAGAATATTAAATAAAATAAATTTCAATTATGTTCTAGGTTATTACAAATGCAAAGGAAGAACTTTGAGTACAAAAGGGTGAAATTTTTTTAAGAAATAAAATCATATACACAACATTTAGATTATTTTTGTTCAATGATAAAATATACTTATATTTTTGTTGTGTTGAGTGGTAAAATAATAAAGCATTGGTTATCAAAAATAAACTTTATTTCAACAGCACAGATAACTAAGTTCGAATATATATTCCCTTCGTCAGAGTGGAATTCTGGGAAGATAGAAAGAAGGCCAGAAGACATTTTTTCCAATCAATGAAATTCAATTGGAGGTTCTAACAACCAATAAGATATAAGGATTAAGAATCCGATATTATGAGTAACGTTGATCCGATATTATGAATATGGATCATCCTATACTTTGAGTGCACAGCATATTCTTGCAGGACATACTTGAAAACTTGAAAAACTGAAGACATTATTAGAATGTTATTGCCATTTATTTACATATAGCTGCATGTATTTTCTAAAGTCCAATTTTTTTGTACTAAAACATTTATTAAAAATACAAATACCTTGAAATAACTCTATTTTAAATAACTAGAGAAATCAGCATGTATATTCAAAAATTGCTTACAGCGAAAAGAGTAAATTATCTGATGTCGTAATTTCCTGATATGTGCACGTCGTTCAATTTCTTGTAAGCAATCATAATTCTAATAGCTTTACAAAAGCAACACTTATTTTTCAAAAAATACTGGTTTCATCATCGCAAATACGAAGGAGAAAAATAACAATATTCCAACTTTTTAAAATGGAACATTGATATGAAAGCAATCAAATAAAAATATTGCATTCAAGTTATATTTTTATAGTGATCGGGTTTTTAAACAACATGAATGATACTGAATATGCACTAATTAATGAAAAAAATTCACAAATAGTTTGGATAATAATAGAAGCAAGTTATTTTAATGATGAGATTTTTCGAATTTGATTATATATCTAAAGTCCAAAAAATCAAAGCTTAGAATTAAATAAATGCTAGAAAAATATATCAAATAAACATTTTTTTTCTTTACTGTACTCAGGTTACTGCCAGATAAAATTGAATAATTTCTGCAGCTTGTTTTTTCGAAGCATTCCATTGAGACTCATAACTTCATTTAAAGGAGGAAGCTATTGTTAAACTTAATATCTGAAGCAAATTCTACGTATACGAAATATCTCCGAAGAAGATCTTGCCCCACGAATAACTACGATTGAATGTTATATAATGTAATAATATAAAACCAATAACCAATTGGAAGTCTTATTTTACCTGCGTAAATTAAAATTTATTCTCATTCATGTACGCGATTTATCGTCATTCAAAATTACATGCAGTATGATTCAGCTCAGTGTTCATATGATTCAACTTATCTTCAATGTACATGACAGATGCAGCATAAATAAATATATGGCACAGTCCATAACTATTCATAAACATGATATACAAGTGGTTATCAAAATACTAGAAACCTCTTAGATCTAAAAAAAGCATTTATTAGTATAGTGCAGGGCCACCTTTGGTATGGATTACAGTTTCGATTCGGCTAGGTATTTATTCATACAGCAGCTGAACAGTGTTTAGAGGAATATTGTATCATCCTTAATGGAGATATTGTGAAAGTTCTGGGAGAGATTCAGGTGGTGGATATCGTTTCCGTATTGAACGCTCTAAAATAGACCATATCGGTTGAATTAAATTAGAGTTGGAAGGTAGTTAAGGCCTAGGAAGATGTTTAACTTGATCATCATCTTCATCAAACCATAATTATATTAGACTTGCTTCCATAATACGGACATTAAAATTTTGGAATATTCCATCTCCTGCAAGAAACAAAATTTGCATTATAAGATGTGATCATTTCTTTTATGGTCATGATTGTTCGAACAGAAATCCACAACACGGCTTCCTATGTCATGACAGATCCATCTCCATGTTTCGCAGTATGAAGGCGGTAATCACGATGACACGCTTCTGCAGGTGCCCTGTAAACGTTCGCCCGTTCGGTTGTAAGAAAATGTCCGAAAGACAATTCATAAGGCCATATTACTTTCATGTACTAATCAATCAATCAGGTTTTGTGAGTGTGACCCCACTGTAGACGATGTTTGGCATTAACATCTTTGACAAATTGCTTGGGAATTGCTACAATACCGTAAATATTTTGTTTATCAAGGTTATTTCCAAATGTAACAACTGACACAGGAGAATCTAGATGCTAATTGAACTTTGCCGTTACATTTATTGCAGTTGTTTGCTTTTCTTTGACATTACAATCCGCTTCAATACCTTTTGGTCTCTTTCACTCCACTAGTTTGCTTGGCATAGCTGAGTTTATCCTGTCATGGAACTAGACACCACATTTCTAAAACGCCCTGAAAGTTCAGATATTTGATCACACTTGTTCCAATTACGCGGCTTCCTACTATTTGTCCTCTTTGAAAATCTAAGAGATCCAACATTTTACGCTTTTGGTAAAATGTCCGAGACTTACAGTACATCCACATACCACCAGGATATATACATTTCTTTCTCTCTCGCACTGCATATATATATATATATATATATATATACACAAAGAGAGTAGTAAGTAAAAAATAGAACTTGGTAACACACAAAATTTATTAAAAATGTTCTAACTTTTTTTTTTTTTTTTATTGGTGCGGGTGGTTTTAAAAATAATGGAAACAACTATGAATAAAAGCGACATATTTAATGTACTTCGTAAATATTAAAATAATTAATAGCAACACAAGTTTGTATATATATATATATATATATATATATATATATATATATATATATATATATATATATAAATATTATTTATATATATACAAATATTATTTTAATATTTACGAAGTACAGTGAAAATGTCGCTTTTTTTTTCATAGATGTTTCCATTATTTTTAAAACCTCCTGCACCAATAAAAATAAGTATTAGAACATTTTTAATAAATTTTGTGTGTCACCAAGTTCTTTTTTTTTTACTTTAGTAGGATACTTTATATTACATATTTATTGTTTTTTGTTCCCAAACTCTCTTGTTTTTATTTCATTTTTTTTAAATCAGGTTTAGAGCTAGAAAAATTCACAACAGTTTTTTTTTCTGAACTGTATACTTTAATATTTATTTATAATTTTTTTTAAATTACAAAATCCTGATCACACGTATATGTTCCATCTTGTTAATTACTTCAATTGATTCATTTTCCTTTCCTTTTACTTAGATTAAACAAACTAATCTTTGGTATACGAATTGAAACTTTAAAATGTATCCTTTTTAAAGCTTTGGTCAACTCTTAGAAAAAAGTAATCCAGTTTATTTAGTATTTCTTAGATGAAATAAAGTTCAAAGAGCTCATATTCGATATCAACACATCATATGATGAAAAACTGATTAATAAAGAATTGTAAAAGGATACATTTGCTTAATGAATTGCATGCATATGGGATACTATAGTCATTTTTTGTGCAATGTAGACAGTGGAAATGAATTTAAAATTTTCGCTTTGCAAGAACAATTTAAGTAATTTTTTATTCAAAATTTTAATTTAATTTAGGCTTTATTTCTATTTAACTGTCTCGAAATTTACTGATTTCACTACAAATAACAAAATCATTAGTTAAACAAAAGTTGATAAAGATGATTTTAATTCCTGATGTTTTAGTGTGATAAAAGAAATTTTTGATATACAAACATATTTGATAAAACGCTTTATTCTGAAGAAGGCAATATCCATCGTTTAACTAAAAAAGGCACATTATTCAGTAAAAAGCATAATTAATGTATCTTACGAACTGTTAATCCAAATACATAATTCATTCGGTTAATAAATATTAAAATTCAAAATATTTAGCGTAATCAAAGCGTAAAACAGTGAAATATTTATTTATAGAATGCTTCCACATCGGAAATCTAAAAAAAATAGTTATTCGCGTTCTTTAGTATCATTTTGAATTCATGGTCTTACTAAGTACGTGATAATTAATCATGATGCTTATTTTTTCTTTGAAAAACAGATCGAAGGTCAGTAAAGTGCGGAAATTTTTATAAGTGCGAATCAAACACTTTTAGTTACATATTTTACGCTTAACATATTGTTTTCCAGACAGAAAATTTTTAAAAGTATATAAGGAATTAGTTTGGTTTCCAATGGATGTATAGTCTGTCCTAGAACGAAATCAAACAATTAAATAAAAGTGTCATTAGATCTTAGACGAATTTTTTTCTTTACATTTTGTGTAGTGTACAATCTATATTAAAGGTGTCCTGAAACTCCTGGGAAATCGAACTTTACCCCGAAGCATGTTCTTTACTGCTGCCATAGCATTCTTTGTAGTGTGGTTCCCATCTGAAGCCCTATGGGAGTATAGGTTCTTTTTTCCTTTTTGTCGAATTCATCTCGCTGATTCGACGTTGTGGATCTTCACCCTTGGGAATCACTTGCATTTCCGCTTCAACACTGCCTCTTCCTTTTTCCAAAACTTTCCGTGAAGTTTAATATTTTAGTGAAACTATATATGAGAGTTATCAGTAACTGTAATGTTTCTTAACTGTGAATGTTCTTTTCTTCGACTACATGTGTCTTACATTTTACACGATGCTATACAAATAGTTCATATCTATTTCGTAAACAATATATAGAACATATTCGGCCTTACTCACACTTTTTTTAATAAATAGGATATTTTGCTTTAAAATAACTTCACTAACATCTATATTAAATTTCTCTTCTTTCAGCCCTATTTAAGTACAGGTTATATTCGAACAACTCTGGTACTGAACTTCTAAACTCTTCACTGTCACACAATCCAAGTGAGAAAATATAATGATGCAGAGAAAATAGTGTAATTGTGATAAATATTCGATAAAATGTACTCTATTTTGTTAATCTCTATTAAGTCATGTTCAATCTAATTGATCTGCTGCATGACTTTTTTTTTTATTAAAAGCAAATCTGTTGTATATATTTTCATTTTCTTAGCTTCAATTCCTTATCTTAAGATGTCTAAGCTTTACTTTGCTTAGGAGGCAGGAAGGAAGCGTTTACAATTTTACTATTGAAACGAAGTAAAAAAAATAATAAGAAAATAGAGAAGAGCTTGCTCTTAAAAATTATAAATTTTAAATAAAAAATAAATTAAAATTAGAGTGGTGGTAGCAAGAAAGTCTAAATATTGCTGAAAATTTAAGAGTAAGAAAAAATACAATAAAACCATATTTAATTTTGTAAATAAAAGTAAGAATTCAATTAGAAATATTTAACATATACTACAGATTAATGTTCGAATTAGAGGGAGTTAAACGCATGTTTGAGAACTAATATTTATCTCGATGCTTTTGGTAAATGGTTTCAAAAGAGAATTTAAAGCATACAATTGAAAATGTAATATCTAATTTTAAATTATGTTTTTGTTTCCTCTAATTAAGAAATTAATTATCGATTTATTATAGAATTTTTAAGATTATTGCCATTTTAGAATTAAATTATATTCACACATTTCCCACTTAAACATTATTGTTATATTAATTGCGAAATCGACTTTGCTGCCACGGTTGTATGAAAAAGTACTCACGCACATTAAAAAACATTTATGTTAAAATTAAACGGAAAATAGAATTACTTTTTGCAAATTAAGCCATCGTATGGTACACGAAAAATAAATATATTATAAACATTGCTGCAGAATTCAAATTTATTTCCATCATCTAGGATTTTTAAACTATTAAAACAACACAAAATATCGATAGTTAATTTTAATTTTAAAGTATGTTTGACATAAGGGTACATTTTAGGTATCTTATATCACAGATAAACGCGCATATGGCTGTGGGTTATAATTAACATAAAACTCAATACATATGACTTGTCCAAATAAAAAGTGCTTAAGTTAAATAAAGAGAATATCCTTATTGGAAATCAAAAACAAATAGCCTCATGGACGTTGTAACACACCTACCCTCGTTTCCAACACAGGTATATCTCTTTTCTTTAGAACCATCGCGGATAATTCTTGAGGAAACGCCACACATTTTACTTCATTCCATCGCCTACTTGGTAACTTAATGTGCTCTTAAATGGGATAAAAGTTTGGATAAATCCGGACTGGATGGTGAGTGTTCAAACACTTTCCACTGGAGTTTGAGGTCATTTGGGTTTCATGGAAGATGTGTAAGCGGATATTGTCATGGACATCTGATATCAATTCCTCCCATTACGAAAACTGTTACCAGCCATTCAAATTTAACATTACATGCCATACACTACAAGCATTACCCGAGAGATGATCTCTTTAAGTTCACCTTACGCAATCAGAAACCGTTAGACCACACATTGCTTCGGTATGGAAGCATCCATGTATAACACAACTTCAGTTTGAATAAATTTCCTGTACGCAAACACGTTTCACTATTGAACCCCGTGACGCAATCATTCCTGTCAACTTTTTAGTTGGGCGACCCTTGCACAAATAGGCGATTAAGGTATCCGACTGCGTTCGGAACCGGGATTTTAAAAAGGCGCATAAATGGATAATTTTAATGATATTTAGGGTCATAGGGTCATTCAGAATAGAATACACGTATAAAGTTTTTATAAGGACATTTTGACAAAAAAAGAATATTTAAATACAATATTTTGGCAAAAAATTAACTTAGAATAACTTTTTTTCAAAATGTTCTCCTTTGTGAAAAATGCTTCTATTATAATATTAATTTGCATGTTTATAGCTCAAACCTCTGTACAGAGGCCCAACTATGATTTTTGAAAAATTCACATTATTTTCAAAGTTACAACTATTTGAAATAATTATCTGCGTTTTTTTCTTAAACTTTCTCTCCTCTGTTGTCGTAAAACATTTATAAACCCACTTCTAATGTATATATTTTAAAAATTCTAGTTGAGAATATGTACAGAGGTCTGAGATATAGATAGGCAAAATATTATAATAGAAGCATTTTTGACAAAAAGGAGAATATTTTGAAAATGGGTCATTCTATGTTCATTTTTATTGTAATACTATTCTTAAAATAATTTTATCTACATTTTCTAAGCTGAGTGACTCTAAATATCATAAATGTTATCCATTTATACGCTTTTGCAAAATCATGGTTCTGAACGTAGTCGGATAACTTAATAGGTACAAATATTTAACATGTCAGTAACTATTATATAAATATGAATTTTTCCATTGCGTTTCCTATCATTGGCTCTCAATTTTACAAGGTCCCATGAAAGATATTTTATTACTCTAATGTAAAAATGTGTTCATAGTTTTGACGAGAGGGAAGACAATTTAAAAAAGAAGAATGAATGGAGAAACAAACTCCTCCTTAAAAATTTAGGAAGCAAAGCTTTTTGAAAGAGTTGTTTATTCATTTTTATTTATTCAGAAAACTGTAGATGTCAGTATTCAATAATAGATCTGAAATAAGTTTTCTACATCGAATTTCCTCAAAAATTTTCATACTAATCTTCTTTCTGTCATTTATTCAACATACGTAGTCATTTTACATGGAATTCAACAATTTTAAGTAAAATAAAGATAATTACTTTAACCAATGTACAATCACTAAAAATATCTTGATAATGTATACAAACTTAATATTCTTAATTTAACTAAAATAGAAGCTAATTTTGAAGAAAGTCAGATGAAATTTGTTTTTTAATCCATGTGAAGTGACTTTGACTAATCCACATTTTTCTTTGTTTTGACGATCGACCTTTGCAGATAAAACATCTTCATAAAACTCACCATCGAAGCGCGAAAGTTGAAAATTTTTCTCCTTGGACTAGATTCGTAAATCTTCTAGACAGAATAAGTACTGAGATCTCAAAGAGTTATGTCGTGTAATATTTTTTCCAACATAATGTCGGCCATTTGTTACAGCGTGATTATTTTCAACAGCATGTAATGTGCCTTGCTTGTTTATTTCGATGTGTTTCTTAATAAATGCACTTTTCTTTTTGCTTCTTAAGGTTATTTTCTAGATAATAATTATGGCAGAATCCTGCATTTCTTCGATTGTATTATATTTATATGTATTTATAGGCTGGGTGTATAGTAAGTTATTTTTCTAGGGAGAGTTTCATATTGTTTTCTTAACTTCTTTATTTCTCGCAAAACGGAATTAGTTTTACCAATTATTCAATAAATTCGAATATTGTTTTCCAAAAGAGTAAATTTACTTCACATTATATTTGTTTTTAATATTTTTATTTCTTAGTTTCACTAACGTATAAATGAGTATGTCAGCATAAATTCCAAATAGATTATGTGTCTCATATTTTATTTTTGGTAAGACAATATTACTTTTAGCACTTTAACTCTCAATTCATTCAATTTTGGATTAAAGTTCTTTCACTATAGAGAGCTATGGTAATTAACTTTTGTTTTCATTTCTAAATCAGGCACTCAAAACATCATTTAAGACAACTACTTGTATTTACTTTGCTTTTGTTATTAACTATAATATGTGAGTCGATTTTAAAACACTCAAAAAATTTTGAAACAATTATAGGCTACCACACTTTAACAGTTTTTACATGACTCAGTTGTTTTTAGTAATATATACTTATAAAACAAAAGATGTTGTGTGTGTGTGCAAAGCTATGCAACAAAAGGAACATGCTCAGGCAGATAAAATTTGGTATTATGAAACTGGAGATATGTAATTTGAGTAAGAAATATTAACTTCGCACTAAATAGCTACTCGAAGGCTTTTGGCGACGGACCTCGTAATTTTGAACCATGGTCAAGTAACAAGGACGACACATGATCTGGCACATCTTTCTCATAACTTCCACACCATCAGTTTTTACCAAAATGATCTGCAATGATATTGCAGATCATTTTGCTAAAGTCGCTACCGCTAATGGTGTTGAGTTGAGTGTCCCTCCCCTCGCTCTTATGCCATCAAAACACTTCAATTAAATTAATTGAGGACTGGGAGAGTTGTTGGTCAAATTCTAATACTGGCTTACGAGTCAAATCCTTCTTTCCCAAGTCCAAATTAGATATCAATTCTCATTCCAGTTACGTTACCCAATTCTTAACAAACCATGGCTCATTTGTTTCTTATTTGTATCTCTTCAAATTAAAAACTACTCCCAATAGACTTTGTTGTTCTGTTGGGGATGCTGACCATTATGTGTTGGTATGTCCTCTGACTAAGGATTTTCATTTGGTCTCTCCATCTCAAAATGCTAAAAAAGCCTGGTTCCAATCTATCGTTAGAAATCCTTTCATCCACTCTCTAAACTAAAATCATGTATTAAAATTGCCTATTCAATCCGGGATCAAATTTCTTAGGTGGCAATGGATTTTTTCCCCTTCTTAATCATTAAACCTTATTTTTTTCCTCACATAATATATTTCTTAAGTTTTTTTATTATATTTGATAGTATATTTGTATTACGTTCACGCACATGTATGTATATAGTGTTGTTTCATTTAAATCTGTTCTCTGTGTCATTTTACTGTCTTCTAAAGTTTGTAAAATGTTTAAACTTTGATTTGTTTCTTTTTTTCTCAATAAAGACCGGACGTGGGGGTAGTTGCTTCCCGAGGAATCAGTCTGTAGTTTTAAACCCTTCTCGGGTGAGCTCGGTTCCCTTGGGAATAAAAAACACCACACCAACAGGAGGACATTTGAGCTCTAAACAGATTCAACGTGCACGCTTGCCTACACAGCGGGTCTTCAGCCGTTCTAGGCTCGCCCTCATGACACGCAATCCTCGAACCCGTTATCTTGACCACTAGGCTGCCACGGCCATTTAATTTGAATACGTTTGTATTGAGAGTTCTATAACTTGACTTACAAGTGAAATGTTTTATGTAATTGACGTGTTAGTAAGTTCGTTGAATCATAAGAATAATTAAACTGGGTAATATATAAAATGCAATTGGGAAAATACTCCTTTTATAAGAGAACAATTTACAAACTAAACACATTAACCAATGAAGTTCGATTTTCTTCTCATGTAGTTTAACAATGAATAAAAATTGTATTTTACACAAATAACTTAGCATCAGTGGTTAAGAATTCAGTTTGTCAACTTCTAAACGTTCCGTTAATTTATTTCTCGGAGATATGTTTATAAAATCTGTGCTTTTCGTCGCTGGCGTGAGAAAATTTTCAACATTAAGCAGATTCTTCAGTGCTTGAAAAAGAATTAGAGTTGCAAAAGATAATGGACTTTCTCACGCACTTTATTTTGACTAAAGCCGACGTAGTTTACATTTCGTGTAAGCGTCATCATTTACGTACCTGTGCTGCTCTCTGAAACTTCAACATAAAAGAGAGCTTTATTTCCTTATGAATTTGAGAAATGAATCGTCTTTTCGATGCAGCAAAAGTTTGTGTGAGATACTTTCTTTAAAAGATTACAAATAAATTAAAACTCCCAACAAACAGAATGGTTGTATCATCCGTGTCATAAATCAAATTTACGTGTCTTGTTATTTTTACTATTTCCTATCAGAAATTTAAATTGCATTTATAATTTAGGTAATATGAATAAATATTAAGTATTGCTAAAAATATGTTACACATTTCATACTAAATAAAACTTCCCCAAATATTTGAAGCTGTTTTATTGTAAGGTGTTAGTGATATATTCATTGATTACAGCATACATAGAAAATTCAATACTTTCATACTTCGATTTTTACAAATTAATATACTTGATGCCGACTTTAATTGAATTTCACCGTAATCCTTTGGATGATCCATTTTTATCACGATAAAAAGAAATTGAAATGATCTTTGTAATATGTCGTTATCATGATCATGTTTGATCACAATATATGTACTTAAAAAATATAATAATTGTTAATAGTTGCCTCGTGGTGGTGGAACATTATTTCTCTACGATATTGAAAGGGGAGATAGTATTTGTGTGTCTCTAATTTGCAACCAAAAAATTTGGAAATATTTTCAAATGTGATCACCCAAACCTGTTAAAATAGATATTTCATATTTTTACTAAATATATTATAGATTCGGATTTAGTCAATACTATAAAAAGACTATATTAAATACCGTAAAATCCGGTGTATAACGCAACCTTTAAACACAAAAAATAAGACTGAAAATTAAGGGCGCGCGTTATACGCCGGGTATAAAAACGACAGCTTTAAAAATAACAAAAAGGATGGACATAAAAAAATACTTCTACATGTATTGATACACTGTTTATTTAAAAGAAACAACTTCTAGACGTATATTATTTTTTCAAAAGTCTGGGATAATACCTTGAATAAAGTACTTCAAAACATAAAAACAATGTATACTAATATTTCAGATTTCTTCGTTAAAAAGGGGGTGCGCGTTAAACGGCGAATATACCTAAACATAAAAAAAAAATTAGATTGAAAGTATAGGTGTGTGTTATATACACCGGTGCGCGTTATACGCCGTATTTTATGATATTTAATTTACAGAATGATTATAGTAAAAATATATGTGACGTAAATTTAATAATCCTAAGTAAGATTTTGCTGAGAGTACTAAAATTATTTTGATGTCGCCGGAATAGCAAATAGAACTCAATCAATTTTTCAGCCACGCCATAACTATATAAATTATATATGTCAGTAATGTAAATAGTGCTCCCAATACTTCAACATAATACTCGCTTATATATAAAAAAACAGCGTGTGTATCATAAAAATACTATAAAAAGGAAATATTTTTGCTAAAAGAATTGCATACTCTATCTAACTACGAAAAATAAAGTAAATTTTAAAAGTAGAACATGAAGCATATAATGGAAAAAAGCGCATGGACATATTAAAAAATTCTTTCTTTCAGTGCAGCTAAAAATATAGTAAAAAATAGTTTCAGACTTTTACTAGAATCCCATGTATGTTTTGCGAAAGATGCGTTTTATTAATTTTTTGATGCATAATTTCTCTATTTATTGTATTATTACATATTACTGTTACATCAGGGATTCTTCCACCATTATAAATAATCCGGCGCACAAATGCACATGTTCCTTTACATTTAAAATACGCAGGGAAAAGGTATCCACTTAACTCATTCAAAGCCGCTTGATTCGGATGGAAACCAGTACTTCAGAAGAGTGCCGTTTCACGTTGAAACCATCAAGGAAAAGATTGTTAATAAAAATGTTTTGTGCAGAGTTTCATATAAGGAAAATACTCAAGACGAAAAAATAAATGTTGCTAGATATTTTATATACAGCTTGTACTTTTCTCAATTATATAAGTTTCATAAGAACTTGAAGTGCAAAGCTTGATAACAACCAAAAACCTGAAGACTGCTAACCTAAAGTCTTTTATCCAAGGGTATTAACAGGTGTTATTCGATTTAGAAATAAAATATCATTTCTAGGCTATTGTGTGTGTTTATTTAACTGCTGCGATGTTTATTTTTTTTATACGTAAGCAATTATTAGTAAATGATTTTGCAGTGAAGCTAACGTGTTTCAAAGAGAGAAGAGTAATTCTGTATATATATATATATATATATATATATATATATATATATATATATATATATATATATATATATATATATATATATATATATATATATATATGGGTGTATATATATAGATATATACACACACATCCATGTGTTTGTGTGTGAGCACGGTAGGAATCTACATGATAATGAATATCAACACACACACACACACACACACACACACACACACACACACACACACACACATATATATATATATATATATATATATAATATGAAGTATAAAATATAATTTAAATAAGTTGTAAGTTATTTATCTATTTTTCGTTTTCTTAAATATAATTTCTAGTGTATTTTATACGGGTTTTAAATGTTATTTTACTATATATTTCCGCGCGCCATGTATAACTATAAAAATAATTTCCAAACTACAACGATCATTTCATCAAGTGATTTTAAAATTTGGGTGTAATCTAAAAATAATGCTGTGATTTAATTTATAAATTGGAGCATTTTTACGAGGATAGAATTCAAGAAAAATTGAATACACTAAAGAAAACAATCATTGAAACAGGTAACCAAGTTGTGGAAAAGATTAGAAAATGTCAAAGGACTGGTTTGACAATGATTGTTTCATGGTTACAAAGATGAAGAATGAGGCATTAATAAAAAGCTGAGTGAGAGACATTCCAAAAATTCAGCGATTGCATACAAAGATGCATGGAGAGAGGAGAGAAGA
The DNA here is from genome assembly GCA_019973935.1 of Trichonephila clavipes. Classification (NCBI taxonomy): domain Eukaryota; kingdom Metazoa; phylum Arthropoda; class Arachnida; order Araneae; family Nephilidae; genus Trichonephila; species Trichonephila clavipes. The sequence continues at coordinate 1,104,751 of BMAU01017014.1, forward strand.
ACTTATAGGACAAAAAAGGATACTTTTTGAGAGTCGTTTTAAAAATTTTGAATATTTGAGGGGACACAACGAAAGTAGAGCTTTCTCTCTTTCGAGAGATACATCTTGGGTGTAATGTTTTAAGCCAAGAAACAATTCTTGTCGTAATAGGGAAGGAATTATTTTAAGTGATAAAACAGAAGTGTTAATCAGATGGAATGAACATTTCGATAACTTACTTAGCAGTGATAATGGTGACTTTGAAGCACTTAAAGGAAGCATGGAAACTCAAAGTCAAGGTGTAGTTGAACCACCATGATTAGAGGAAGTCAATGAAACCATAAATAAACTTAAAGACAAAAAGGCGGCCGGCACTGACGCTATTGCATCTAAGCTACTGAAAAATGGAGAGAAAGAACTTCTAAGAAAGTTCATGACTTATTTCAAGCGATTTGGGAATTAGAAGTAATTCCCAAGGAATGTAAAATGAGTATTACTTGTGTGTAATACATAAGAAAGGAGACATACTCTAGTGTTCCAATTATAGAGAAATTAGTCTGCTTTGTTCAAGTTAAAACCTCAAATATTCCGTTCAACAGACTTTCTGCATTAGTGGAAAAAACAGTTGCGGACTACCAAAATAGATTTCGGAAAGGAAGATGCACAACAGAGTACACATAAGCCTGTCATTAAACGAAGCAAAGATCATGGTCAAGATACAAAATGATCTTTCGGATCCATTGGAAATAAATAAATGGTGTTCTACAGGGAAATGAACTAGCGTGCCTAGCATTAGAAAAAGTAATAAGAGATTCCAATATCAGTACCACCGGAACTATCTTTAATAAATAAATGCATATGTTGTATTTTGCTGATGACATTCATATCATTCATCGAACACCTACTACACAAAGACAAGCCTTATTATCTTTAGAGACAGAGATATTCAAGATAAAACTGAAAATCAATTAAAATAAGACCAAACACATGCCACACGACCGCCGAAGCTGAGTGTTCAAGGTATTGGATCATAAATGACCTTGCCACGAGTTCGAGCCCAGTACCGCTAAGGATCCTCCACGTAGGGCAGCGTTGCACATTAAATCTGTTGAGAGCTGAAATGTCCTCCCGTTGGTTTTGTGTCAGCTCAGGTGTCATCCCTGTCGCTTGACCATGGTTCAAAATTACGTGGTCCGTCGCCAAAAGCCCTCATGTAGCTGAACAGTGCGACGTTAATATTCACTCATTTAATCACTCAAATACATGCCTTGCGCTAAATATATATCATATTTTAACAATTCCTACTTTAAAACTGAAAAGTATAATTTTGAAGTTGCTGATAGTTTCCCTTATTTAGGTTCGGTAGTTAACAACACATAAAAATCTGCACTTCTGAAATCTATAATATAGATGTCTTAATGGAATAAGAAATATAGGAAATTGAATTTAATTAAAAAGAAAACAAAGGTACTATTGTATAAAAAGTCTTTTAAGATCTGTATTAATTTATGCGTGTGAAACTTCGCCCATATCTCGTACAGATGAGAGCATAATAAGTATCTACGAAATGAAGATTTTAAGATTTAGTTTTGGAGAAATTCAGGAAATGGAACGTGGTGAAGAAGATTAAATTTCGAGTTCTATCAATTGTAATAAGAATCTGTCATTTTCAACTTCATCATAATGCAATTAAAATAAGTGCAGTTCACGTTGTCAAAATGGACGAAGACAGCATCACTAAAATGTACCCAATGCCTAACAAATTGGCACATGAAGAAACAGCAGGCCATATCTTAAATGGATTGATGACCTAGAAAAATATTTCCTAGCTTTGAGAATTAAGAATTGTAGAACACTAGCAAGAAGAAGGGTGGCCTAGAAAAAGACCACCCTTCCAGCCAAGGCCCACTCTTAATTTTCAAGCCAACGATGAAGAATTTATAAATTAGGATAATATACTAAATTTTTACTCTTAATCATTCTAAATATAACGAAAATGCCTATTTGCTTTTTGTATTGAGTCTCAAAATATATACCACTTTGTATTCAACAAAAATTAAGTGAAATAACTAGTTATTTACATTTTATTATTTTCAATAGGTGATTATTTGAAGTTAAGAATTATCGGTAATTCCACTGATACTTTGGAGATGAATATACCAAAATCTGTGGGAAGGTTTTTTTTTTCTTTTCAGATTTTTTTTCTGTATGTTCAACTCATCATATTTTTCTTCTTTAATTTTTGACTAAAATTAAATTCTATTAATTAAGACAAAACTTAACAATTACATTGAATTAAACCATTTAATGCAGTAAAAATATCAAATTCGACAATATGAATACACAATATGCTGTGAAAGGTCTTAGATATGACAGAAAAATTCTTGAAATTTTTTACTTTATTGGAACTTTTAGCTCTTGTTTTCACATAGTTGAATAATTAATGAGCTTATATTTTTTGATGGGTGAAGAAAGAAAGTAAATAATGCTTATTATTACAAAGAGTTTCAGAATTTTTTTTTTCTTAAATAATGTTTGCTGATGACAAAATTTCAAAAAAAAGAAGAAAAAAATAGTAAGAATTTAAAACGACATTTTAAAACATCTGCAGATAAAATATGCTGGTAAAAGTTATATATATATATATATCATTCCTGGAATATAAAAAGAAAACAAATACATAAATCCTTAAATTATTTGAAAAACACAAGGGCCAATAGAATTTAAATCTGAACTATAAGCTATTATTTGTTTCCAAATTCAGTTTAAAAAAGCATTTATTTCTACATTTAAATACAATCGAGTCGTTCATTATAAACAAGCTATTATGTAAAGTGTGAGGTATTTCCTTCATAAGCAATTAAAGTAATGATAAAATATTTAAAAAAAACAAAATCTTTAAGAAATTATTTACGTAATATTCAACATTTAATAAACACAAATGAACTATTTCCCCTATTTCCATGGAAAATATTGTGGTACTATAAAAAAATTAGCATATATTTTATCAGCCTTGCAAATTTCAGTAAAAGTTTACGTAAAATTTTTCAATATCCTACTGTAAAAGACACATATTTTTAATGTTTTCTGCTTGTAATAATATTTTTTTTTAAATTTGCTATTTATATTGAATTATTCTTTTTTTTATTTTAAAATGAAAACAGTCGACAAATATATATATATGTGTGTGTGTGTGTGTGTGTATGCATGTGTATTTTTATACAAATGTATGCATGCGTGTGTGTGTTTGTATGTATAGTGTAACATAGTTGCTAATGCATATTCAGATTAGCCTCTTAGGAAATTCTTCACGTTTCGACAAACCATATCACAAAAAAGAATATCAGATAAAATATATAACTTGACTCCTTATTTTAGCGCGGTCATGCATATTACATGAAATAGAGAAGATTTAATAAAAGTTTTTGAAAAGATGGAAGTTCAACTGAAATTCATATCTTTGTTTTGTAAGAATGTAAATTTAAACTTTTCGCAATTTTCATACTTTCTTTGCAATTTGGGTGCTTTTAAGACTCCAAGTAAGCTTTTAAATGGTATTTATATTTAAATATCATTTGGAACTGCGGATTTCCAGACATAACTGTTCTGCCACGTTCGTTATTTTATGTAAAGTACTATTTTAAAATTCTATAAACGCTCACATTGCAACATTAAAGTGAATAATTTAGAATATCTTCGCATCATAAATTATAAGAATGTACTTCATATTTTTGAAAGTCATATACTCCAGTCGCAGTTTCCTATGAAATATAACGAACAAATGGATGTTTTATAACATTACTTTAATCTACTCTTTTTCTTTATTCAGAAATTTTTAAAATTTTTGATTGATTAAAAAATTATCTGAAACATATACATAAAGGAATATATAAGCATACATAGAGAGCTTCTTTAGACTTGATTAAATATTTAAACTAATAAAAACATATTTTATTTCTTAATCGAAATCCTTAGAACGACAGGGTAATACAGCTATTTCCATATAGCATGTGATCCGTTTGAATACTTGCTGCAACGGAATTTTTCTTGAATTAGAATTAGAATGCTTAAAATTCATTTTTTTTTGCAATGCTTATAATTTTTTTGGAATTCATAATGCAAAACATTGCTCAAGTGTAAATTTACTAACAGCAGTTTGACATTCTTGAAATGTTACTTTCTTAATTGTACATTTCCTTAAAAAATTGATTGAGTTAGAAATATTTGAATTTTACATATACGAAATAATAACAGCTATTTATTTAATGCAAAAAATGATATTCAGGAATATGGCACTTTAAGAGCAGTCAGTAGGGTAATCCCCTTTTAAAACTCGATTTTGAGATTTTAATATTTTTAAAATCTAAAAATCAAGACCTTTCCAATGATATAACATACAAGTCATTATATGAGTTAGAAGTATTTTAAAATGTTTTCTAAAAAATAATCAGCTGATTTATCACGCCCATTTTGACAGATAGAAATGTAAACATTGACTTTTTAAAATTGGGGAAATGTTGCAAAGTCTCGATTAGTTTTTATTGTTTAAAACCCAAATTAACTTTAGATAATTGTATAACTGCCAATATTAGATTTGTTAAAAACCTTTGGAGGCAATTTCAGATTTTCATGTGTGTTTTAGTAAATGTTACACTTAAAATGTAGTCATTTTTTACTGAAATTCTGGTCTTTTCTTTAGTTTAAATTCATTTTTAATTAGTTATTGTTAATGATTATAAAATCTTTGCGTGTTTAAGTAAAGTGTTAAAAGAAAAAAAATAGGATATATAATTGTGGCCAGGTGAGAAATATTTACGTAATGAATCTTAATTTTATAAATGCATAATGCATAATGATGATATGTGATGAAAAGTAAATAGGATAATACTTTTACAAGGTAAGATTTTTTATAAAAGTTGTTTCCTAAACGTTTTTTTACATAAATTGTTTAAATGTTCTCTGTTTCTTAAATGCAATATCATAACGAAAATGTCAATATTCAATAAATTCATAATAATCATATTTGCTCGCTCAACTAAAAATTTGTTTTTGAAAAAACTAATTAATATATTTAAAAAAAATTCACTTCAGTAAAACTATAAATAAACAATTAATACATATAGTCAAAATCTTGAGTCTTTATATTTAATAGTTGCTGAGATAAAGGTATGATATTATACATCAAGTGTGATGTTTGCTGTCTTTGCGAGAAGCTTGTTACATACTTAAAAATACATAAATTTCATGTTTTAAAACATAAAAAGACTTTTATTTTGGCTTTTTTATAAATAATTTGTCCAGTTTAGAGCAATTTTTGAAGTTTTAAATTTAGAAACTGTCTGTAACAACAAAACCGAATGATAACTTTACAAAATCAAAGCGAAAACTTTCAAAATGTCGTATAATCAGGTATTTTTAAATAACATCTCATATTCATACAAAAACCATATTAATACATTTTTACATTATTTTTTATTTTGTTTTTAGTTCAAATTTGATATCTGTAAAGCATGAAAGCTACTAATTCTTCAAAAATTGATGTATAATTGAGAAAATTGAGGTAATACTGGAAATTATCTCGTTAAAAAAAACTGAAACATGCTATTCTGGGAAATTTAAGACTTTTTTTTTGCTTACTATTATATGCAAAATAAATTGCAAAGATGCTAATGTTTAATAAAATGGGACAAATATATGTTGTAATTCATTATTCATTCTGATCAAGTCACACTTCATAGTAAAAATTCCATTCTCTCAAAAATGTTGTTTTAAAACTAAGTGCACCTTTTTCTCAGAAAATAATGTATGTTGGCAGATGAATTTTTTTTCTCCTCATGTTACTGATATGTAACTATATATATTCATGTAAGTCCTTTTGGTATTTTCCAAAAATATTTGACTAAAATGCATATATCGAGACAAAAAATGTCAATTTTTTAAACTTTATCCTGATATTTTTATGTTACATGTTTTGATGAAACTAAAAAGTATATTTTAAATATTTCATTTCAATGCAAATGCTAATGTTTACTTATTGTTCAGACAAGTTTTTAAGCTTTAATATCCAAAGGTATTACAAAAAATTGTAACTAATTATAACTATGATCTATAATGCTTTTTTTCATTGCGATTGCATTTTTACAATTTCACATTATATTTATGATGCTTTCTGTTCAAATTTTATATCCGTAATGCATGGAAGCTACAAATTCTTTAAAAATTGATACAGAATTTGATGTTTTCTCGTTAAAAAAACTAAAAAATGCTGTTCTGGGCAAATTAGAACTTTTTTGCTTACTATTTTATGCAAAATAAATTGCTAAGATGCTAATGTTTAATAAAATGGGACAAATACATGTTGTAATTCATTATTTTTGTGATAAAGTGGCACTTTATAGTGAAAATTCAATTTTCTCAAAAATGATGTTTTTTAAAACTGTATTCATGTTTTTCTCAGAATATAATGTATGAATGTAATGGATTTTCCCCCTCATGTTACTTATATGCAACTATATATATTCATATTAGTTTTTTTATGGTTTTCTCAAAATATTTGACTAAGAATCCATATAACACGTGACATAAAATGTCAATTTTTTAAAAAATTCATAGTGATATTTTTATGTTACATGTTTTTGAGAAAACTAAACAATATATTTTAAATATTTCACTTAATTGCAAATATTGATGTTTATTTATTGTTTAGACAAGTTTTTAAATTTTAATAATTCAAAAGGTTTTCAATAATAGGTAACTAACAATAACTCAGATGTGTAACGCTTTTTGTCGTTGCGAGAAGCTTGTTACATGCATAAAAATACACCAACTTCATATTTAAAACATAAAAACAGTTTTATATTTGACTTTTTTCAGATATCTTTTGTACAGTTTTGAGAAAATTCTGAATTTTGAAACTTTTAGAAGTTGTGTTCGCATCGGAACATACAAATACATAATTAAATTTTTCTAACATCGTAATTGCCAAATCGTGACTTTTACATATTGATACATGTTTACATTATACTATTTATGATGTTATAAGGTCAAATTTGATATTTATAATGCATCGAAGTTAAAAATTCTTCACAGGTTGTTACATAATTTGTGAAAATTGATGAAAAATGCTAAAAAAAATCTCTTTGAACAAAAATTGAAGCTTACATTATATGTATTTTCTGAACATTTTAAGGCTTTTTTGTTTCCTATTTTATGCTTAAAAATTAAGAAGATAATAATGTTTAATAAAATAGAGCAAATACATGTTCTAATTTAATATTTTTGTGATTAAATGCATTTTTACACTTAAAATGCTATTATCTCAAAATGATTGTTTTCAAACTGCTGGTACATTTTTCAAAAAAATTAAAAAAATGAATATACTTGTAATTTTTAATACACATAAATAATATGTAACTATATATAATATAGCTATTTTCTTGGAGATTTTCCCAAAATATTTTGCTCAGAAACAGTTATCGTAAAAAAATGACAATTTTCACAAATTTCAAAGCGTTTTTTTTTTACGATGAATTTTTTCAAATATTAAACAATACATTTGAAACATTTACCATTATTTAAATCAAAAAGCCTAATTATTATTCAGCCAAAATTTGAAGTTTTATATTTAACAATTTCTGAGAAACATGTTCCTTAATTGGCACAATTTAACATTGTCGGTATAGGGGGTACCGACTAATCTTAAACTGATTTACTAAATTTTACTGATGACGGTGTTTTTCTGAATTACTGGTTTCTTTTCTGGTGTTCGTGCGGAATGTTAAGACAGTTCGCTGTTTTACAGTTCAATATGTTCTTCCTCTACTAAAGCTTTTTCAAAAATTACATAGACTGACTTTAATATTTTTTCTCATTATCGGACCCTTTGTATCTGATATACACTCTATAACCAAAAAAAAAACTGACTCACCAAGAACGAGCCATCCGGTTGACACAAAAATTGTTGGTAGAAAGATCATGCACATAATAGAAAATGATTCAAATTTCAGAGTTACCTAGTTACGAAATAACAAGCTCAATAAGATGTTGACCCACCTCTAGCGTAGATGCAAGCTGTCACACGAAGTAACATAGAGGGATAAAGCACTATGGTGATCTCCGGTGGTATTTCTTGACAAATTTTCTCCTATTGTCAGGTCGGGTCATGAACATTCCCTGTTAGATGCAGTCGTCTTTCCATCATATCCTAGACATGCTCAATTAGAAAGAGGTTTGGCGATGTGGATGACCGAGGAAGTGATTGGCAAGCTGTAAAGCAGTTCATAGCAACATGTATCTTATGTGGTTTGGCATTATCTTGCTGATAAATGAGGCAAGGGTGCTGCTAAAGGAACGGTAGCAAAACAGTTCTCAGAATATCCTCGACGTACCGCTGTGCTGTATGTGTGCTCTAATGACGATCAAAGTCAATAGTGAAAGCAGGATCGGCATGCTACCCTGGGCTTCTCCAGACACGTCCTCGATAATCGTCAGGACACAGCTGGTAGTGAAATTCGTTCGTAAACACTACAGGTCCCAAGTCAGCAGGATTCCAATCTGATCGAGCTAAGCATTTCTGTAATCTGGCTTAACAGTGTGCAAAGTAAATAGCAGATGTCGTAGAGGTCGGAACGAGCGTAACTTTCTCTCTATCAGCCGTCTGTGAATGTTCATAGTAGACACTCGTGTGCGTGTAGTACATCTGATTGTAGCTAACGATGAATCAGACGCTGTGACAGCAGATCTGATAATCAATGTCTCCTCGATCTGCTATGTCCCTAGGTCAACCACTACCATCATGACGCTTAAATCTGCCATTTACCATCCATCCTTGCCAGCATCTTCTAATGGCTGCATCGCTTCGACATATATGATGGGCGATTCTCCGATTTGCCCAAACTTGTTTCTTTCGGTTCAATGATACGACCTCTTTCAAACTCTGAGAATTGCTCGTAATTATCTCAAATCCATCAGCGATCATTTTTTCAGTCTTTAAAGGTATCCTAAATTGCAATGCAACAGACATTTTGACCATCAGACGGATAATCGCTTCTTATACACACCTCCGATGTTCCGATGCGTTGTAGCTCCCGCTATTCATTTTCATCGCACACCAAATTTTAATCATTTGCATGTTGGGTACAAATGTCTTTGCTCACGAAATTTCATTACAATCGGGAAACTCCTTCTTGGCGCGGGTTTTTTTTTGGTTATAGAGTGTATTTACCATCCATAACTCTAGTAAATTTTCCAGCTTCATAGTCCATGATGTATAAGATTAATTGATGAACAATTTAAGACTTTTTTTGTAAAAAACTAATGCATAAAGTGAAAACACTACCAACCCATTCTTGTTGAAACATTTTCTTTCTTCCTTTACTAGAGGAAGAACAACAACCTTCATTTTTAGCGTTCAGCGTTATGAGCTTTCATTGATGATATACAGGATGATTCAAAACTTATCACAAAGATTTAGTCAGGAAGAAAGGAATACGTCAAGAAACCCATTTCATGTAGGAAAGTATGTCCAAAAATGTACTCATTGGTATGTAGATGGTGCTATATGTTTCCAACTAGTGTACAGCTCAACCGACCACTCCTACTGTTCGAGCTGACTTGCAAGTGACGAAATGAATCGTTTTACGCATCCAGGGTTAGCATATATGTATCTGGTATATGGGGCAGTTGGTGAAAGTGGTTGTAGAGCAAAGCACGCTTACGATGATCAATACTCCAATGAAAGAGTACCGCAATATGAAATGTTTGCACATGTGCATCGCAATCTGTATGAATGTGGATCACTACCCTTCAACATGAATGATACGAGCTGAAAACGATTGACTTGGATTATCAACGTTGAAGAACAAGTCCTTAAGTCCAGCCATCTAGTTCATTGAATTTATCCTGGTTGTAATTCGGGGCCATAAAATGTCATGTGTGTGAGACCTTATCCGCAGTAAAATTGACCTTGTTACATTCAAAGTGGCTCCAGACGGGATTATACATGGTACAATGCCAATTTAAGCTCCTTTCGAGCTTTGGGTGCATAATATATTCAGACCCCTTTGTACTGACCGAAAAATATATAAGCTAAAATTTACTCCCAGAAAATATGGTTAAGTCTAGCTTATTCAGGCCTTCCGGGCTCTGGGGGAATTCCCCATACATCTAATGGATAAACCGGAACTACCATTATAGGCTAGGTGATTTTGGAAATGTCCGTTATTAATCTTGTGTTATTCTGAATCTTGTGTTAGAGAGGAAATGGTCGAAACATTTTAGCACCGATTGCGAAACTCTACTTTACCTTGTTGAAACAAAAGTTGCATTTGTAACAACTTAACTGTACTCTTCCTTGTATTCACTTTACTGGGACAATTGCTTTCAAGAAGATGACGTTTGCGAACATACTTTACTATGTCAAAGAGCTTTCCTAACGCATGTCATACTTTCCCAAGAAATTTATGAATGATAATTTTTGAATTACTCTTTATAAAGATAGATTCAAGTACTGCAATTAAAAGAAATTACATTTTTAAGAGGGTTCGGCACGTCTGTAGGAGCCTATGTTAAAGTGTGTAAGTTTCTGCACCTTTTTATCAGAAACTACTTACTTCTCATGAATAAAATTTTTACAGTAGATTATGTGAACTCTCAAAATCAATGTAATGATGGGTTTTGTCTTTTGGTTATAAATTAAATTACGTATGATTTGTTTTAAAATATTGTCCAATTTTCCCCTAAAAAAGTCATATCTAACAACGTTTGCTAGATATATCTATTTCCCTCCATAAAATATGTACACACGTTAAAAGTCTGCTCACTGAAACTTTGAGGTTAATATGAAAATAAGGTTTAAGAAAAAGGTACATAAAATGTAAAAATATTGCAATTTGAGAAAATACGCTTTATAGTAAAAACTTATAATTTGTGCATCGTTTTCTTTTTTAGTACTTTCCAGAAGCATATGAAGCATTTATTTTACTCTCTGCTCATATAAAAGACTCGTCTAACTTTCTTCTTTTCATTATTTTTAACAAGTTTATATTTTTTGAGGATCTCAAGGTGTTTTTGTTAGGCTACATGAATCCTACGTGCATCTAGTTTTTTTAAGCATGACACACATTTATAACTCGGTTCATTATCAGAATGTCTTCAGATCATTAATTTTGCGACATGACTCATGTTTAACTGAGCAATGAAGTCATTATTACCCCTAATAATAATAATACTTATATATATATATATATATATATATATATATATATATATATATATATATATATATATATATATATATATATATATATATATATATATATATATATATATATATATACATATATATTTAAGTTTGTATGCTTATAGAAAATCTTACGTTGCACACAAACTGCTAAGTATTTTATACCACTTTAAAGATAATTTAATACTAAATTCAATACAAAAAACAAATGTAATCATTTGCTGCACAAAAAAAGTTATACTGCAATAACTGTCTTCATACCTTGGATACTGATGATAGCAGAGAGTTATAAGAGCTTATTGCGGTTGTTTTTTGCTCTTTATTACAGCTTCAAATCAATATTTCATTCAGTTGATAATGGTTTTAAGCTCGTTCTTTGTTATTACATGATGCTAGGAAACAGTTCCTCAATTAGTTCGTTTTTAGTTCATGAGTACCTCATTCAGACAAGAGTTTTCAAACGGTGCCACAGGCTTTCGATAGGATCGAGGTCAGGCCTGTTTCCTGGCCAGGACAACAACTCAATGATATTAAAACGGTACAAGTCTTTCAATTATTTTACTGTGTGGCAATTAGCAGAATCTTGGAGAAAAATAAATGAAGCATTGTTCGTAAATAGATTCTTGATGGTTGGCAGAATTATGGGTTCTAGAATGGTGTCAATGTAATGTGGTATTCAGTTTCCCATCTACGATAGGAAGGCGACCTATACTATCTGATGATATGAATGACTAAATGATAGAAATATGTAGATACTTCAGAGTTGCCTGGATGCAGTCAGGATGTGGCATTTCTGCTATTCTACGTCTTACATATTTTAAGCTATTACTACCGAATAACGATATTTTAGATAAATCTCTCTATAAAACTTGTGACCAATAATCATTTGCCCAATTAACGTGTTCCATTGTTCACTGTAGTCCCTTTTAGAGCTGCTGTAAATTGAGATATGACTTTTTTCGAGGAATTCTGCCTTTTAGTCTTACATCTGTTTATCTAATCCTGGTTGTTTTTGAACTGACAGAAACACCAGAATCCCTCAGATCACTTCTGATGCTGTCAATGAAATCCTTTTATCTCTGAAACATAATATTTTTGTTCTTCTGTCATCAATAAAAGTGGTGCTCTTTTTTCGGTTTTTACCTGCTTTTTTTCAATTTAAATTTGTCTCCTGACATCTTAAGCAAAACCTTCAGCCTCCAACTGTATTTACTGTAATACCCACATGTTTTGTAGTTTGTTTAATATTTGGCACTATTCTAAGTATATGTACAGTTATGTTATTGAATCCATATTTATGAAAGTGTCCTATCTCAATCTTAGCCTGGTTTTTGTTGCAATCAAATTTCCTTATATCAGACCTATGCTGGTTCAATCTAATATTGATAGTGTTAGAGGTCTGACCTATGTAAGCAAATTTACATATGTTGCATGTCATTTTGTAAACACAGTTAAAAGTCTTACAAAATATATAACCTGCATCCATATCCAACTGTTCCCCACTCATCATGCCACACGACTTGCATCTTTTATCAGTGCAAGATCTAAATTTTAGTTTTAAAGCATGAATATCTCTGAAAAACCGAGTTTCTAATATGTTACCAAAATCATTATATCTTTGATTTTCATCTATACTATCGGAAAAATGAATATTTCGTTTTGTTGTACGAGATAAATTCTTATATTTAGAGTTCCAAAAAATTCGAGTTTGAAAAATTCTAACACGACAATGTTTAGATACAGAAGGGAAAGCAAAAAAATTCTGATTATCAAAACAATTCACACATTTTTTTGCATTTTTTAAAAAATTTATAGTTTTTTTATATGCCAACTCAGAACCTTTGTGCCCATCACCACAACTAACTAAAGCCATACCCAAATATATACAAAATTTCTACATAAGATCTCATAAAATGGTAAATGGATGACGATGGTACAGTTACCATTATACTGTACCACCGAGCAATGTCATACCCTGGTAGAACAAATTGCCAGTCGCTTAGAACTTGTTATTTTTCAAATTCATAGTTATTTTAAAAGTTAAAGGTATATTGAAAGGACCCAAATAAAATATCATTAGCAAAAGTTTTTTCAATCACATTAATATAAAGTGAAATAATGAGCAATAATTCCAAAAAATCTAATCCACTCATAGATAACATATCCACAATTACTTTATAGGCACAAAATCAGAAGTTGGCATAATATTTTTATATAAACAAGAAAAACACACAAGGAAAAAGAACAAAGCCAAATAAAACTAAATAAAAAAAAGAAAAAAAAAAGAAAAACATTCATAGACAAGATTTTGAATCTAATGGCGATTTCAAAATTCGCTATAAGCAAACATACTCTATATTGACTACATACATAACTGAACAAACTCATTAGTAAATAGATTTATACATGGATAGGCGCAAAGCAGCCAAATGAATGCATAAAATATATATAAAAGAAATATGTATTATTTATCAAAAACAAGAAATAATAGATAAAGAACATAACAAGAAATAACGTAATAAATATATGAAAGCTGAACATGAAGAACAAAATTATAGAGAAATAAAAGAACTACAAAAAAGAACCTAGTGAGTCAGAAAGCAATTTCGGACTTAGGACCGAATAAGTGGGGTTAAACTAGTTTGAAGGCGCCAACCTTCCCCTTTGCAACTTGGTAAGAAAACCAAATAAAATAAACAAAACTTCAGAGAAAGTATAACTCAGAGAGCATGATAAAACCAATCACTACTATTATGTAACAAACTCTCCTAAACTCTTAATGCAGAAAAATCACAAAATCACAAAATAATTATGTAAGAAAAGTAGAAAAATACTATAACAATTACATAATAAAAGTATCTTTCAAAAAATAATTTAACAAAATTTCTTTACTCACAAAGCTTTTACGAAGAGAAACAAGCATCTTGCCATTAATGAAAGTCAATTATTCACCAAGTTAAAAAGTTCGAAAAAACATAAACACATCTTTTGAGCTGACTTTTAAACCAGCCAGCAAAAACAAGTATAAAATGACGACAATCAAATATTTTAAAATTTGAATTGGTTGATTGTCAAATATATATATATATATATATATATATATATATATATATATATATATATATATATATATATAAATAAATAAATATATATATATATAAATATATATATATATAAATATATATATATATATATATAAATATATATATATATATATATATATATGTATATATATATATATATATTTATTTATATATATATATATATAAATAAAATATATATATACATATATATATATACATATATATATATATATATATATATATATATATATATATATATATATATATATATATATATATATATATATATATATATATATATATATATATATGTATATAAAGATATATAGAGTGGTGGTCAAAATTGTATGCTTATGGAAAATGTTACATTTGTGTTTGATTTTTTTGATGTTTTCTTTTGTTTCGTGTATTTTGCATATATTCCTTGTGTAGCTTAAATATATTTCTGTGGACTATCTGTAACTCAAATACTTGATGTTCCAGTGATTTAGTTATTCTATATATCTTCCAAATTATGTATTACACATTACTTATTGTCAAATTTTTATGATTGTAGTTATAAATATTTTTAGTGACTGGCAATTAGATAAGCTTTATAGCAGATCTTTGCTCGGTGATGCATTATTATGATACGTGCATTATCGATAGAAAGTTACCATAATTTGAGTGTTAGATATTCTTTGAATATATCAGTTCTTGTACTGAATAGACTTTTTTATTTGGATGCCCTTTCATGTTTTAGGCAATTTTTAGTTTGATATACTGTGTCAGTTCTATACATTGGAATATTTTTGTTCCATTTCATTTGTGAATTTTGATAACAGTTATTTGGATTTGAGTTTTTGACTTTTGTTATATTGATTTTGTATAAATACTTACAATGAATCACAAGATTGGTGGTTCAAATTTTACAGTAGTTAATACTAGTCGTGAAAAGGCAAATTCCTGTAGGACTAGAACTTTCTGGAATTCTGATTATATTAGGCATAACAATTTATATAATTATGATTATGTTACCAATAACTCTCTGAATAAACATAATCATCGTTCTATTTCTACTAGATTGAACTCACATAATCGTTTTAATTTCCACAATAACAATTACTAGTTTGATTTTAGGCAATTTCTACACAAAAATTATTTTCGTTATAATAAATGCAATAATAGTAGTTGTAAAACATGTCTAATGTTAAATATTGAACAATATGATAATACATCCAAATTTTTCTTATGTAAAACCTTTAATTGCAATTATATGTTGAGAATTGTAAAATTTGTATTTTTAAATATATTGACCAAACATGTAATACTATTAATATTCGTATTAATCTACATAGATCAAATACCAAAAATTCACGAGCATAACAGTATTAATAAAATTGAACTTAGGCACTTTCATTTACATGGCTTTGATAATATTAATATTTCTATTCTCAGAATAGTACCTCATGTTAAAAATAGATTGTGGTGGTAAAACCACTTTATTAAATGTTATAACACTAGATATTAATATAGTTTGGATAACATTTAGTTTGGAAAAAATGTCTTATTTATCATTCAACAGTATTACAACAAAAATATTTCTATAATAGTGATATTGCTCATAAAGTTAAACGTATAAAAAGAGGAAAACGAAAGAGAATAATGCATAGACTTCCAGTGCAGATAGATTCTAAAATTAAAGATTTTTGCAGCAATTTTGAAAATTCTTTTAACATTAAACAAATTAGGCATTTCTTGTTTGGTTTAAACAAAATAGAAATTAGGTATACTAGAGTTATCCTCAAAAAGTATGGCTTTAAAGACTGTCATGTCTTACATATTATTAAGGACATTATTAATTTTAACATTCATGAATTCATTATTGAAGATTTAGATTTAGTAAATAGTTCTACACTGAGTATTGTACCATGCTATTCATGAATAAATCTTTTAATCACATTAATTTCTCAAATATATTTAATAAGTATGTTCATTGCCTGCCTATTAATAACGTTTGCATTAAGAAGACACTTAAATATAATAAAAAATAGGTAGCTCATTTTTAATTACAATGATATTAATGATTTGCAAAATAATAATAATACTGTTTGTAATTGTAAAGATTATTCTGATTTTATAAATGTTCATCACAAACATGTGGTAACTGGTAATCTAAATATTGTTAAAGATAATACTCTTAGAGAAATAAAGTCCAAACGTACTAGTTTTAGATTAATAATCTCTAATAATAAAACAATGCTTTTAAAAATCAAATTTCTAAAGATATTAGTACCTTCATTACAAAATTAGCTATTAATTATACAGTCTTCCTATAGTAGCTTTTAATGCATTTAAATGTAAAGTTTTAAATGAATTACTGAACTTTAACTATAAAACTGATAATGATATAACATACTATAATATTAAGCACCGAATTGCAGACCAACAAAAGAACTTTATTATTGTTTATTTTGATAAAGTACCGGGTAATTATGCAATTATTTGTAAGTGGCTTTATATTAATATGCTAAACAAACATTTTCATAATAATTCTGTTTTTAAATAAATCTAATTCAAGCAAAAGAGAAATTATTAATCGAATCTCTGCTTTTTATAAAAAAATAGATCTAAGTATTCTGGATACTAAATTCCCACAAATTTTCCTAACTCCTAAATTTCATAAAAATCTTGTTAAATTTAGAACTACGACGAATGGTTTTAAAACTTATATTACTCTACCGGGCAAGAAGCTACAAAATATTATTCAATCAACATTAGACAAAATTGATAATTCTATTATAGTTAAGAATAGTATGGACATTTTTATTAAGCATATGCATGGTAAAAAAAATATTTCATTTTATACCTATGATTTTGAAGATTTATTTAACTCCATTGATATAGAAGACATGTTTAAGATTCTTAAAATAGCATATAGCAAATATTTTTTTGAATAAGATAATAAAATATGATAAATATATTTCTATTATTGAATTAATATTAAAATAAACTTTTATTTTCCATAATAACGCTCATTATCAGAAAATTAAAGGTTTACCACAAGGTGGACCTGCTAGCAACTGCTTTGCAAATATTTACTTGCATTTTTATGAAAATGAAAGTATTTATTATGAATCTTGTTACTTTTTTAGATATATAGATGATTTGATTATTTTTAGTAATATAGTAGACTGTGTTCCTAACTTGAATTTTTATCCCCACCGTTTAAAATTATTAAAAACTAATTATAATAATGAGTCAGCTAACTTTTTGGACCTTCAATTAAACATTAAGAATAATTTGCTTTTAAATAATATTTTTGACAAAAGAGACTCATTTGATTTTAACATTATAAAAATGCCTTTCTGGGGTATTAACTTAAATCTATCAATATTTAGAAATATTATGTTAAATTTTATAAAAAAAGAAACAATGATTTAGTTACTGATACAATTTTAATCCATAGTTATTTTGTGAAAATTTGCAAGAATTGTTTAGAATACAATTATCCTAGTAAATTTATTTTTAAATATATTTCTATTTCTAATTAAATCGAGTTTTATCTAAGTTCAATATTTTATTTACTATTTCTTCTCTATCTATTTAGTTTATTTTTTTAAAAAAAATATTTTTTTAAAAAAAAATTCTGCACTTAGTTTAATTGCAACTTAACATTCTAGTATATATTCATCCAAGTAAATTTACTTTAATATATTTCTATTTGATACTATCTGTTCTGAACTTTGATTTTTATTTTATATAAAACTTACTATGTTTTGTTTAATTATATAACTTGGTGGTTAGCTTAATTACAAAATAACTATCCAGATGGCATCACGGTTTTTTCCATCTTGTGTTGACGTTTCAATCTTTTAAGCCATTTCACGTAGGATCTCATCGCAGTAGGTCGTATTTTAGAGTTCAGGATTCTTGTTTAACAAGTACGTTTTTCCTAATATTTTCTATATTTTTTTATTATTCCTCTCCTTGAGAAATTCGTTATTGTTTTCTTTTCTCAATTTCTTTTTACGATTTTATTAGGTTATTCATACACGTGTTGTATTAGGCTTAACTTTTCAGCTTTGCTCTTTGTTATCTCTCTTTCTATTATGTCGAAAATTTTTGCTGTACGGGGAAGGTTGGAACCATGAAGCGCTGCTTAACTTTAATTCGCTAGCCTAATTCAGTGACAGCTTTAGAAATGTCAATAGGTCTCCAGTTTAGTCCAATGACTTTTTGTATCTACAGTTGTTGTGTCTCCTGAATTCTAATTTCTTTCTTATTTAGCACTGTAGGATCTAGTATGTATTCGCTTTTATTTTATTATACTATATGTATATACATATATATATATATATTCCACAAATCCATATATCATTTATTAATCCATATATTAATTCCACAAATGTAGATCTTGGAAGGGATCTGTTATTTACTGACTGAGTTTTTCCATGTAAACTTTTTCTGAATAACATAGGATCAGTTAAATCTCTCTAATAATTGACTTCATTTAATTCATCCTATTAATTCATATTCATTGAATTTCGTAAATTACCCGTGTGTATGTGTTTATGATCATAGTGTCTTTCGTTACATGCAGATTTTGTCTTTTGAGACATACACCAGGTATTTATACACGCGGGACACAATTAATTGTAAGTGCTCTCGTTTTAAGGCAGAATAGGAAAATAAACAGTCCAAACAGAAGTTTTCATGATGTGTAGATTATTTATATTACAGCTTATTCCCATACTATAATATCTTCGAATTTTCGATATTAAAATGTTGTTGAATCAATTACGATCCCTTAAGCTTTTTCCGCCTCGAAACTTGTTCCCATTGTTTTTGCATTTAAGATCCAATAGTCAAGTGCCCATATAATTTTGGATAAGCTCAATTTAATCAAATTTTTCCACTTGAATATCATGTGGATTCGCACTCATCAGAAGCTTTAGCAAAGAGGAACACAGGTGCTCCTAGCAGATATCATTTGATGCGCTTTAAGAAGTAGCTTCATTTAAAAAATAAATAAAAATACGTCTAATAATCGTTTTTCCTCACAACATATATCAGTTATACATAAATATTTGAAATTTAAAAAGTATAAAAAATTGAAAATTGATTATTTTTCGAAGATTCATGTGCTTGACCCTCTTGACTACGCTATGTAGTTTTTGGTCATAATTGTACCTCTAGAACAGGTGTGCCCAACCGAAATCGGTTGGTGGGATACGTAAAAATTTACTAAACTGAGGTGGGCCGTACATATCAAAATAAAAAAAAATATTCTAAATATTTTACTATCGTACAGCATTCAAAATATGATATAATCAGCATTCAATTATTGATATGTTAAAAAAACACCAATTTACTGGATCGCAATCACAACAAAGTTGAAAGTCGACCGATTGCACTTGTTGGTGGAAGAATAACTCTTAACCTACAAGGTTCTTATCTACAGTAAATTTATGCTGTCATCTGAAGTTACGTAGTATAAGAACTATGTGCGTAACATCTTCACATTTTATACTTGTGTTACAGTATGTTTGCATAAAATTGAATTAGATTTTCAAAATTTTTATTTCCAGTGCTAAAAAGCAATTAAGTAAAGAAAAACAGCTTTGAAATTATTAAACTATTTGTCAAAAAAAAGTTTTTTTTTTCTGCCCAACAGCCAAATGTTTAGTTTCTTATTGTGTGATATTAATTATTGAATCGTGATTAAATATATATCAAAAAATAAAAAGTTACACAATTTAAGAAGGTTAAAACATTAAACATTTTTATTCTGTGCTACCGTAATTACCTTACATTTCTACTAGTTGATCTGACAGTCCTGAGCCAACTCATTAAATCCAACATTAGATTCTTTCATTGCCAAATAACACAAGAAAAAACTACTTATCTGAACTTCAAAATATACACATAAATTATTTCTCTGACAAATAGAACTAAATACACTACTCACTCTCAACGAAGTTCTCGTTGAAAGAGGAATAACATACCCAAGCTCATCTTATTTCCTTCATCCATCAACCCCTGTTATTACAATTGCTTGGAAGTCAAATGAAGGAAAAAAATTATTTAGGTAAAAACTGCACGGGGAGAGGTGGGGTGGGTCAAAACACGATATTTTCGATTCAACCATCTGCAGTGCAAATGCCTAATATAATATAGACATAAACTTCAATTGGGCCGCAAAAATTCTGCAAATGGGCCGCGGGTTGGGCTCTAGAATTTAACAAGCTTCAATATATATCTTTCTTATTCTTTCATGAATGATATTTTTGATTTTGCAATACCAATTACGAATTGAATAATAATAATAAAAAAAATCGGCATTCTTCAAAATATTTTTACATATTTTTTTTATAATTTCTTTCATGTTTATATGGTTTTAAATAATTTGAACATGCAACCACATGTTTTGTAGAAAAGGCGATTTCATAGAAAAATTATGAGAATAAAAAGTGAAGTACTGGTAATATAAGTGGTACTTGAAACATTAAGATATAATTTGACTCCTTAAATTATTTGTGAATAAATTTTTAATACACTTAAAATAATTTAAAACAAAACAGTCACGTCTAATGTCATTGTTTGAATCTATCTGAACCTTTAGAAATAAAGGCATTCAATAACAGCTCTAATGCATGCTTTTCCCAGCTAACGATAAAAGAAAATTTGATACGCGAAAAAAAATAGAATTAATTTTTGTACTTGATATCACATATGTTTTGTATTTGATTTACTTTTAAGATAAACAATACTTATATAATCAATGCATTGTATGCAACAAATTACGTAACAATACTATCGTATAATATATAATCTTGATTGCATTCTATTACAATTGGGAACATTTTCATCAATGTATATAAAACATATTTAAAAAAAATCTAGATAACCATATCTAACAAAATTAATGGCCAAATTATTTTGTTTACTGATACTCAAATCCTTATTTCTATGATATATAGATAAGAAAATAAAATCTTGCAAGCATTTTTACGGCATTAATGATCAATAAATCGGATTCCCCAAAAATAACTCCATTCATAGAAAAACTCTTTTTCCGAATAAAATATAAATTGCATTCATGTTCTGCTTGATGATTCAAAATAAATATAAATTTACTCGCATCTGATGTGTAAATAGCACGAAATAAATGGCTTCCAAAACTATCCTGTAATTTCGAACAATCAATCGGACTCGCCGTACCGGGAAATAAGGTCATCAGTAGTTTTCCGAACAGAAAATCAACAGCATAATTCAAAAGAAAAGACATTACTATTGTCCCATGCCGTTAGGGTAACTTTGCAAGCAGTCAAACTGATTTACTAGATTTCTATGCATAGTTTGAATAGGAAAATGACATTTTTTCCATTGCTTCTTAAATTTATCGTTAATAAATTATTTGAATAACTACACCGATTCGATGAAAATTCTGTTCATGTCACATAACACTGTATATATATATATATATATATATATATATATATATATATATATATATATATATATACTGTATATATATATTCTATTGTACTACTGACGATATTCTATTTTTGACCTATACTGTCTGGTTATACGTCTTGATTAGCATCCTTAGACGTATTTTAATTTAGTATATATCTTCATTATTTTTATATGTATATACGACATAATAACTGAAATGAAAACAATAAGCATGAAATAAAAAACACAGTACATTGCAATTCAAAGTGACATTGCCAGAGTAATACATTTCCGAAAGAGTAGAAGTCTACAGCTGAGATTTCAAGTTTTAGCACATTTTTAAGTTATAATTTTTGATTTCTATTTGTCTTTATTAAATAACTTAAATAAAAATTAGAAAACTAAATATGATTTGACACATGTACAAAAATGTTTAAAATATAAAATGTATTTAAAATTCTAAATCTCCATGTTCTAAGAGCTTCAAAAGTGGTATACTTACTTATTATAAGTTCATTATTTTCTCTAGCATCATTCTATACACTTAAAAAGTGACTCAGTTTTCATTAGAACTGCAGCGTACTGTTTCAGAATGTTCACTATTCTTATATTTTAGTGAAATGAATTTAGTTCTTTGTGTTGTTACTAATGCTGTCTTTATGGAAAATGCCACAATGAAGAGCATGAAGTTCATTGTAGCAAGGGAGCTAGATTACATCTGTCGTTTTCTATAACTTTGATCATCACGCAGGGACAGTACGTTTTGATTATTTCCTTCTGAATGAACCTGTAGAAGTATTTCTACAATGAAGAATCGAGAAAATAGAGCAGGTTGAAAACAATTGCATTTTATACACCTTTATATATTGATATTCTTTGGACAACTTGTTATCGAAGACGAAGCACATCTAGAAACGTATTTTTGGTTTAGTTTAGGTAAAGTTATCTATTATTTTGAGAAACTCGCAATTTTTACTAAGTTAATAACATTCTAATACTTACAATCATATTCGTTCAATGAATTCAATATCTGTATTTTAAAGTTTCAGTTTAACTTCTTTTCATCAATGAATTAGAGAAATATATGAAGTTTCTTTTAGGTTTTTCAATTTGAAAACATTACACATTCCAAGTTAGAAACTGTCTTGAAACTAAGCTCTCTATAACTGGAAATAGGATACAGAAAAAATATCTTTATGCATTAGCATGAAAAAATAAATTTAAAAATTAACAATATGAAACCGCTGTGAGTATACAATGTTTCAATTATTCTATTTCTCTATGAATGGTATACAAACGAATTGGTTGGTGAAAACCAATTTAAAATTTCCTCATTTACTGTAAGTGAGAAGGGATCATATATAACAGGAAACTCCCCAAACTCGTATGGAGTAAAAACATTATTTTCTTTTTGGTTTTTTTTTTCAAAGGAACCGAATGAGCTCTGCTATGTTTTTCCATTAGCCACCATTAATAATTAGGTACCTGCTACGTTCAAAGAAAAACTATTTCCCCAATCGAAATAAAATATGTTACCTTTCAAAAAATCTGCGTCGATGGCAATATAAAAGAGGTTCTTAAGCAATAATCGAAATAAGTGTATGAGAATTGCACATATTAACAGTTTAAATAATTTTTACCTTGATGTTAATTTATGATTTAAATTAAATTCTAATCATTTTGAAATCATTGCATACTGAAACAAAATGTACATATCACATAAACATATGTAATATTTTATTTTATGATTTCCATTTATTTTTCAATTTAAGATAAATGGTTAAAATATTTGAAAACACAATACTCTTATATATTTTGCGAGATATTTAAATTTGTGTTGGTAAATTTATTTTAAATAGGAATTTTTGAAGAACACAAATTAAACCCATTGATAATGTAAGGAACTTAGAATCAGATTTAATTAACATTTTACAATAGAGTATAAAAATAGCAAAATTCAATAGAAATATTTCTCAAAATTTCAAAAAATTTGTCATTCTTTAACTAAACAATGTTGTAAGACTTATGAATCGGAAGAGTATTTTACAAAGAAAAATATAAAGTATACGTTTCATTAAAACTTAACCATAAAATAGTAATAACTTATGTAGTGAACTTTGATGCAGATGTAATTTTTAACAAATGTTATTTGACATATAATTGTATCAAATATTTCTAAAATTATTTAACAAAGATGCGTGAAATTAGTAAATGGACCACTATCAGGGTTATTGTTGGTGTGTACTACGTACGAGATATAAATAATTAAAAAATGAACATAAAAAATGAACAATTGATATTAAATATAAACTGATAATTATTCGAATTTGAACATGTTTTCAAAATGTCTCTCATCACCGTTTACGTGTGTTTGCAATAACATTTATCATCTATATTTCACTTCAACCGAGATAATGGAAATATAGAGTAACCATATTTAGAAAAACACTACAATACCCGTGTTGAGAAATTCATTTTCTACAGATATTATTCAAATTTAAAAGCAACATTTATATTAAACTCATCTTGAACTTACACAAAGAACAATATACAGTACAAGTCAAATGAAATATTGAAGCCTGTCAAATATTAAATGGGCAGTTATTACTTCAATTCACACACCTGCTGCAAATTCATTAGAGCATAGATCATTTAACCAAATTCAAGGGCTCTTATCTAACATGCAGGCAATGATGAAGACCTCGCCTAGTACTTTGATTTCTAGAAGTTCCTTTAAATTTGAAATAATCCGGTCAAAGTTTCCTGAGAGTTTGCCGCTTCACCACTTTCTAGCTTCAGCGATTGATGAAATGTGGGTAGATTTGAACTAACCGGGAATGACATCCCCGAAGGATTCATCAACGCTCATTGTGACTGTGTGCATAATTGTGTTAAAAGGGGTCTCAGGGGTGTTAATTTTGTCTCGAGGGATGTAAATATAAATAATTTTCAAACATGCCTAATTTCTTTAAATTGAAATTAAATAATTCGAATCTTTCTCACACATTATTTGCAACGGATGATGGCTTCAAAAAAGTATAAAATGTTTGAAATATAATAATAATTTTAAAAATTATAGGCATGCGCAAATAAGAAATAATTTTGTAACACATATTATGTAATTTTTGAGTTGCGCACACTAGTTTCTAAAATAGTTGCTTCTTATGCATAAAACTTTATAGAATTATTAAATGTATGATACTCTTTAAAACCGACATCATTTAAGAGTAATACGTATTTTGTATTTAAAAATATTTGAAACTTATATTGATTCTTTTTTAAAAAAAAATTTGAAAAAGTATTTTTGTTTTATTTTTTAAAAAATATAATTTATTACTCTACTATTTTTAAAAATACTGCAGTGCAGTAAGGATACATTTAACTTTATAAATCAACTTATAACTAGTTTTTAAAGCTACTATTTTAGAAAACAGCATTCGTAACGTAAACCTTAATCAATATTTCTTATTGAAATGTCTCTTATTTTCATATGCTTAGGATTTTTAACATTATGATTATATTTTGAACATTTTATACTTTTCTGAAACTCCATTCTTTTGTAAGTAATGCGTAAAAGATTCGACTTATATAGTTTTAATTTTAAGGAGATATGTGTATTTGAATATTTTTTATATTTTCACCCCTATTGAGCCAGGTAACACACTGAGATCCCTTTTAAATGTGCATTTTACTAAATGAGACAGCTCTTTTTACCAACACATAAACATATACAATATATGTATACAAACTTCATCATGTTTCCTTTGAATTTTTTGTTCCGTTAAACGTAGCGAATGGAAAGACACATTTTTGTTTTCATTTATAGCCAAAATCCGTTATATAAAAAGTATTCCTCTTTATTTTCAGACACATATAAAAGTTGTCAAAATAAAATTAAACAGATATTTAAAAAAACAATTCACAACACACACACATTAACTAAAGATACGTGGCTGAAAGCAGTAGGAATATAATAATTTCGAAGAGATATGTAATATCCTTCAAAACTCCAAGCATTGTTTTTTTTCAATATTAGATCTTTCAGAAAGTTATCAAGGAAGGAATCAAATGATTTTATTTCACTCTTTTGGTTTCAAAAGTAAAATAATTTAGCATCAGAGGTAGATTAAAATCTTAATTAATGACAGAAATATATATATATATATATATATATATATATATATATATATATATATATATATATATATATATATATTACATTTATTCCAGCTACACCAGTATGCGTGCGAAGTTTATATTCTTTCATTAGAAAACATTTTTTCTTAAAGCTTACCTCTATATTTGTGTATAAACCTTTATTTAAAATTTATGAAATAATCATTATATATATATTGCAGAATTTTACTCTTTTTCTAATTGTAAATGAATATTTTTGCAATTGTTTTTTACAGAATGCATTAATACGCACTTAAATTTGAATTTACTTTCTTTCATTTTAGCGCCGATTTTAGATATACCAATAGACATTTGGAATTTGTATATTTGTACAATTATGAACATATTTTTCATGTTCATTTAATGTAATACATAAAATAATGAATGAGATAATGCACACTTAAATTTTCCAAAGATGTTTATTCATTTTAAAATTCATTTTGTAGGAAAGCATTAAGTAAAATTAAATATAAACATGTACATAAAGTATCATTCGTAATTTTTTTAAAAAATCCATGTTATTAAAGCATATATTACTGAAATATATAGAGTTTTTGAAATTTTCTTCCATAATTCAATTCTTACTACATTCAAATAAAGTAATTTGTGAACAATTGAGTTTGTTTTATGCGATAGATTAATTCAAATGTATTCAAAAACCAGCGAAATGATAATTGAATAAAAAAATTGCAACAAAACTTGTAAGTAAATAAATGATTAAAAATTTGTTTCCTAATAAAAATAAATAAAACTTAAATCTTCCACCTCAATCAGTTTAGGATTAAGTGAACAAATGTTTCAGGAAAATTAAATAATGAAATTAATTATAAACCTTGTATTTATGTTTTCTTTTAACTCTCAACTGGATCGCGGATTCGACCGTTTTGATTAATTTAAGTAACTGATTCCACTTTTTTGTACCATTCGTCTGATTTCAATAAACTTCACAGTAAAGTAATGGGTTTCAATGCGTATAAGTAAATCGAAAATTTAATTAAATATGTTTTTAAAAAGAAGCTTACTTCTTTGTTATTCATATAAAAATAATGACTTAAAAACTAACTTTGACCTCACACATAGAAAAAATTAGAATGAACGAACACAACAATCGATTTCTTAGAAACGAAATAAAGAAACATTTAATTCTTATTTTATATCACATTGTTTTGCTATTTTCAAAAAATACTAAAAAGGGTTGGAAAAAATTCGTTCACCCGCAGTGAAAACGTGTTGAATTGGATGCAAGTTTACACGTGACAGAAATAAAATATTGGCTATTTATTTGTTATATTTATTTTTCTGATGCATCTGCAGTTTGCAGTGAATGTTTAATGAACATAAATTGTTCGAACATATCGTAAGGTGGCTTTTACTTCTATACTTAAGACGCCATAGGTTTCAACAGGAACACACTTTTATAAGAACATTTTTACAAACTAAAATGGATTTCTTTACGTTCATGTGTAGATTTGAAACATTTTTTTCAATATTGTAAAACACCTATACCTGACAACTACAACTTTTTCTACAGAATCTAGTATATATAAATTGAGTTTAATGAATCAAATATATATATATATTTAATTTGTCAAAACTTTGTAATTTTCTCAGCCAGAAATAAAATATATCTATTAAACGAATAAGTTGGAGTAATTTAAAGTATCTACTATCGTGAGAACAATAAATTACAGTCCAATATAAACTGTCTGTTTTATATTGGAAGTGAAATATTAAATAAAGCTTCTATAGTTTGTGAAATACTTTTGTAGAAGGAAAGCAAATGATAAATAAAAATTTTAATACAATGTTACAGATTTCTAGAATTTATAAATGAAAATAGAAACAGCATCCATTCATCCCATTTACAAAGCCCAATTTTCAAATTTGCTACTGACGTAAAACTCCGACTCAAATTTTCCGTATGTATTTGAATCCGAAACGTAGACAATCAATCATTAAATATGAAAATGGTATTTTGGTTGTTCGTATTTATCTTTTATTATCAATATGCATATTACCAAAAAGTTTCAATATTGCTACAGACACTTTGAATGGTTACACATACTTTGTATTTCATTTTGTTCTTTTTTATTGTTAGTTATCTTCCTTCTCATGTTTTCAGAATAATACTTGTTATATGTGAAATTGGTTTGCTTTTTATGATATAAAACAACGACTAAACATTTTTAAGAATTTTGCTTTGTCTTAAATGTTATATTAATATTGGGTGGTGCTGTAACAAAGAACGACATCTGTATATTAAGAATGTTTGTTTTAACAGACTCTGTTTTCCTTTCAATGTAAAATCATATCTCGGGGAATATACTTTTGTACACTATCACAACGGAGAAACATTCAATTAATCATGAAAACTTTTAGATACATTTTTACATCACGCAATACTTAAATATAGGGTCGATGTTATGGAATTGTTGTAACGTATATATGGTTATAAGTAGAGTTCACCACTTACGCCTATTTTTTAGCATTAAATTGATTTTTAAAGCAAACATATTAAGCTCCTTCTATTCAAATTACTATTGGATCATTCAAAAATTTCCGACTATATGAAATAATTCTAATTACTTAATGAGTTGCATTTTTAACCAAAGGAAACACATTTTTACATACAGAAATGAAATACACATGGAAATTAGACACTTTAATTTACATGTACAAGAAAACACAATGCGTAAAATTATTGGGAATTTTACCTAATATGAAAAAAATTAATGTATGACATCAGCGAAAATAGACACCTGGTTTTCATGGCGATGGATGATAGTACAGTTTCCTCCAGTTAGTTGGCAACAGGTTGATCCACTGCTACAAGTGTATTAATGTCGGCTTCGTGAATTTATTGATGTCTGCTGCACAGTCGACTACATCCAAGGATTACTTTATACACAGAGGATCCTTCTAACGGAAATATATCAACGGATGTGTTTGCAATTGGATCATGGACCCAGAGCCTGACTGGATGATTGGTAACAAGTTGCCTTTTTTTTATGAATTCCACTTTAATCAGTGGAACTATGATAGCCGCATTTGTGTGTCAGTAACTACTTTGGTGAACGCTGCGTTCCTGAGTGCATTATTAAATGTCATAGTAGCCATGAAACTGGAGTTATAATCAATATCATTTTCTTTTTTTTTTGCAACATGTTTCAAGAAATCATTCACAAGATGTAGTAATTAAACTTAATTCTATTTTCATTATTAAAAATAATAAGAAAATCACAGAGGTAATAAATATACAATAATATATTCTACATGTAGCTCAGATTTTGAACATCAGTTCCACTTTATGGATCTTAATGATATATGATTAAACAATTTTTACCATTTTATGAAAATAGCATAGCTAAAAATATTGTTAATTATATTACATATAAGTAATACAGTATTCTAGTTGTAAGGCTCATGTGGTAATATTATTAAATAACTCTTTTGTGACGTCACGTTGTAACATTTTGAACGAACTAATTTTGTATCTTGTCTTTGTCGACGAGTTAAAAATGTTGTTGATAGATTTATCTTGAAATAAAATGGTGAATTTGTGGTGTTCTTATAAGTTTTGCGTTATTTTAGTTTAAATTGGCTTCCCGACTGATACTAGTGTTCCAAGAAACACTAGTTTGTATTACAACGGTAGTTATTATCAACAAATTTAAGGCATATTTCAAAATGGCGACAGCTAGTATTTGTCTAATTACTTCATATTTATAATTTTTTTAAAATACTTATGTAAACTGTTTTTTCTCTCCATTAATGGAAGGCATTTTTAATTGACTTAAGGTATCTGACTACGTTTAGAACCGTGATTTTAAAAATGCGCATAAATGGATAATATTTATGATATTTAGTGTCACTCAGATTAGAATACATGCACACAATTATTTTAAGGAGATTTTGACAAAAATAAATTTTTTTAATACTGTATTGTGGCAAAATATTAACTTAGAGTAATCTTTTTTTTCAAATGTTCTCCTTTTGTAAAAAATGGTTCTATTATAATAATATTTTGCCTGTATATAGCTCAGACCTCTCTACAGAAACTCAACTAGAATGTTTCAAAAATTCACATTTTCAGAGTTACCACGAATTGAAATAATTTTTGGTGTTTTTTTCTTAAGATTTTTCCCCTCTGTTGTCGTAAAATATGAATAAACCCCCTTCTAAGTTATATATTTCAAAAATTCTAGTTGAGCCTCTGTGCAGAGGTCTGAGCTATATACATGCAAAATATTATTATAATAGAAGTATTATAATACAACATTTGGGGAAAAGGTAATTCTAAGTTAATTTTTTACCAAAATATTATATTTAAATAGTTTTTTGTCAAAATGTCCTTAAACCAATTTTTGTCATGTATTATAATCTAAGTGACACTAAATATCATGAAAATTATCCATTTATGCGCTTTGCAAAAATACCTTAACCTTTCCTACATTTCTGTTATCACATTTTTCTGTCTCCAAACATCGACAATGTCTTTTCTACAAATATCTTGTACAAATCGAAATGTCTTGCTTAAAAAATAACCAATTTTTATATGAAGTTTATAGTAATATCTTTGTTCAACTGAGTCACTCATCTCTACAAAAGCAATCACTATCCAGTAGATAGTGACGTGAAAATTCAAAATGGCCAAATGGTTCGGCGTGACCAAAAATGAAATCATGTACATTAAACGGTCTATTTCCATTGTGTAAATTGGCGCTCCAATTGCATCATTATTGTGTGCAAAAATGTTCAGGATCTCATAGTGAACTCTCATACGTATATGTATACGTGTGTATGTTGGGTGTATGTATAGAAAGAAAATATTATGTGGAATAAGCTGGATATATTTATTTTCAAAAATGCCATTTATTTTATTTAAGTTATTTGGAAATATTTGTCGATAATTCATTTGATGAATAAAGTAAGCAAAATGATTGTTTTAAAGATTTACACATTGATATTATTTGTTGTTGAAAAAGCTATTCGCTATAAAAATTTTAATTAATCTAATTAAATCAATCTAATTAGATTAATAAATTAATTTTATCTGAATGATATCGAAATATAATTTATACGACATAACTTTATAATTGTTAAGCAACTCAATTTAGTTATGATGTTAATATTAAATTAGTAATAATTGAATAACCTAATTAAACTTTTACGTACGTTTAATACTTCTGAAAAATCCACCTCATCTGTGTTTCTATCTCTCTCTTAATTTTCTTAACACATTAACAATCATAATACCTGTAAAGTATTTATGAATTTATTCTGATTTTCAATTTTTCCTAAAGGAATTTCAAAAGTTGCATAAATCTTACTTTATGCAATCCTTTTATGAGTATTTTAGTAAAAAAACATAGTTTGTTTATAATTATACTCTGATAGAACTATTCTTTGAAAGTTTTCATGTATATTTAAAATAGGATAATTTATTTAAAGTTAAGGATAAATCTCACGAAAACTTTTCTACTAGGCAACACAATATCAAGATACATGTACTTTCTTCTTCAAGAACGTTAATATAAACAGCAATGTTTCCGTAATTTAATTAACGGTGTCTTATATACATTTGAAAACATTTTAAATAATAATATATTACCAGTTTGACTATTTTTTCTCAAGTTTCTAACTCATTCTTATTTATAGCTATATAAAAAAAATCTGAAATAATGAGTCTAAGTAAAAAATCACTAAGTCTTGTGACACCAAAGATTCTCAAAAAAAAATTGTTGAAATCGGAAACACACATACAAATGATCTACCATTAAGAGCCCTATCTAAAAAGCTAAATCTTCAGTAGAAGATAGATCTACGATCTGATTAATCTGGGAATAAAAAAACGAAAGAAATCTGAGCTAATCCTCCTAAATATCTATAAATAACTACAGAAAAAATTAAGGGATTATTTACGTTCTTGGAAAAAATTACTGATGATCATAGTGGTGTGTGTGTGATTTTACTTACTATATATACTGTTCAAAATTAACAAATATATGATTGCATGTATTTCTTTTGATAAATACTGTAAAACCATAAAAATAATTCTTTAGGTCAGGGGTGGCAAACCTTTTTGGATTAACGTGCCATTTTTTCTTTAAGAAATGGTTAAAGAGGTATAGACGTGCCATCAAATAGTTTTGACATGTGATTATTGAGAAAATAATAAAACTAAATACTAACAACTCAAAACTCTTTAATTACAACGAAAAAATACATTTTGCACAATATAGTAGTAAATATTTTATTTTTATACGTGTAATTCAAATTAAAGTAACATTAGTGTGAATTATGTTGTGGTAGATTAGATTACAAAAAACATGTATCAGGATTGTAATATGTTACTTTTAACAGAATGCAAGCTGAATTAAGCCATTCCCCAAACGTTTTCTAAGTGAGATTTTAATAATGTTATTTATATCTGAAAATAATGACTCGGAGGCAAAGATAGATGAATATATGTTTAAAATAGCTTGACCCAGTTTTTTCAAACAGCTAAATGTATCTAGAATCGAATTACATTTTCCAAAATTTCATTATCAGCATTTTTACTTATATTTGGGCTTGCTAATCTTTCTGCTTTAATCATTTCCAACTTTTTTTCCTTTTTTCTACAAATTTTTGAATCCATATTGAACTAGACTGGAAATCAATCGGTTGCATTTCAAATTTTTCAATTTAAAACCGATAATTTACAAATTAGGACAAATTACGTTTATTAAATGAAGTTACATTAAATTACATAAAAAAACTTAAGAGCTTCCGATAATACTTTGAACTGAGAAAATCTCGCTGAGAACTGCGACCGATCGCTGACGATTCTCGTAAATCTTCATAATGAACTTTGTTATTTTGAATTAAAATACAAACCGTTTTGATCGGTGGCGTGCCTAAAATATTTTTTCGCGTGCCATGGATGGCACGCGGGCCACTGGTTCGCCATCCCTACTTTAGGTAATAGAATAAAACACATCCATTGTTTATAGTACAATATAAAACTAAGTTTAATAGTTTTATTATCAAGCAATTACAAAAGAATTTGGTTAGGGTTGGTGGCAGGTGTCATCTTGGTCATTTTAACGAGGTTCAACATTATGAAGTTCGTTGCCAATAACTCTCGTGTTGCCCTACGGTGTGACGTTTAATATACTTATGACTCCCACTTATAAAGAAACTCGTGGGCAAATGTGACGATGTGGACCTTGCTCTTTTAAACTTCAACCAATTGACTAGGACGACACCAGGGCTGTCACCACTTTGTCCAAATTCCCCTCTTCCAACCGGCTGGAATCGGGGTCTAAACAGAATTAACATATATAAGCTCTTCTATACGTAGGGTCAACAGTTCCACTTGCTTTAAACTCATATCATGCCGGTCACGGGTACGCGATCATGATTACTTGGCAACAGAACCTCCTTAGAAAACCGAAGAAAACTGATCACTCAAATTGCCGTTCTTGCCTTAACCCTCTAAGTAGATACCTTCCTCCTGAAAAGTTATTCCGAAAGCGTTTAACTCTTATTTTGAAGTTCGCTTTAAAAATGCAACATACTTCTTTCCTTTCCCCCTTTTAGAACTTGGGAGGTCGAAAGGTGACAACTTTATGACTTGGTTCGGCGTATTTGATCATTGAGAACCAGGATAGCAATCGTTTACAGCTAGCTGTTAAGTTGCCTTGGGGAATCTTGTATGAAAACCATAGTTCTTTCTACTCTGTCGTTTTCCCCATAGATTCAGTCACAGTAAAATTAAAACAGAATGCAGGGTAAA
The DNA here is from genome assembly GCA_019973935.1 of Trichonephila clavipes. Classification (NCBI taxonomy): domain Eukaryota; kingdom Metazoa; phylum Arthropoda; class Arachnida; order Araneae; family Nephilidae; genus Trichonephila; species Trichonephila clavipes. The sequence continues at coordinate 1,138,448 of BMAU01017014.1, forward strand.
AAAAAACATGAAATAAATGGCGTGTTAAAATTTGAAAAATAATTATATTTTCTTCAAACAAAATTTATTTTTCTGTCATTTTTTTAAAATTAAAAAAAAATATTTTTTTTCGTATTGCGATTTGAACCAGAAAAAAAGCATCCTGTATTCATTTTTGAATATGAGAGTAAGAAAAAACGCGCTCACTTTCATGTTTTTTTAAAAAAAGTTATGAGGTAAAAAGAGCAAAGGCCCTATCTCATTTTTTAAACAATAACACAATAACTGGTACATATTTATGAAATAAAACAGATCTTTCTCTATTCAGTTATATTTTTAATTTAAAATAGCATAAAAAATGATTTCAATACTTTTAATTTATTTTAATTAAATTCATATAAAAGATATTTTTATGTTAACTGAATATTTTTTCGGAAAAAATTTAAATTTTCCTTCCTAGTGTTCTCTTTTTCGTACTTCTTGTATTATATAAAAATTCCTTTTCTACATCGGAATTTCTGATGGACATAACACACATTTAGTCAATAATTTTTAATTTTAATGGGGGATATACTTCTTCAAATGCGCATGACAGTACTTCTAACCATTTTCTATTCAAGTTAAATTTCTTATCTTCCTGTTTCTTATTTTTCTGTTTCTTTTATTACAAGGAAAAGTGTCACACATCGATAATTACATTTTCACACAATTCAGTCATTACCAATTCTATTGTGAGAAAAGTTCTCCCTAATTAATTTTCTCTTTCAAAACAATACACTTAAAACAATTTTGTTCAGTGAAGCTAACCGATAGTTCCACAATCTATTCATACCAAATTTTATAAACAAATTTAACACTTGAAAATGTATCCTGTATTAAATTTTTCAGTATACACAAATATTTCCTACTGTAGGGAAGATATAGTATGAGAGAGAGAGAGATGTGGTGTGCGGTTGTGAAATAATGTTTTCGTACGTGTAGACTATTTTTGAGAATTTAAATATCACTGAAGCTGATCATATAACTGCAAATGAGACTTATTTTAATGTGTGCTGGTATCAAAGTAAAACACTTTACAATATTAAACAGCCTATGAGTTTATACTCAATATCAAACTATTTACAAAATGGCTTACGACTTCTATTCAAATTGTAAAGAAAATGAAATATAAATATATCTTACTGCAGTCAAAAATATTCATAATATGTAAGTATCCTATTCCTCCACTTTTTTCAGTACATTTTAAAAACTGTAGCTGAATGCAATTTTTTATATTTATAAACGAGGCATAAAAGCTCACACAGTCGTAAAAATGTCTTTATCATATTTAAATATACTACTATAAAACGTATATGGATTGTAAGATCAGTTGTAAAATCCTAAAAACTTTTAGAGGAGCTAAAAACATGTAATTTTTGATTGATCAAATTTTTAATATAACACACAAATATATATGTTGTTAAGCAAATACATTAAAAAAAATCAAACTTCCGTCTGAAATAAACGTAATTGAAAGAAAAATTTTTAATTGCAAATGAGTGGAAATACATGTTTATCTAAGGGGTATCCCCAAAGTAAGGTAATCCACAAACTTAAGACTTAAACTCAGTGGCACAACAATCCATGAGGGCCAGGAACTACTGTGCCCATCATAATACACGTGACCATTGGACGCTGAGGTGCATGAACAGATGTCCCGATTTGGTGGTCTGTCTGAAGAGAGACCTCCAGTGTTTAAGACCCGAAGCAAGCTTGGTACTCATTTATCGACCCAATGTAGCGGGGATGAAAGGCAGAGTCGACCTTGCGCAGCCCGTTAATAGAACCCCAGACCTGTGGTGTGAAAGCACTATACACTACCACTCGATCCTATTCAGTGAAAAATATAATTAAATGTTAGAATCAAGTATAAATCCCTAATGAATGAGGGAGTCCAAACTTTTTTTTTTTTTTTTTTCATGTAAACTGTTTAGACGGAAATGGTTAATTATGAACATTTCAATAAAAGTTGCATAAATTAAAATTAACCGTTATAGCTTACATAAACTTTTAAGGGTGCAAAAGGTGTATTTCGGCTGCGCGAATTAATTTTAAATGGAATACGGTTACGAAAAAGTAGTACAAATCTATCTAAAGTAGGGTTGGTTACCTTACATATTGTCAAACACAACAATGCATTGGAAGCCAATTTCACAATTCGTTGTTATAAATATGTATGGAAAATTACAAGATTTATTTTTGCATTTGTAATTTATATATATATAATTTTTCCTGGGAGCTTTAAAAGCTAGAGCGGCATCCATCAAAACCGCGGTTCGCTCTCTGTTTTTCCAGATCGATCCTGACTAAGCCGGCTCTGCCATAGGAAATGAAAATGCCGCATTTTGTTTGTCAAGGTCATTTTATAGCAAACTGCATTTTTCATGTATTTTAGATGGTCGTTTTATGTTTTCTACACCAATATCTTAATGTCTGAATTTAAAATTACATAAAATTCTTGACATTCGCATCAATGACCATTATAATTTTTATTAGTATATGAATGTGTTATCAAACGATTACATGACTAATATTAACACACATTATTTTAACCATTTAATTGATATCAAGTATAACATAACGCACACAAATTTTCTAAACTTTAAAATAAATATTTCGAAGACTACTTCAGATATACTCAAAATTTTTCATTCCTACGCTTTAGCTTCTCAGTTTTGCTTCTCTATGTAAGAATTTATTGTAATTGTATATTCATCAATTTTTTAGTATATTTTTTGCTCTTAGCATGCAGTTTTCAACTGAATTGTATGAAATCTTCGAAATATATTAAAAGATACCAAATTAGCTATATAATAAAATTTAAAATTTTTATTATACTCAAACAATTGCTAAAACTTATGGTAAATAATTTTTACCTGCGCGATGCATTTTTTTTTCGAAATTTCAAATGGAATTTCTAACATAAAATTTCTAGCTTTATATGGTCGAGATTTCAAAAAATACCCAGCTTTTAATTACTTATTCAGTTAGCATTTAAAAAAGATAAATGTTGAGAGGTATTTTGTATAAATAGATATTTTTGAACAATAATTCGAATGTTTTTCAATAGCTCGAATTTAAAAATTGATTTTTATGTTTATTTATATGCATAAATGTCTACTGTAAATGTTTCCGTATATTTTTGATTACCATTTATTCAAACATTCAAGTTATAAAAAAAATGTGTGAAAATCTTCATTCATGTTCTTTTTGATGTAAACTGAAGTTCAAGCACTTAAATTTCAAATATAATTCTGTGTATTTTAACAATATTTAACTAGGCACACTGTACTTAAACTTCCCTGAACACTTAGGCTTTGAAATCTAAAAAAAAAAAAAACTAATAAATCTTAATTAGGTTTTTTTTTTCGTTATTATTTTTATCAAAGTGTGAGGAAATAATTCAAATGATTTGATGAAGTTTAAATTTATTCTTTTTTAGTGGTTGGAAAGATTTTAAATTTTAAAGTGTTTGGTGTTTTATTAATTTTTTTGGCATCTTATAATGAAATAATCATGTTTCAAAATCAGAAAGTATTGATTAAGATAAGAAAAATTAAGCGAAAGAATATACTTTAAAAAAGATAATTTGTCTAACTATATAAAATAGCAGATTGCGCTGACACGCCTCAACTTGTTACAGTTTCAAATTAATATGAAACTAAAAGGGAATTGTAACATATTTTACTTATGCGTTGGGACTTTTCCAAACTTTTAAAATACCAGCTAACAAACAAACACTTCCTGGGGTCTAAAGAAATTTCCCCCCGATTTCTTACGATTCCTCCAGGGTCAAAACACGGGTACCCTGCGAGCCATAAAATTTCCTATCAGTGTCCTGCTGTGTTGCTTTTACCGTCCCCAATTATCTTTCAAGATGTTAAACCTTTAAAAGGGGGAAAGGATTTCAGAAAAGTGCGGCTAATCTGCTTTTGAAAACGTTACTTGAAGGCAGAAAAATCCATGCAGTGCATTTTCGAAGCATCTTTACACTGACGGAATTTTCCGTGCTATCCGGTTAGAGGGTTAAAAAAGTTGGATACATAAAGAAATGTACGTGTAGTGTTAGATGTTGACCAAAACGAGGTCTACAGGAGTTGATGACCAATACTTCGTGTTAACATTTCATCTAGATGGAAATAATAATCATATCAACTTCAAAGACATTTTCTTTTGGCAACGGTATGGATGTTGTCAAGGTAAACAGTTTGACATTAGGCTATATCAGAATGGCATCTATGCACTCAAGTCGTCTAATTCATTGACAACAGGGTGTGGCTTAAATATTGTGTTCGACTGACCTTCGAGGTTGAAATGAAACATATTGGAGTTAAGTGATTTATTGCCTATTAACCATAAATGTTTTAATGAGATCCGACGGGTTTAGGTACACACACATAAAATTAATACACACAACACAAACGGTGATGTCTTTTTGGAACTATTTCAGAAGATTTGTTTTTCAATACATATATCTTGAACAAATTTTTTGCCAATATTTCCAAAAAAAATTGGCAAAGTAGTTTTTTTTTATTTTTAAATGCATATAAAACATATATTTTTCCATTTTTGTAGGTGCAATCCAATTACATAAAGGTATAAAATATTAACAACTGTTCCAAGATAAATAATGTTAAGAAATTAGAAATTTACGGGGGATTTAGTACTCTATATACGATGTTCATTATTTTTATGTGTAAATGTTAGAGGGAGAGAGAGAGGTTGTATATATAAGACTCTGTGTTGACATTCAAAAACTATGTTGCTCATTTTTGAATTAATAATAAATAAATAAAAGTCCCACGATTTATTACCGAAAGACCTAAACATATCGGCATATGCTTTCAAGTAAATATAGTACAAATTTATTTTGGATTAAAAACTTTTGGAAAAGATACATGAACATTTATAATGGATAATGTATTGCAACGTTTCTCAATCCTTCAGTCATTGCAACCCTATTTTTAAACATAAATTTCCTCGCGTCTTTCTTCCTACCTTTTGAGAAATTAAACAACTTGAATTTTCAACTCTGTTTAGTGAATATGTGCATGTTGTGCATGAAAGATAAAGTTAAACCTTTTTGCAGAAATTCAGAATTATTGATTAGAAATTTCATGTTGGGTTAACCTTGTGAGGGGTACCTTTTCCAAATTCAGGATTGCTTTATGCGTTTTTCTTCCTTTTTTCATTACTATAACTAATATTTTAAAACGCCACTTTGTAAACACAATTGACAACCATAATATAGTATGACTCAGTGGATGCGGGGAAGATTGATTCGACTCCAATTTAGTTCAGATGCGTGTTTAGGCTTGTTGCATTAATAACGTTCAATGTTTAAACTTGAACATCTCCTTCTGGATAAATAGGACGTTTACTGTAAATACTCTATAATGCTTATTATCAATACCTTGAGCTCTAGAGGGACATAGCAATTGCAGAATTAGTCGAACTATCACATCGGAGAAGTTACGGGCCATACTACCAAGAGATTGATCTTATCTATGTAATAATTTAGTATGGTTTTGTAATCTGCTTGAATTAGTGCTAGTTATATTTGCTAGAAGTACTGTTGATCATAATTTGTCTTCTGTGTACGTAAAGTTTTAGAATTAATTTGCATTCTGAACACTTAATTATAATGTTCTAGTTACTGATTTTTTTCACATTGCTTGCTATTGGTTTTGTATTAAAAAATATTTAACTTACGTTTCTAATTAGTGGCTTTATTATTTTTATCATGAAACAAATAGATACATGTGAAATGAAATAATCATATAAAAATCATAAGAAAAAAGTTATTGCTATTAATTTAATGCAACATACATCAATTTTTAAGAATATTGAAATCTTGTCAGCTATTTAATTATCAAACGAATGAAATATATATATATATATATATATATATATATAATCATTTTATGCAAAAAAATGATGAATAGAATCATATTTTATTTATCATTCCATGAATGACAACATAAATAATTGAAGACAAAATTAGATGATAATAAATTTTTCATAAGATTTGAATTTAATATTTCGCATTGTAGTTTTTCCCTATATAAAATATAAATTCCAGATCGTCATCTAAGTAATAATGAGCTTTGGGGTATATTTTAAGTACATAAAATCAATTAAAAATGAATGCTAATACTTTAATTGGTCACTCCTCGTTTATTTTCCATTTTACTTTTTTAACAGTATTGAATATAATCTTACAAAGGGAGGGCGTGAATAAGGAAATTCATTTTGGGAGGGGACTTGATATAATAGTAGTACTCCGTTTGAGTGTTCAACCCTGAATGTAATACTGACCAGTCAATTCGTAGAAAATAGTCCTCGAAATTCATGCTTACCTTTTATAAAGTTCAGTATTATTTACCTCCAGTGATGTAGAGACATAGTTGGTAGAGCGAATGACTTATACGCCGGCGAATAGGGTTCGAAATGTGCGATCAACTTTTTTTTTTCTAATTATCTTTAATATTTTTTTGTTAATTAAATGAATATTTATGAAAGTTTGATTAAATATTAAATGTTATTTTATGTAATTATTTTGTAATTGATAAGGTAAAATCTACTTATATCATAATATATAAGAAATAAAATGAAAAAAATATATATATAATAATCCGTAAAATATATATTATTATTATTATACAATTAATTATTTTGCAATAAAAATAATTGATAATAATAAATAATTATTAACTGAATTATTTTATAATTATTTTAAATATTTAATAAGTCATCTTAAACAAATTAATTTAACTAATAAAATGAATTAAAAAATAAAGTTGTGTTCGTGTGAATCGAGCCCTATCCGGCTGCGTAGAAAGCAGCTTACTATGCCACTGTGTCGCAGAGGGTAAGTAAAACTTAATTGTATAAAAGTTAATCATGAATTTCGAAAGCTATTTCTTCGAATTAACTGGCCATTCGGTGCTAATACATTGAGGGTTGAACACCCTAAGGAAGTACTACTATTACACCTAATCTTGTCCCCAAATGAAATTCCTTAGTCGTGCCCTCCCCTTGTTTGTTAAATTAACGCCATTTTACTCATATTCAAAACAAACGATTTTCTAGTTAATGTATTTTATTGTAGTTCACAGTTAAATTAGGTGCTTATTCGAAAAAATGTCATGACAAAAAATACCGAAGAAAAGAAGACTTTTATAAAGCTGATGTAATATCTAGGGAAAAAAAGCTAAAACTGCAATTTTTGCTTTAGCGATTTGTTTTTAGTAACTAAGCACATAATAATTGCCGAAGGATGATGATGGTAATGATGACTTTCAGTTTTCTCTAATTTATCTAATTTTCTTAGCAGCGTCAAAACAGAATATATAAATTCATGTTTGATGCTACTTGAATATTACTTACAAGTAAATTTTTTTTTATTAAACTTAAAAATAAAAAAAATTATGATATTTGAAAATAAAAAATAATTTATAATATTTAAAAAAAAAAAAAATATATAATATTTAAAAATAAAATATTTCTTTAAGATTAATAGTTACTTTTAATTATGATAAAAAAACTTTTTAACGATTTTTTCGGGGAGGGGGAAGATCATTAATTTTCGGCTTTTTCACGTTCAAAATATGGGGAACAACTTAGATACACTATATTAAAATTTTGTTCTAAACGGCATATTTAAATTTAATATGGAGTATTTCTGTATCAAAATTCTGTATATAGGCGTCTCACATAAAATTATAATGAAACATTTCACGCTTATTATATATATATATATATATATATATATATATATATATAACATATATATATATATACGGATCTCTGGAAAATTTCAATATTTTTCATGAATAGATGTGTATCGGTTTTTTGTGCGCTTATTACATATATATATATATATATATATATATATATATATATATATATATATATATATATATATATATACATATATATATACATATATATACATATATATATACATATATATATATATACATATATATATACATATATATATATATACATATATATATATATACTATATATATATATATATATATATATATATATATATATATATATATATATATATATATATATATATATATATATAGTCCAATTCTCTACAGACAAGAGATAAACATTCACCAATCACATTAACAAAAACACAGAGTCACTAAAGAGAACATAAAAATGAAGAACACTAGATTAAAAATTATAAAATGGCTGCTGCAGTATTATAAACATTGCTGACTTAGGACAGCTAATATATAAATTACATAAAAGTGATGTTTAACATGTTGTTTGGGGGGGCCAGCCAAACTTACCCCTTTATTAGAATAATACTGAGCAAAAACCTATTGAAAGTAATGGATAGGAATATCTAAATCCATTACAGAATAGAGGTAACTTACCTGAAAATTGCACTTGAAAATGCAAAGCCCGCGCTAAATCTGAGTGCAATAAATAAGTTATTGCCAGTTTCTGGACCCTAATGCAGATTCAAAGCATGAGAATGGCTGAAATGTAGCACTTAACAAAAGTGTAAAAAGAATAGAAAACAAAAATTAATAAAAGAGTTACGAAAAACCATAACTTTAGAGACCTTAGAGTATATATGAATTAAATAATAATAATTAATTTTAACTAATAATAGAATATGGAGGTAACTATAACTATGAAATGTGTAAATTTATAGTATTAAACTATAATTAATCCAAGAATTTTTCATCCTTATATATATATATATATATATATATATATATATATATATATATATATATATATATATATATATATATATATATATGACATGTTTCGAAGTAAGAATCAGACTTAATTTTTAAAAAGTATCTTTATTTGATGAAATCTATACAAGCTCTGAGGCTGATCGGAGAGAGAAAAAGAACGTCAAAGTAAAATCTAAGTGTTTTACCACTTAAAACACCGATGAGGTAAGTATCACGGCTTTTATGATTGTACTTGAAAGTTAATGCTGACCTATGGGCTATTAAATCTAACGATTTGGAATTAGACATGTTTATAGGCCAGGCCATATGTTCGTAAGAAGTAAATGGGTGATTAGTTTGATACTTGAAGCTGAAATGGAAAAAAAAAATATGAGTTGAGTGCTAGATGGGGAATTTAATTTTTAATCTAATTTAATCATCCTTATTATATATATATATACATATATATATATATATATATATAAATATATATATATATATATATATATAAATATATATATATATATATATATATATATATATATATATAAATATATATATATATATATATATATATATATATATATATATATATATATATATATATATATATATATATATATATATATATATATATATATATTTCTTTGAAATGCATAGATTCAATACTAATGTAAATTTGAAAAATAGTTTTAACTATAATAGTATATTTTTTGTATTAGTGATTTTTTGTGTTATATTAAAGAAGTAACTGTGCCGCCATCTTTGGGAAATCCAAATGTAAATTGTTATTGTATAGAAAATATATTTGATATACTCACAATTGTGCTCCAATTTGTAAAAGCATAACTTAGTTAAAAGAAGTGAAAGAAAACATTATAGTTTGGGTATATTAATTTTTTTTAAAACAAATAATGATTAATCGAAATTTAATACTAGTTTTTTATAATAATCATTTCTCAATTGTTTTTTTAATCTACTTATTATTTGCGTACATAACGGGTTGCAAAATGAAATTCCTTTTAAAAAATTATGCCAAGATGTTAGTTTCAATATAATAAAAATTGAGAAAATTTCAAGTCATTACATTTTGAATGTTAAAATTTTTAATGAATTTGCATTACTGTTAGCTTTTTAGGATTGATCCCAAAATTTTAAGAATATAAAATAAGCCAAATAAGGGGCAACTGAAAATCGAATTTTTATATATATAACTTTAGTTAAATTAATGATGTATTAGTTTAATTTAGATACAATGCTCAGGAAACATCTTTAAATAAAATAGTTCATGCTTGTTAATTCCATACACGTTCATTGATGGCATATTAAAATAAAATTGATTTATATATTGTCTGTTATGAACATTTTCTATTACCCTGAATTTAGGCAATTTAATTTCTTGAATAAAGAGCCTTTCCAAATGCTGTTCTTCCCCAAATCAGCCACAATTAAACTACAAAAAACACTTCTTATTGGTCACTAGCAGGTTAAGTAATTATTTCTTAATTAGAGAGGATGCGTTGTGCAACTGAAATGAAAATCTTTGATTAAATGGTTTTGAAAATGTTTGCATTTTACCCATGTATACGTATTATGTGCAAAATGAATTTTATTTAAAATCTAACAAAAAACTTATTTTTAAAAAACATTTAATTTAATAAAGAAATTTAAAAAATTTGTGAATTATAAAATGATGCTTATTTCGTCAACAGTCGTTGACGTATACACATAAAGTTTCATTTACAAACATGCCAAATATATGCACCAATTTCAGTTTGGAACTTGTGATAACCTTTAAATTCATATTTAATTTTGAATGAGCTTCTTTAGATGAATAAACCCAAAACTCAGTTATGTTTTATCATTAAATATCTGTTTATATAATTGAAAAATACATAATATTTCCATTACATATATGCATTAATAGAGCAATAAATAGAAAAAAATATCGAAACATTTAACACAGTTGAAAAAACGCATCAGCATTTTAAATGAAGTAAACCAGATTTTTTTTCTCTGAGATAAACCTGGTGGCCGCGGTAGCCGAGTGGTATAGGTATCGGACTGTGGCTTGCTTTGTCAAAGGTTCGAGCCCAGTACCACTAAAGACCCGCCGTGTAGAGCAGCGATGAACGTTAAATCTGTCGAGAGCTGAAACGTCCTCCCGTTGGTGTGGTGTGGTAGTTAGGAGAGGGGTTCCAGCTCAGGTGTCGTCCACGTCACTTGACCATGGTTCAAAATTACGTGGTCCGTCGCCAAAAGCCCTGGTGTAGCTGAACAGTGCGACGTTAATATTCAATCAATCAATCTGAGATAAACCTGTTTAAATATTTTATTTGTTAAGGGAATGCAAATATCAATTATCATAAAAACTATCATAACTGTAGAATATTTAAAGATATCTCTCATTTATGAGACATAATATAAAAGAAAAAAAATGTTGAATAATGTAGGCTAAAAAGTAACATTATTTTTAACCTGTTTTTGGTAACTTGAACGTACAATGACTCAATTAAGTTTTATATTTTTTTTAAATTTTTAATTATATTCCTGATGTTATACAACTACAGGTTATTCAAGACTTGTCAATTAAAAAACATGAAATTTAATACGTCGAAATTACATATTGATTATTTTAATTGTAACCCTGGATGTGTGAAAACGGTTTTCCTGCATATAATTATCATGCCAAGAACCAATACAGACGTTTTACTGTTCCACATTATCTTTGCACTAGATAAAAATAAGTCTTACTTTTTTTAGTTACAAACTGATGTTTTCAGGAATAAAACTATTTCAGATATACAGATTGTCTACCTCCGGATGCATGTTATCAACAAGAATTTCCCGTTATTGATTTTTTGGACGAGACGAAAATATAAATAGATTTGTCACAAGAAATACATTTTTAGCACTTGTCAAAAATATTTATTTTCTTCTTGTCCGAAATCGGTTCCCAAATCGATATCGAAGATCAATTCGTAGTCACTTTGAATTGCCTTGTACAGGCATGTGTAAACTTAAAACTATAACATTTTTAATGTTCATTTATTTCGTTTTCCCTCATATAAGTATTCAAGAAAAAAAAAAGCTGATTTTTATTGTAGACGTTTTTATATCAATAACTATTTACGAAATAGTTTTTATTAATTATATTTACTGACTATTTCTAATAAGTAACAATTATATATGTACAATATTTATCTCCTAGTAAGATAGAAACACATCAAGTAAGTTAATTGCTTTACAATGATACACTGCATGTGGGAAACGGAATTGCACTCCGAAAACACTCTTCGCAGCATTAACTTGAATAAGATAATGACAAACCTAGTATAGTTTTCAACAGAACTACCATATTGTTGATTTTGTTGACCTTAGAAACATATTAAACGACATAATTGTCGATGATTGGTCAAATGTAACATGTGAAAATCATTCAGAGGAGCTGACTGACCAATAGAAGCAGGAAAACAGTAGATACTACTTAATGAAAAAATGTTTCTGCATTTTAGTTCAATAATGCAATATCTTAACCTTTTAGTTAAAATGAGTTTGTTGAAAATAATAAATTGGTCGTACATGCATTTCTATGCCTGGTAGTAGGGAGGACCAATTTCACCCAAATATGTAAATTTTGATTTTTTTCACTTGGTGATTTGAAAATATATTTGACTTCTTAAATATTTCTTATTAAAGGAATGCACATTCATTAAAAACGTTGTAACGTTTGAGCAATAAGAACTGAAACGTTTTGGAGATATGGACAAATCTATTTTAGAAATGGATCGAACTGAATCTTACCATGTAGAAGTAAAAAATGAAGATAAATGTAAATACACATTTAAAAGTGTGAGAAAATATATAATAAAAGTATTAAATATTAATTAATTAATAAATAATAATAATAATAATAATAATATAATTTTTTCTGCTTGTTAAGCATGCCTTTAAGTCTTTTTCAAGTCTGTACATTATACGAACTAAGCACATGTTTGTATGTGAGTAATATTTGACAAGGAAGACACCATAATTAATTACCTCTTAAGCAATAGTAAAAAAGATAGAAATTGATTAAACTTATTTATATTCGGAATGCTATGATCTTTAAGCCCTATTGTGGTGCCTTCAGATGGGATCTAATATCAGACAAGTCAGTGAATAAAGCATATATCTTAATTCAACAGATGAAGGTCTTACAAGAATACATAGAATGTGTACCTAACTGAGCCTTTATGAAATATATACTATAATACATGGATTTCAATGTCTAAGCTGAAGTTTTCTAAGCTTTAGATTCGGATTTATTTCCAGGATCTCTTCAAGTGAGTGTCACTGAGGAATCATTGGCTATGCATTTCCTTGCATAACAGCTTTTATAACAAACACCACTCCACCCAACCTTCTTACTGATCACCTGATTATATAAACTTATTTTTATCATTTTCTTCCGTTAACAACAATTCTCCTTTTCACTTCACTTTTATCCTCCACAGTTCCCTCAAAAGTAATGTGTTTGTAGCAAACTCACAAATTTCGATCATTGAACAATCATGATGTAGAATATGTATCGGGTGTTGTTTCACCCATGTCATGAATCATGTTATGGTGCGCTAAAAATCCGAAATGTACCTTCCGTAGAATCTAACCTTTTTAAATTCTTATCTCTAAAAATATTTGTAAAATAAAATGTCCATGCAAAGTTTATAGTGAAACTGCATTAATTTAAATATGTGCCAATTATTTCATTTTACACCTGACGGGAATATTTGTTTTAGAAAAATAGGGTAGAAAATGCAGTAAAAAAACGCAGTAAAAATAAATTTAAAAAAATGATTTTTTTTTTATCTTTGGCTCTATACGTATTTGAAAATGTAATATATAAATAAAAAATAATAAATTTTTCTAACGTAAAATAAATTGAAAAGCAGTGGAATCTGACTAAATGATAAGAAAGACAACTGAAAATTGCATTAAAAAGAGTGAAAAACATTACTAAAAGTAATATATAATACATGCAAGAATTTAATTATTCAACTTTTTGAATTAGTTCATATGTTTTAATGAAACTCATCTCCACAACAAGAAACGAACATGATTTGTTTCATTGATATGACTATAGAGAACATTTTAACATGGTAAAATATAAATAAAACAATTCTACATCTAGTTATAACTGCAAATATTGTCTTTTTTATTAAACTTTTACAGCTTGTTTTAGATACAGAGTTTCAGTCTTCTTTTTATTAAAATTATATTTTAAATGTAGCATATAGTGCTAATTCCTGCTTAAATTACCGACACAGAGCATTTGTCTATATTTCAATGTGAGATGTGTTCCTTTTTTTTTATATCTACGTACGGTTATAAATTACAATTTGTGATGAAAGTTTGCAAAAACATTTTTAAAACATTATGAGGACAGGTTATAAGGACAATCTTGTTGAAAAACGCAACATTATATCGGAAATCGATGCATCAATAAACATTTATAACAAAATGCCCAAACTGAAAATGACAATTTTGCGCAGGTAACGAACAGAAAACTGTGAATGCTTCAAGAAGCCTGGATTGGAAGCGGATTTTTGCAGTTAAAAATATTTTTGAAGGTTGTGATACATATTCAGACATTAAATATTTGACATCATGACATTTATGTTTGTTTTTCCGATGTTGTTTTGCCTGATTTGTTTACGTGATGAATCGAGCTGCACAGAATATTTAGATTTGGGCCGAGCTCCGACTTTTTCATTAGAAATACAAATAGTGATTTTGAAGAAAAAAAATGACTCTGCGGAAAGTACGGCGAGTTAGTTATAGTTAAATTTTGGTGAATAATTTCTCCTTATGTTAAAATATTTATTTATCAAAGAAAATTAAAGGCAAAAAAAAATCAAATTGCAAAAAAAAAAAGTAACATGATTAATGAAAAAAAAATGGGCTGCAAGAAAACATGTAACTCCTAATACATAAAATTTGAAAATTTTAGGTTAGTGTTTAAATTATAATTACCTTTTCACAAAAACAAAACACTTTATAATTACATAAATGTGTTTTTAATAAAATTATAGTTTTCGATGAAGACTTAAAATGTCTGTAATATTTCAAGAAAAAAATATTAAAATGTTACGGAGCATTTTGCTTGTTCTACTTAACTTAAACGACTAGACAATTGTAATGTAGGCTAAGTCTATTTCTTTTTTAAAAAAATAAAGTTTCTCTAGTAAGAAAATTTTTTAAAGGAAATATTGAAGTTTTTACATTATATTTTATGTGAATAAACCGTTGTCATTTTCTTAAACTTTTAATAAATTTCTTCTACTTTAGGAGATTTTTTAGAATATTATTTTCATATACATGGTTATTATGAAGGAAGTTAATGTAATTGATCAGAAATTTCATTTAGTGCATAGCTGTTTTGATTTAAAACTATTTAAATCAGTCAATTTACAAAAAAAAAGTAAAATATCTATGTTTAAATTTGCATATACATTTTATGTTTTTTTTAATATGCACTTCCTAAAAACACAAAATTTTCAAATAAATTATTTAAAAATTTTTTTTTAATGTAATAAACTCCCCGAAGCCAGTAAATATGTATTTGTTTTATAATTCGGTGTTTGGTAATATTCTGAATCATAAAAGTTAATTCAACGATTTTTCGGAGTAAAAACATGAACGTCGAAACAATAACCTAACGAAAGACAACACGAAAAAATTGCATTTTTTGATGACCACAACGAAATAAAATTATAATAATTTCTATAAACTATACGGACAAAGAAAAAACGAAACTTTTCAAATAGTACATGTCGTGTTCTAGAAATTCTGAAGCAAGCAGAAAGACACAAATAAAAAATCGGTGCAAAGTAAATTTGTTCCGGAAAACAATGATAGAAAATACGGACAAATCAATGCAATTGAGACACGTTCAAGTTGGATTTGCTTTCGATTTGTGTTTCTCGTAAAAAGACGAATACAATTGGGAAATGCTACTTTCTAGAATTCGACTTGAATGAGAGTTGAATCTAAACAAAAACTTCAAAAGTTTGACTCTATACACTGACTATTATACACTATCAATTCATAAAAATATATTTTACTTTCTACATGAAATGTACAATTTTGTGCACTTTAACACTTAAAATAAAATATATAATGAACAAGAAATACAACTTCATTTCTAAGCTCCACTAAGTTTCGATATAATTCTTAATATAATATTTGTAGAGCACACAATACAGTTTTCTTATTTAAAATTGCATTAATTTCTTTTAAAATTTAGATCGTACAGTAGAACTTGATTCTTGGGTTCTTTTTTATGCAATTTTATTTTTGTGCGATCATTTTTTTCCGGTATATGAATTTTAACGGCTTTGGCGCCAATGTAATGTTTCTTATCAATGTGCCAGTGGCGTAACGGAGAATGTTAGCTACCACCCACCCCCTGCGAAGTCAAGTTTAGTCTTTAATTTTTTTAAAAAATTTTATAATGCATACTTGACGTCAGTCAGGTCTTTAGCACCCTAGATTCCTGCCCACCTCCCGTGAGATGGAGGTTGTGGGGGTGTACGTTAGGACAATGCAATGTACATATATACACTTCAAAAAGCTCTGTTCATCTGTTACAGTCTCCTATACTGCACTTACAGTTGCTTTTTGACAACGGGGAAACAGCCAGTGCTTGACTGAAGACGAAACTTTCAATGGTAGTGACATCATGAATAATTTGATAGATTATGAGGACGGACTAGAAGACCCAGATTCTTTTAGAGGGGATACAATATACGCAGGGATACAGCTTTCCAACAAATTGGAAACGCATCTTCTTAAAATAGATACCAATTCCAAAAGGAGCATGTAATTTCCAAATGAGCTTCGGTAATGCATATCTGGTTATCGTGTCATTTATAAGCAATTGACCAACCGATCTTAGTCGCGCTTAGACTTAGTCTTACTTTATGGTGCAAAAAATAAATCAATTGAAGTTGCATCTTCAAGCAACAAATGTAATTTTAAACGTATTCATCACAGGAAGATGAGCGCTTTCGATTACGATGAGTTGTAGTGAATTATGTATGCGTATTTTGAAAACCTATCCATGCATACCAGTGCTTCTCTAACTTTTACTATTGGCCACGCAATATTCAATCATAATTTTCATCACGCTCCCCTACTCCCTACAAACAACAATGCATTGAGTTCAATAATACTATATTTTGACGTTAAAACTATAATACGACTGTAACCTCAGACGTGCCTACGGTATATATACACTGCTGGACAATTGCTAAGGACGGATAACACTATCATCCATAGCAACCACAAAATGAAAGGAAGCAAAATGTGGAAAATTAGAATAAGTGCGGGATATTAGTAAGAAGAAGTATGAGTATGCAATTTTTTTTCCACGTCTGTTCATCACGTGATAGCGTTCATAAGAGCTTTAAAGGTGTGGACAGTTGTTGTTTCAAGTCAAAGTTTTACAGGAAAGGTTTAATAGACGAACATAAAATTTTTGGCATGTCTTCCCGACATCACATAGATGATTTTATGCGTGGCCGAATTATTGGAAAGATCGAAGAAGGGCGAAAAATAACAGATGTTGCCAGGGAGTTCGGCATCGCTCACAGCGTTGTTTCACGGCTGTGGAAGTCATTTAAAACTACTGGAATGTGTCGTAGACGGCACGGGGGAGGTCGTGTTAAAAGTAAGACGCCTGCAGAAGACAGATATATCGTCCTATCAGCAAAAAGGAACAGGCGCACCACAGCTCAGCAGGTGGCAAATCAGTTTCTTGCTGCCTCAGGAAAGCAGATCTCCCGAAAAACTGTTGAAAGACGTTTGAGGGGAGGAGGACTATACGCACGTAGACCTGTTGTGTGTGTCCCATTGACCAGACAGTACCGTACTGCCCGTTTGCAATGGTGTCGTGAGCATCACAATTGGACTGAACAGAACTGGGCATGCGTACTATTCTCAGATGAGAGTAGGTTCAGTCTGTCATCGGATTGTAGACGCCAACTGATATGGCGCGAGAGTGGTACTGCTTATCGTCCAGAAAATATCCAGGAAAAGGACCGATATCCGACATGTAGTATCATGGTGTGGTCCGGTATCATGATCAATGACCGCACGCACCTACATGTGGTTGCGAATGGGACTATGACGGGCCAACGATACATTGATAAAGTTCTACTTTCTTATGCTCGTCTTTTCCGTGGTGCTGTCGGTGATAAATTTGTTTTTATGGACGACAACGCAACATGTCATCGAACACTCGCTGTTCAGGATTGTCTAGACAGCGAGGGTATTCAACGTCTCGTATGGCCAGCGCGTTCTCCAGATCTAAACCCCATTGAAAATGTGTGGGATGCTTTGGGGAGGCAAGTTGCTGGTCGAAACTATCCTCCGACAAACAAGAACACCCTCTTCCGTGCACTCACAGAGGAATGGGATAAATTGCCTCAACAGCTGCTGGATAATGTTGTGCAAAGTATGGTACGACGTGTGGAATGTTGCGTCACACTCCACGGTGGACATATCCCGTACTGATACCTTTCTTTAATGTGCCTGCTGACTTTTAGATTCATTGTTCCATTTCTCCGTACGCAGAACAAATGAACATTTTTTTTTCTTTCAGATGTTTCACAGCTTTTGTACTTTCAGAACAATAAGTATTCTTTATTCTAATGTCTGAACAGTGTGGCAACTATATTTTACTCTACTAGGCCTCAGGTCTCGCTTAATGTTATGCTACATAGCAATTTGTGATCCGTCCTTAGCAATTGTCCAGCAGTGTATATATATATATATACCGCTTGCCTCAACCATTGCGTTAAATACCTTGGACGTATATACGTCTTTCTGAAGTACGATCATTTCCGTGCACTGCTATCCATAAAATTATGCCGGAATTCAATGAAAAGAGTTTAATATTTTTTGCGATGTGTTTACTTCTATCAGATTTCCTTATTTATTCATTTTCTCCCAATCCCTATAATACGTCAAATGCGCGCAACCGGTTGATAAGACAGATGTATTGGGAAGTGAATCGCGTAACTTTTAATCGGCAGTTATGAGATTATTCATAAACCACACGCACAAATTATCAAGATAAAAGTTAATGTTCATATATAATTTTATTAATGACATGCCCATGGGGTCAATGGTAATTATTTAACGTTCCTACCTTAGTATTCATAAATTAATTATAAAATAGATTATATGCAGTACTGATACATTTATAAGTGTATTATATCAGTGTAAATGTTAATTTCATTTTTTATTGGGTCAGAATGTATTTTATTTGTTTACTTTCAGTAAACTAATAAGTTTTTTAAATAATCTTCTGTTTTTGACTTTTCAATATGCTCGTGCCTCCCCTCGTAGACTTAACACGCCCCCCTAGTGGGCTTGCTCCACAGTTTGAGAAACGCTGATCTATACAATTAGGAACTAAATGTTTTAAAATTGTTTCCATGTGTGATTTAATCATTCATTTTGGAATGAAAACTCTTTTTCATTAATTTCGTAAATAAATGGCTTTTTTTCTAAGTGCGACTTTTTTTATGCGATTTCTGTCCACCCCATAAAAAAAATCTGTAGTATTTCATCGATGTTGCTATAAGTATGAATTTATGAAATATTGCTGAATATTTTTTGTGCCGTTTATTTTTATGCGGTTCCTATCTACCGCACAAAAACAGGTTTCACTGTTATTTGGTCGAGTTTTTACTTACTTCATATATTTTACTTTTTTGATTCGTTGTTGTAGAAAATTCATCTTTCAAAATTATCATCATCATGTCTCCTATACAACCACGCATTAAACTTTGAAAAAAATGTATTAATAAATATATTTTTGCTACTTTTACAAATTTATAACTTTATTTCACTGAAATCAGGAAATTTCTACAATGTATTAATTTTCTGTACTATTTAGTCCTTTCAGATTTTTATTTTTACTTTCAAACAGTGCTGTAGTTTAATACATTTAGTAGTTAATATCTTTCTTTTCAAAAAATGCTATTTTTATTATATTTGAGGGGTATACATGCATACATATATACTTATATATGTATGATTAAGAATTCCTACTGCAAACATGACAATCAAGACCAGCTCAAGTATATATATTAATGTTCTTAGACTAAGCAAATTTCGGTGTCAGGAAGACAGAAGGTCCCTAGGAAGTTCACTTCAATTTAACTGAAAACAAACCGGGCAGTTATGGATGTATAATACGTTAATTTATCCCGTTGAAAGGTTCGATCTTTCTGAGAAATACAGTCAGCATTTTTGGATGCATACAATCAACAGCACAAGTGATACATAACTATTTTTTTTTATTTCTCCTTGTTCATGTGCAAAAGAGCCTCGAACTGGAAATATCACTTTACACCAACCAGCCATAGTAATGTATTCTACCAACAATGGTTGCAATGTGCTTGTACAGGTTGTTTTTCATCTGGTTCTGGAACATCTATCCATTGGATAGAGTAGAAAATGGACTCACTAGATAAGGTTACTTACCTTTTGTCGATCTGAATCTGTTCAGTTCTGGTGGCTTATACACATGTATGAAAGTTCTGTGGTTTATACGACGTGTCAACACTTTACCTATACCTAGTCAGCTAGTCTACACACGTTTTCAAACGATGCTCGTTTTTTACATGAATGACATACGCTACACCACAATTTTAATATAATTTATTTGGCTGTCTTCGGTTAATGTTAAAGAATAGGACGCGAATTGGTTATATTTTTCAGATACAAAAGTACTCCAACATTAATTTTATATCCTGATATCACTATCCTGAAGATAATCATTTATTTTATCATATTATTCAATTTATCCTAGTTGAAGCATCGTTTCTTTTATAAAATGTGTTTCACGTGTTTTCATCTATATTATACTGCTAAAAGCGACATCCTTTTACTTTTTAAAAGAAAAAAAATTAATTACTTGCGGAATATTTTGAAATTTAAAAAACTCTATACTCTCTCTCTCTCTCTTTAAATAATGTATTAGTTATAATGTTACGAATTTTCAGGAAAATTGAGGCATTGATCTGTCGAAATGTGTTTCACGTTTAATATAAGCTTTCGTGCATTTGGCGAAAACAGCCTTAATGAACCAGTTATCCTAATGATGGTACCTTCACAACCGTTACATGTGGCAAGTTTAAAAGCTGATAAGGATCATTTCATTGATTTAAAGATAACGTACAAACTAAATGGATATAAAATATCAATGGTGTTGGTTTTACCCCTTTTTTCGTTGAAATATGTATATAAAAGAAGTAAAAATCATTTTTTAATAAGCTGGGGAAAAAATAGGAATAAAGAAAAGAAACTATTTAAAGGAAATATATACGTTGGATAAAACTGTACCGGTCGGATAAAAAGAAATATAACTGGAAAATGTATTTTAGGAATAAAGCACCATACCTATTTTCTACTAATATATGAAGCCTGATGAATTATTGTACTATGAGTGTTACCTTAGAACAGAAGAAAACTTTTACAATTACGGAAACATTTACATTTTGTTCCTTTTTCCCTGACGAAATTAAGCAAAAAGTTACCTTGAAATTTTAAATCTCGCTCACTATAATATATAAAGTAATATAAGATATATACTAAATATAAAGAAGTCTTACAATCAAACTTGAAAGGACATGTCTAAAACTGCTGTTATTATTCAGGGTTTCCGGATGACACAAAATATTTCTTATAAAAAATATGAATGGTAAAGGAGTATGTTTGAAGCTACTTCATGAAGGAAAATAAAATGTTGGAGAATTAAAAAGTAAACAGATTGTGTTGTACAGATTTGGCTGTCTCAAAATTCGACACTTCTTCTTGGTGAGTACGATATAAGTTATTTGTCTAAAAAGATACACATTAAAAAATATTCCAATTACAAACTGTATGATAAAAAAAGAACAGTAAAAACTACAAAACTATTACTAAACATTATTACAGAGTTATGTGCAATCAGTAAAAAGTTACATTTTAAGAATAAAGAAAACTCTAAAAAACAGAATACAAAAACATCCCTTTAATAATCAGTACAAACATCGAAAATAATAAGCAATACATATCAGAAATTCAAATAAATAAATCACTTATATAAACATTAAAAAAATATTAGAAATATCAGACTCTTCAGAAAATATGTTCAATATATGTTGTTTAACCACATGTTATTTATATAATAAGAAAGATATATATAATGCATCTGATGTAAATTTATTCTCAAATAAGCAAATATCTCTTAAGCTTTCGATTGGTGCAGCAAAATGAATACGGCTTAAGATTTCAATGTTATCAATTACACTATTTATGACTTCATAAGTAAAACAGAACGCAAGAAAAAATATATGTATAACGCCATGGTTTTAGACTCGCAACAACAGAAATGTTGTATGTATAAAAAGATGTTAAATTCCGTGAAAAAAACGTTTTTTAATGTTCAAGATTCGAGTGGATAATACAAAAATACAGAAATTTAACGTAAAATCAGAGTAAATTTCTCTAATTTATACGCTCTAGTTGAAATTTCTTAGTTTTATACGCTTTATAGAGACCAGGTCATGAATACATCGTGTCAACTAAAATGTTTTGTTAAGTGTTTCAAAGATAATATATATTATTCAAGAATGTAAAAATACAAACTATAAGCAGAGAAAGGAAATATGTGAACCAGCTGCTAAAATTTATGAATTATTGAATTATTTTCTCCCCCTAAAAATACTATGTGCTATTTATAACTCTTGGTTAGTTTACTTTTTAACAGATGGCAACGAAAAAATACTTATTTTATATGTGTATTGTTTCTGGCACAGTTACATTGTTGCAGTATTGTTGGAATAATAATAATTATTGTTATGAAAGATAGCATTATTAAAAATAACAATGGTAAATCAGAACAACAAATGTCTGTTACGTGCAATTTTTCATTATTGACTTAGATTTCTAAAAAGGTAGGTGAGTTTTTTATAAGCTCAGTTTGAATTCATAATTTTGAATGAGATCCTGGACTAGAGAGAGAACAGATAATTTTAACGTAATAATCTTAGAAAGAAGTGATACGCATTTTTTTTATCAACAGTAATCAATGACATAAAAAGAAATTTAATGTTCAAAAAATTTGAATGAGATGTTGAAAATTTATAAGGTAATTGCTTTTGATATCAACTATATTTTAAAATATTGTTTGAAATCCAATCGTTCCGAAAAAAGGACCAAATTTTGTTTGATACTGAGAGAAATTCATTTTGTGATTCAATTTATTTGGAGTACACAGATTGCCAATTGTGTTCTGAAACAATTCTTGAATGCTGTATATATATTTTATTATTTTATCTGCGAAAGCACATTTTCCAGCTTCATATATTTATTTTGAAATATTTACCGTGAATGTTTTAGAAGCATTTGAACGGCATCATGTACTGAAAAAAGGCTTCAATGTTGTGTATAAACTTTATCACTAGCACAAAAGTACAATTTACAGATTTATATATAGCTTTCTGAGTTTATTTACCGTGAAAATTTTGAAGCATTTTAAGTCCACAGATTGCGTTTCATGCACTGAGACTTCAATGTTGTATATAGTTTACCGTTTAAGTGCGAAAGTTAATTTTCTAGCATTTTATATACAGTTTGAGTTATTTACTGTGAACTTTTTTGAAGTATTTCGTCTTTGAAACCGCACTTTTAGTGGAATAATCTCCAATTACGAAGACAGCATTTTTTCTTTAAAGATTAAAAAATCTTTATAATAGGAAAAATAATTTAGAAATTTATATATATGCACACAGAGTTAAGCAATCATAAAGAGAGACAATTGACGAATGTTTTAAAATATATGACATCGGAAGTTCTGACTTTTAAGGGATAAATTTTAAAAAAATAATTGTTTGTAAAAATCAAATAAACGCATTAATCTTGAGATGGTTGCATGAATTCTACAGTAGTGTATTTTAGAAAAATTACAGCAATTTTTCTATGAAGCATTGAAGTACAGACTCAATCTGTTAATAACTTAAAACAAATGTTTCAAACTAATATTCTGAGACTCTCCAGATTTACCATAACATCAGGTTGATGTACAGAAAAGAAAATGGAAGAAACGACATATAAAACTTTTTAAAGATATGGGTAAAAATAAATTTACCTTTATTGTTACGGAGAGTAAATTCTGTTACCTTGCATTTAAGAAAAAAAAGACACGGACAAGCAATGGAAAGCTTGGATCTATATTATTAAGGAGATGGAAGCCGAACAAAATATAATTTAACAGGAGGAAATTAGAAGAATAATCTTTAAACAAACATTTAAGGAAAGTTGGGAGTATCATTCAGATTGAAGAACAATTAAGTTACAATATGAACAATTAAAGAAAAATGAAGAATATTGGATTTTACTCATCTTGTATTGGAGATACAGTGTAGAAAGTGAAGAAATAAAAAAAAGAAAGGGAATTTTTAAAAAGACACGGTTGCCAAGGCAGCCGCTTTCAACGGAAAATCAGGGAAAATGACTTTAGGTTGTTTTAAGGTAAAAAAAAAAACATCTTGTCTTTTGACTTCGTCAGAAAACCATTTCTCATTTACGCGTTATGTGTAAATACTAATGCAATAAATATTAGTGACTTTTAAAACTGTTATAAAATGAAAACGAAGTGTCATACAGATAATATCTGGGTAACAGAAATAGCACGATTGGACATGCTAAAAATAAGAATTCGAAAAGATGAAATATAGCAAGAGAAGAGTGACACAAGAACCAACTATATCATGTATAAATGAACATATTGCAATTACACCAGATTTCGTATACGATCTTCAGTGATGGGTAGGGAACCATTTAACATCCAAGCTTTTCTTCAGTTAAGTCTCGTGTCCATGAGATAAATGTATAAGAGAGGGTGAAAGGCATTGTAAGCTAAATGTATCTCTTTTTTTATCTCGGAAATTATCGTGATGGCTGGATTATCATTTGTAAGGAAGATGTCCTTAA
Source organism: Trichonephila clavipes (assembly GCA_019973935.1). Taxonomy (NCBI): domain Eukaryota; kingdom Metazoa; phylum Arthropoda; class Arachnida; order Araneae; family Nephilidae; genus Trichonephila; species Trichonephila clavipes. The sequence goes on from BMAU01017014.1 coordinate 1,163,212, forward strand.
ATCAAAAATCGATACTTCAATAAAAACGGTATGACGAAGGGAAAAAGAAAATCATATTGGAATGTACCTTCTTTCTTGTTTTGAAAACTTTATTAATAGCAGAAGAAGCTTTAAATGGGAAAAATATCTTGCATCAAAACTCCAAGAACTACCAGAAAAAACATATAAAGAAAGCACCAAGACAATATGAAAATATAAATGATAAATGCCAATATATGTTTTTTTTTTATTTTCCGATTTTTTGTAAGAGCCGGAGCTGAAATTTGTGTGGATGGAGGACATGTGTCGTTCCTCTGGCAATTCACTTTGAACGTATGAACGAGGGTAGGAGGAATTTAGAACCGATTTATACACTTTTTTTTCTTTTCAATATTTTATGAGGGCTGGAGCTGTCGTTCTTGGTGATGGAGGTCCTGTAATAGTTCTCCAGCCCTACGCCACAAACGAATGTATGAAGGGTAGTGGGAATTATTAACGATTCATATATATTTCTTTTATTTTAATACTTTCGTGAGGGCTCGAGTTGTCGTTCTTGGTGATGGAGGTTCTGTGTTGGTCCTCTGGCCCTATGCCACAAGCAAATGTGGGTGGAATAAGAGAGGGTAGATGTGAAATATTAACGATTTATTATCTTTTTCTTTTGAATATTTTGTGAGGGCCGGAGTTCTCGTTCTTGTTGATGAAGGTCATGTGTTGGTTCTCCGGTCCTGCGCCACAAAAGAATGTGGGTGGAATGGGGGAGGGTAGGTGGGAAACATAAGTGATTTAATATATTTTTTGGTTTTGAATATTTTGTGAGGGACGGAGTTGTCGTTCTTCGAGATGGAGGTCATGTGGTTGTTCTACGGCCCTACACCGCAAGCGAATGAGGGAGGGTAAGTGGGAATTAAAAAGATTTCTATATATTTTTTTTATTTTGAATATTTTTGAGGGCCGGAGATGTCGTTCTTGTTGATGGAGGTCCTGTGTTGGTACTCCGGCCCTGCGCCAGAAACGAATGCGGGTGGTCTCAGAGACTGTCGGTGGGAAACATAAAAGATTCATCTACTTTTTTTTTTTTTTATTTTGAATTTTTTGTGACGGCCGGAGCTGTCGTTCTTGGTTATGGAGGTCCTGTGTTTGTTCTCCGGTCCTGCGCCACAAATGAATGTGGTTGGAATGCGGGAGGGTAGGTGGGAAATATAATCGACTTAATATCTTTTTTCTTTTGAATATTTTGTGAGGGCCGGAGTTCTCGTTCTTGTTGATGAAGGTCATGTGTTGGTTCTCCGGTCCTGCGCCACAAAAGAATGTGGGTGGAATGGGGGAGGGTAGGTGGGAAACATAAGTGATTTAATATCTTTTTTGTTTTGAATATTTTGTGAGGGACGGAGTTGTCGTTCTTGGAGATGGAGGTCATGTGGTTGTTCTACGGCCCTACACCACAAGCGAATGAGGGAGGGTAAGTGGGAATTAAAAAAGATTTCTATATATTTTTTTATTTTGAATATTTTTGAGGGCCGGAGTTGTCGTTCTTGTTGATGGAGGTCCTGTGTTGGTACTCCGGCCCCGCGCTAGAAACGAATGCGGGTGGTCTCAGAGACTGTAGGTGGAAACATAAAAGATTTATCTACTTTTTTTTTTTGAATATTTTGGGAAGGCCGGAGCTGTCGTACTTGGTAATGGAGGTCCTGTGTTTGTTCTCCGGTCCTGCGCCACAAATGAATGTGGTTGGAATGCGGGAGGGTAGGTGGGAAATATAATCGACTTAATATCTTTTTTCTTTTGAATATTTTGTGAGGGCCGGAGTTGTCGTTCTTGGTGATGGAGGTTCTGTGTTGGTCCTCCGGCCCTATGCCACAAGCAAATGTGGGTGGAATAAGAGAAAGTAGATGTGAAATATTAACGATTTATTATCTTTTTTTTTCTTTTGAATATTTTTGAGGGCCGGAGTTCTCGTTCTTGTTGATGAAGGTCATGTGTTGGTTCTCCGTTCCTGCGCCACAAAAGAATGTGGGTGGAATGGGGGAGGGTAGGTGGGAAACATAAGTGATTTAATATCTTTTTGTTTTGAATATTTTGTGAGGGACGGAGTTGTCGTTCTTGGAGATGGAGGTCATGTGGTTGTTCTACGGCCCTATGCCACAAGCAAATGTGGGTGGAATAAGAGAGGGTAGATGTGAAATATTAACGATTTATTATCTTTTTTTTCTTTTGAATATTTTGTGAGGGCCGGAGTTCTCGTTCTTGTTGATGAAGGTAATGTGTTGGTTCTCCGGTCCTGCGCCACAAAAGAATGTGGGTGGAATGGGGGAGGGTAGGTGGGAAACATAAGTGATTTAATATCTTTTTTGTTTTGAATATTTTGTGAGGGACGGAGTTGTCGTTCTTGGAGATGGAGGTTCTGTGTTGGTCCTCCGGCCCTATGCCACAAGCAAATGTGGGTGGAATAAGAGAGGGTAGATGTGAAATATTAACGATTTATTATCTTTTTTCTTTTGAATATTTTGTGAGGGCCGGAGTTCTCGTTCTTGTTGATGAAGGTCATGTGTTGGTTCTCCGGTCCTGCGCCACAAAAAGATAGTGGGTGGAATGGGGGAGGGTAGGTGGGAAACATAAGTGATTTAATATTTTTTGTTTTGAATATTTTGTGAGGGCCGGAGTTGTCGTTCATGGAGATGGAGGTCATGTGGTTGTTCTACGGCCCTATGCCACAAGCAAATGTGGGTGGAATAAGAGAGGGTAGATGTGAAATATTAACGATTTATTATATTTATTCTTTTGAATATTTTGTGAGGGCCGGAGTTCTCGTTCTTGTTGATAAAGGTCATGTGTTGGTTCTCCGGTCCTGAGCCACAAAAGAATGTGGGTGGAATGGGGGAGGGTAGGTGGGAAACATAAGTGATTTAATATCTTTTTTGTTTTGAATATTTTGTGAGGGACGGAGTTGTCGTTCTTGGAGATGGAGGTCATGTGGTTGTTCTACGACCCTACACCACAAGCGAATAAGGGAGGGTAAGTGGTAATTAAAAAAGATTTTCTATATATTTTTTTGAATATTTTGAGGGCCGGAGTTGTCGTTCTTGTTGATGGAGGTCCTGTGTTGGTACTCCGGCCCTGCGCCAGAAACGAATGCGGGTGGTCTCAGAGACTGTAGGTGGGAAACATAAAAGATTCATCTACTTTTTTATTTTGAATATTTTGGGAAGGCCGGAGTTCTCGTTCTTGTTGATGAAGGTCATGTGTTGGTTCTCCGGTCCTGCGCCACAAAAGAATGCGGGTGGAATGGGGGAGAGTAGGTGGGAAACATAAGTGATTTAATATCTTTTTTGTTTTGAATATTTTGTTAGGGACGGAGTTGTCGTTCTTGGAGATGGAGGTCATGTGGTTGTTCTACGGCCCTACACCACAAGCGAATGAGGGAGGGTAAGTGGGAATTAAAAAAATTCTATATATTTTTTTTTTTTTTATTTTGAATATTTTTGAGGGCCGGAGCTGTCGTTCTTGTTGATGGAGGTCCTGTGTTGGTACTGCAGCCCTGCGCATGAAACGAATGGGGATGGTCTCAGAGACTGTAGGTGGGAAACATAAAAGATTCATCTACTTTTTTTTATTATGAATATTTTGGGAAGGCCGCAGCTGTCGTTCTTGGTAATGGAGGTCCTGTGTTTGTTCTCCGGTCCTGCGCCACAAATAAATGTGAATGGAATGCGGGAGGGTAGGTGGGAAATATAATCGACTTAATATCTTTTTCTTTTGAATATTTTGTGAGGGCCGGAGTTCTCGTTCTTGTTGATGAAGGTCATGTGTTGGTTCTCCGGTCCTGCGCCACAAAAGAATGTGGGTGGAATGGGGGAGGGTAGGTGGGAAACATAAGTGATTTAATATCTTTTTTGTTTTGAATATTTTGTGAGGGACGGAGTTGTCGTTCTTGGAGATGGAGGTCATGTGGTTGTTCTACGACCCTACACCACAAGCGAATAAGGGAGGGTAAGTGGTAATTAAAAAATATTTCTATATATTTTTTTATTTTGAATATTTTTGAGGGCCGGAGTTGTCGTTCTTGTTGATGGAGGTCCTGTGTTGGTACTCCGGCCCTGCGCCAGAAACGAATGCGGGTGGTCTCAGAGACTGTAGGTGGGAAACATAAAAGATTCATCTACTTTTTTTTATTTTGAATATTTTGGGAAGGCCGGATCTGTCGTTCTTGGTAATGGAGGTCCTGTGTTTGTTCCCCGGTCCTGCTTTACAAATGAATGTGGATGGAATGCGGGAGAGTAGGTGGGAAATATAATCGACTTAATATCTTTTTCTTTAGATTATTTTGTGAGGGCCGGAGTTGTCGTTCTTGGTGATGGAGGTCATGCATTGGTTCTCCGGTCCTACGCCACAAATGAATGTGGATGGAATGCGGGAGGGTAGGTGGGAAATATAATCGATTTATTGCCTTTTTTTGAATATTTTGAGTGGGCCGGAGCTGTAGTTTTTGCTGATGTAGGTACTGTGTTAGTTCTCTGTGTCTGCGTTACAAACGAATGAGGGAGTTTAAGTAGGAATTATAAAGGATTCATATGTATTTTTCTTATTTTGAATATTTTGTGAGGACCGGAGTTGTCGTTTTTGGTGATGAAGGTTCTGTGTTGGTTCTTCTGCCCTGCACCATAAAAGAATGTGGTTGGAATGAGGTAGGATAGGTGGGAAATATATACGATTTATTATCTTTTTTATTTTGATTATTTTGTGAGGGGCTTAGTTGTTCTTGGTAATGGTGGTCCTTTGTTGGTTTTCCGGAACTACTCCAGAAACACAAGCGAATGAGGGAGGGTAAGTGGGAATTATAAAGGATTCATATGTATTTTTCTTATTTTGAATATTTTGTGAGGACCGGAGTTGTCGTTTTTGGTGATGAAGGTTCTGTGTTGGTTCTTCTGCCCTGCACCATAAAAGAATGTGGTTGGAATGAGGTAGGATAGGTGGGAAATATAAACGATTTATTATCTTTTTATTTTGATTATTTTGTGAGGGGCTTAGTTGTTCTTGGTAATGGTGGTCCTTTGTTGGTTTTCCGGAACTACTCCACAAACACAAGCGAATGAGGGAGGGTAATTGGAAATTATAAAACATTTATATACGTTTTTTTAATGTTTTGTGACGGCCGGAGCTGTCTTTCTTGTTGATGGAGGTCCGGTCTTGGTCGTCCGGGCATTACGCCACAAACGAATGTGGGTGGAATGATTGAGGGTAGGTGGGAAATATAAACGATTTATATACTTTTTTATTTTGAATATGTTGTGATTGCCTGAGCTGTCTTTCTTGGTGATGAAGATTCTGTGTTGGTTCTTTAGCTTCAAGACACAGACAAATGTGAGTGGAATGAGGGAGGGTAGGTGGGAAATATAAATGATTTATATACTTTTTTTTATTTTGAATATGTTGTGAGGGCCTGAGCTGTCGTTCTTGGTGAGGAAGATTCTGTGTTGGTTCTTTGGCAGACAAATGTGGGTGGAAAGAGGTAGTGTATGTGGGAAATATACACGATTTATATATATATATATATATATATATATATTATTTAGAACATGTTATTTAGAACATGTTGTGAGGGCCTGAGCTGTCGTTTCTGGTGATGAAGATTCTGTGTTGGTTCTTTGGCACTTCGCCACAAACGAATGAGGGGGGAGGGATATGAGGGAGGCTAGTCGAGAAATATAAACGAGTTATACACTTTTTTTTCTTGAATATTTTGTGAGGACTGGAGTTGGTTATATTTTTCAGGTACAAAAATTCTCCAACATTAATTTTATAACCTGATATCACTATTTGAAGATTATGACTTTATTTTTCATATTACTCAATTTATCATAGTTGAAACATCGCTTCTTTTATGAAATGTGTTCCACGTGTTTTCATATATACCATACTGCTAAATGCGATATCCGTTTACTTTTTTTAAAAAAAATTAATTACTTGTGGAATATTTTGAAATTTCAAATACTTTATATTTTAAATAATGTATGAGTTACAATGTTACGAATTTTTATGAAAATAGAGACATTGTTTTGTTCAAAATGTGTTCAACGTTTATTTTAAGGGAAGTCGGTAGGGCCTATACCGACAATGTTAAATTGAGCCATTTTAGGAACCAGTTTCTTAGAAACTGTTAAATATATAAACTTCAAATTTTGTCTGTATATTAATTATGCTTTTTTATTTAAATACTGGTAAATATATTTAAAATATATTGTTTACTCTTTTCAAAAAAATTCATCGTAAATTATCACTTTGAAATTTTTGAAAATTGTCAAATTTTTTACGATAACTGCTTTTCAGCAAAATATTTCAGGAAAATCTACAAAAAAATAAGCATAGTATATAGAGTTACATATTATTTATGTGCAGTAAAAATTGCATGAGCGCTCATTCTGTAGATTCTGAGATAACTGTAATTGTCTTTTGAAAACAACCATTTTGACATAATTGCATTTTTAGTGTAAAAAAGCATTTGATCAAAAAAATAATGAATTATAACATGTATTTGCCCTATTTTAATAAATATTAGCTTATTCTCTATTACTTTTAAGGCTTTTTAATTTTTTGTTATACTTAGATTTCTCAGAAAATACATTTATAGCATTTTTCACTTTTAAGCTATCGAGATATTTTTAGCGTTTAATTATTTTACTCAAATTCTGTATCAATTTTTGAGGAATTTTCAGTTCTGATACATTACTTTCATCAAATTTTGACTATAAAGCATCATAAATACCATGTGAAAATGTGTCAATACATGAAAATATGGCTTTGGTAATACATGATTATACACTATTTAGAAAAGTTTCACTAATGTTTTATATATTCACCTGTTAACACAATGTTTTACTGCAGCAGAATTAAACATTTTCTTTAAATATTTGGTAAATGGTATTTAAAACAACAAAAACATAAAAACAGATTTCTTGAACATGAAATTTATGTATTTTTATATATGTAACAAGCTATGTGCAACGAAAAAAGGCATTGCATTTTTAGATATTTATAAACCTTTTACTAAAAAACTATTGAACACCAAAGCTTAAAAATTTGTATAAATACACAATACATATGAAATATATAGTAAAAATTTCCAGTTCATGCATACAGTAGAAGCATAGAAAAAGGAATACACAATTTATTAAAAATTGTCATTTTCTGTGTCACGACATCTGTTCAATAGTGAAAAATGTCTGAGAAATATTTTTAAAATTTTACATAAAATGTAAAAACACACAATACATATGAAATATATAGTAAAAATTTCCAGTTCATGCATACGGTAGATTTATAGAAAAAAATAATACACAATTTAATAAAAATCGTCATTTTCTGTGTTACGACATGTGTTCATTAGTAAAAAATTTTAAAGAAATATTTAAAAAAATTTGCATAAAGAATAAGAACACACAGCGATATATATGAAGGATATAGTAAAAGTCTCCAGTTCATGCATACAGTAGATTTAAAGAAAAATGAACAGACTACTTGAAAAATATATTAATTGGAAAACACAGTAGCTTTTGTATAAATTTTTACCTCGTCAAAAAGATCCTGCACTGTAGCCGGTTTTTACCTTATTTTTCTTAATATTATCTTCTTTCTTTCTTTTTTTTCTTTTATCTTTTCTAATTTTCTTCGAGCGTCCAGAAAAGCATAAATTGCTTTCATTATTCGTTCCCTATCGAGAAGTTTCATGGCACTTACTGAAAATTCCCCTGGTTCTACGCCCATTTTTTGAAGAATTTTTAATTTCGATACATTATCATCATTAAAGGAACAAACAGCATCATAAACACCAAGTGAAATTGTTTCAATCAGTACAAATGTTGGTTTGGGAACACGTGACCAAATGACATTATGAAATCTTTCATTCGGGTTTTGTGTTTTTCCATGCAAACATTTTTTCAACAGATCAGGATGGGAAAGATCTCTAAATATAGGACGCATTGCTTCAACAACAGCTACCGGAAGACTGTTTTTATGTTTGTAAGACTTACCTGATGCTTCAGCCTTTTTAAATCCACACCATGAATCTTCCCCGATGGGACAAAAACCATGTTGAGGATATTCATCAGTTGATATCTGATCCATAGTATGACTGCAAGTTATCAAATGCATGGTCAGTCAAACGATTTTTCCCACTTAAAGACTTACCGTCTGACAAGATTTGCCCTTTCAATTGAGCTTTTAATCGGCGTAATCTTGTTCCCATGCGCTTCATTACATGGCCAATACACTCCAATTTTTCAATTGGATATTCATTTCCATAAACGTTTTTCTTTTTTACCGCATCAAATGCTTTGCAATCCCCAACTCCTAAATACGTAATATATCGGACATTATGTAAAGATAATGACCGTTGAAACATTTTACACGCACCTTGGATTTACATCGCTCCACTAGATCCAACGTAGTTCCTTTTACAATCCTTTTCATGAAAAGGCAAGTTTTTACAAGCGCAATATTTCGAAAGAATATCAACATCTATAACCATACATGTATCAATGCTGGTCACAGTAACTACACCATTCGAGGATGTGTAACCACGCTTCTGCCATATCCCATCTACAGCTACTGCTATATTTTTGTTAGCTTCCTTCGCAGCATTTTGAATTGAATCCTCATAAACAAGTTTAGCAGCATTTAGAATTCGCTTACCGTAAGGAGAAAACATTGTAGGTGGTTGAAGAAGATTCATTACGCCGCAGAACATTCTCCCTGCTTCTGCACCTTTTCCAATTGAACGCATAGCGTACACAAACCTGGTATTTATTGTAGCATTTTGTGTTCCTTCATGAAAATTTGAAGAAGAGAATTCTACACGATATGGACAAGCAAAACATTTCAGGACAAACGTAATAGCCAGTCCAGACTTACCTTTTAAAACTTGCATGTCTAAACCACTGTTGCACATTTTACAGTGAACTTCATTCTTGAAAACAAAAGGAAGAATATTCAAATTCATGATTACATTTAAAATACCTACGCTATCACCAAAAGAAGAAAAGCTCTCATTTAAATTGGGAATTTTCTTTTCTTTTGCACATGACTGCTTTGAATCATGTGCATGTTCAGCTTGAGCATTTAATTTACTATCAGTGGTACTTACTTTACAATTAATAGTATTCTTACGTGGATAGTACTTACCTTTGCGTTCCTTTCCAATCTTGGCATTTCAAAATTTCAGAAATTTTAAGTATCGATAAACGACAAGTGCTCAATCAAAACGTGTTCGAAAGTGCAAAAAATAGGTAAACAATCCTAACAGTTACACTTGCAGTTATTCTAAAGTTAATTTCGTGGGAATAAATAATACAGATAATGGCTTTGCAAGAGCATCCCAGTTTTAAAAGGCTAATGTATGTTTACATTTCTATCTGGCAAAGTAGGCGTGGCAAATCAGTTGATTATTTTTTAAAAACATTTTAAAATACTTCTAATTCAAAAATTGACTAGTATGTTATATCATTGGAAAGGGCTTAATTTGTAGATTTGAGAAATATCAAAATCTCAAAATCGATTTCTGGAAGGTGTTTACCATACCGACTGTCCTTAAGCTGTCGTTTATTTTACGAAAACCGCCTTAATGGACCAGTTATCCTAATGATGGTACCTTCACAACCGTTACATGTTGCAAGTTTAAAAGCAGATAAGGATCGTTTCATTGATTTAAGGATAATGTATAAACTAAATGGATGTAAAATATCAATGGTGTAGGTTTTTCCCCTTTTTTCGTTGAAATATTTATATAAAAGTAGTAAAAATCATTTCTTAATAAGCTGGGGGAAAACAATATGAATAAAGATAAGAAACTATTTAAAGGAAATATATACGTTGGAAAAATCTGTACTGGTCGGTTAAAAAGAAATATAACGGGATTTTTTTAGGAATAAAGCACTATACCTATTTTCTACTAGTATATGAAGCCTGATGAAATATTGTACTATACGTGTTACCTTAGAACAGAAAAAAACTTTTACAATTACGGAAACATTTACATTTTGTTCCTTTTTTCCCTGATGAAATTAATCAAAAAGTTACTTTGAAATTTTAAATATCGCTTATTTTTTTACTTGGGTAACCAGCTAAAATCTCCAAATCAAATATTTTTAAGGTATTGCTTGAAAACAATAAAATTCGCTCAGCAAACAACATCCCAGATTTAAAACTCCGATCTTAAGAATACAATATTTTTTACTTTACTTTACAAGTTACAGTCGTATCATAAGATGCATTGAATGGTTAAATCAATATTTTACGCATAGAAGTGAAATTTTAGGTAGTAAAAAATTATAGTATATTATTGCTTAGTTCTCAGTAAATAGCATTAATTTAATTAATTATAAGACAAATTCAATTTTACACAATATTTTTCTAGAAATTGCATAATTATAATTTTATAAAATATAAAGCAAATACGTATAAAAATGCATAAATGTAAAAATAAAAGTATATGTTAAGAAAAATTAATATTGTAATATTTTTAAGCAGAGTCTTTTCGCAAATTAATTTATAAAATGGAATTTTTTTTTCTCATAAACTTAATTATACAGTATGTCTTTTTTGAGACAAATATATATATTTTTTGCTTGCAAAAACCCATTTAAAATAAACCTAAAATAGCAGAAGGTAAACACAATCAGTGTTTAATGTTTTTCTTAAAAAGTCTAAGATAATTTTAATTTTATGTGCAATATGAAACTATGAAAATGAAGTTTTAAAATCGTTAAAATTTTTATAATTTGGATACTCAATCTAAAAATTAACAGTTAGCTTAATAATCCTGCAATACATATTAACGAGGCCTTATCAAAATATGAAACAGAAATCAGTTAGTAAATTACATTTATACTTAGCATTTATGCTACTTTTATAATGCGTAATGATGAGCTTCACGTAAGCATGGCACTTCTCCATGAAGTCAAACCAAGAAGTTAAGATCAATTAAAACTTAGATGTTTAAAATTAATTTTATTTAAATTATAAACTAGATGAAAATTCTAAGGACACTTAATGTATTAGAAACACGATTTGGTGTAAATATTAAGTGACTCTTCAATCGTCATGAATTTAACAAGTTGATAAGTTGTTTGAACTTAATTGAACAGCACATTTTGAAATCATTCAGAGTTGTACTGCGATAAAACTTTCAACAATTCCCGAAGTAATATTAAGCAGGAATCTTAAATTATCACACACGTACATCTCTCTCTCTTTATATATATATATATATATATATATATATATATACTAGCCGTTACACACCCGATTCACTGGGTATTTCACGATGTTGTATATATGTATACTGTTTACATACATATTAATTATTGATATCTAGCATTAAGAATTCGATTGTATTCAAAAATATATTTATAGCTGTTACACTCTCGCCCCTTGATATAAAAAGAACATAACTTATAATATCTAATTTCTATTTATATCTAAAATAGAAGCAGAAAGATTTTTTTCGCTCACTTAACCTAATAATCAAGTGGATTTCCACCAAAGCCACTTTCAGTGGATCTCTGAACCATAAAATAAACATGCGTGCTAAATTTCAAGTCTAAATCTAACAGAACAAAAACGGAATTTTTATCATCAATACCTCGTTGAGAGCACTCTTAGCGGATTCCAATTCAACAAAAGAAGCATGCAAACCAAATTTTATTATTGTAGTGTTAGCAGTTCGAAAAAGAGAATTTTGTCTATCAATACGCCCCACTAACTCTCCCCGCTTCCCCCTGAAGTTGATTTCGTAAAATCCATCCTTAGTGGAACTCTATTCAACAAAAGAAAATTGCTCGACAAATTTCAAGTAAATGAGTTAAATTCAAAAACAGGAATTTTTCTACAACACGCCTTAATCCCTCGCAACCCCACTCCTTTGGGGTTCCGTTTTCGCAAAATTTTTTGTAAAAGGAACTTTATTCTATGAACGGAACATACTTTCTAATTTTCAAGTAGGTGTTTCTATTAGCTGAAAAGCGGAAATATTTATCTATTACGCCCCTTAATCCCCCTCAGTGACATTTGGGAATCAATTTTCCCCAAAACTATTTTGTAGCGGATCTCTACACCATTAAATGAACTCGCTTACCAAATTTTAAGACTGCACGTCTAATAGTTTAAAAATGAAAATAATTGTCTATAACGCCCCTTAATCCTCCGCAACGCCAGTAAAGGAAACGATATACACAAAACTCATCTTACGGCATATCTCTACTCAAAGAATGGAATCTGCTTACTCAATTTCAAGATTTTACGTCTAATAGTTTAAAAAAAAGGAGGTAATTGGAGGTAACGCCGATTAATTCTCTTAAACGCCACTTGGGGTTGATTCAAAAAACCCATTTTGTAGGGGATCTGTACTCTATGAAAGGAATCCGCTTATCAAATTTCAAGACAGTACGTCTAATAGTTTAAAAATGGAAATAGTTATCTATAACGCCCATTAATCCCCACAACGCTACTTAGGAAACGATTTTCACAAAACCCATCTTATAGCGGATCTCTACTTAATGAACGCAATCAGCTTACTAAATTTCGAGATTTTACGTCTAATAGTTTAAAAAAGGAGTTAATTGCATACAACGCCACTTAATATTCTACAACGCCACTTAATACTCTACAACGCCACTTAATACTCTACAACAGTGTTTCTCAAAGTGTGGGGCGCGCCCCCCTGGGGGGGCGCGATGACCCTACAAGGGGGGCGCGAGCGTATCGAAAATTTAAAGATTTTTTTTTAAAAAAAATAACTGGAAAGAGAACTAAAACAAAATGCTTTCTTCCATAATAAAAAAATACACACAACACTGACATAATTTATGTTTATTATCTGGCTTTTTTTCGTCATCAAATAGCTATCTTTGATCCCAAAACCAAATTACAAAAAAAAAACATTTTGTTTTATTTGCTGTATTTTCTCAATGAGATATTTTTTATTACGTTTTAACATAAAATATTACTCGTTAAAAGAAAAAACGAAACCCAGACCCTGAGAAAATTCTAAGAAGATAAACAATTCACCACTGTAATTATTATTGAAATACTGTACATTAGTTGTAGAAAAAGAAAAGGAAGTCATGATTCACGTTTCAGCCAGGCTGCATAGTACGTTTGCTAATCATTTGATTGACCTTCAATCTTACGGTATGGTTATTATCAATATTAGTTCCCTCCCATCTTTTATGTGTTTGCTTTTCGCTTAGGGAAATTGTAAATAATTGAGTTTTGCGATATTTGGAAAAGAATTGATTGGTTTAACATTTCTGTAGGATAATTGAAAAGTGTCTGATTTGCGTCCTTTATTATGGACTTGTACTTTTGAATCATTTTAGTTCAGTTTTATTGGATTTTTTCTCAAATCATCAAAGAATTGGTTAGTCCTTGAAAGAAGGTAAGTATACTTTCTATAAATTAAAATATTCACTAGAATTCCTATTTGTATCGTGTACAGTAAAAATAATTCTAAACAAATGATTGGGGTGACTGAGTCCCCCCGCACTACCATTAATGTTAGTATCGAGTACGCGCCTGCTCCCGGGTTAAAACATTTTGAAGTCTTCTCGCTTTAAATATGTTAAAAAGTAACACAATTATTCTTCATCGGAATTTTATATTCTTTTTCATAATTTAACATTAATTCTAAATGCTAATTGTGTGAGGTTTAAAATTACAGTTCTTTTAAACAGTTATTTACAATTATAGCATTTATCTAAAAAAATCATTTTACATTTTTGTATATAATGTCATGCACACAGTTTTACTCTCCTTACAGTTCAGCTATTATATCAAGAATAATGTTTTATTTTTTAAAAAAATGAACTCGTGCGAAGAGTCGGTGTTTCAGCCAGTGTAGGTTTGATGTATCAGTACTGAAGAAGGTATTTTATAAATAACTTCTTATTACTGAATTTGGCCGCGGTAGCCGAGTGGTATAGGTATCGGATCGTGGCTTGCCTTGTCACGAGTTCGAGCCTTTTACCACTAAAGACCCGCCGTGTAGGGCAGCGATGCACGTTAAATCTGTTGAGAGTTGAAACGTTTTCCCGTTGGTGTGGTGTGGTAGTTAGGAGAGAGGGGTGCCAGCTCAGGTGTCATCCACGTCACTTGACCATGGTTCAAAATTACGTGGTCCGTCGTCAAAAGCCCTCGTGCAGCTGAACAGTGCGACGTTAATATTCAATCAATCGTATTACTAAATTAAGAACAAGTTTAATAATTATTAGGGACTTTCACAGGCTTGTCCTGTAGAGGAAAGTTTTTCAAAGGAAGGTTTAATATCAGAAATTGACACTTAAAGCGTTATTTTTCTATATTTAGCTGAGATCTATATTTTGTCTTCAAGGCATCCACTGCAGAAAATCCGGTTTGAGAAAGGTAGGATGTTGAAAATGGTAATAGTATACGAAGTGCTTTTGTTTTCAGTACAGATAATTCCTCATCCACCTCTACCCCAAATTCAAAGAGCGATTTATTACAAAATTGCCTTTTAATTTTTCACTGGATGTGAAATTTATGAAGATTTCTTCTTCGGAAGTTGAGAGCCCTTCTGAAGTATCTTGAAATAGATCCCTAATCCACTCGTAACTTGCTACCTAGCTGTCCTCATCCAGAAAATACTTTTTAAAATTCTTTGCCAACATAGCTAAATGATTTTACATGTTTTAAAAACAACTTTCACATGTTGTTCTACAGATTTGTAAGTTTTAACACATATCGAGCTGGGGCTTTTTTTCCATCATTTACTTCAGTAGTGGTAAATCCAAAATTTAAGTATTTTTGAGAATATCGCCTTGATTTAGTTTTAGGAACCATGCTCCTTCGTCTGTGTACTTGTTGATTCTTTATTATGGTCGAATGTTTGCTTACGACTTAAAAATGTATGTATGATATTGTTTTAATCTACTGCCGTAAATACTTAATTACCGTGAATTACAATTAACGTGGAAATTAAAAAAATGTACATTCAAGCTAGATTCAGTAGCTATAGGAGTATAGAGTCGACCAAAACTGACTGGAATATTACGAGGAAAAGCATTTTTACATATTTTGCGCAGACGTCCGATAGGTTGCTCAGACTCACGCAAACGTACCCTATAATGCCAGATGTGATGGATATGATAGAGAGCGACATTGACTAGACTATTTTTCTAATGACATTTGTACTTTGAGAAATGAATATGCTGAAGGAAATAAATCTTTAATTAAATACATCATTTTGCGATCTGTTCCAATTTAAAAATTAGAGAAAAAGAAATTAACATAATTCTAGGATATATATATTTTAAGTAATTTTCTTAAAATATATATTACTTATAAAAGTTACATATACACAAAATTTAATATACTTATCGTATTAATTTGTACGGTTTATAATTGAGATCGTATTGTAACTGTAGCGTCTCTCTCTCAAAGTGCATTTTTATTGCAGTAAATACATTATTGTTGTACAGGGGGCGAGACAAAAATTATAATTGAAAATTGGGTCGCCAGTATTGAAAGTTTGAGAAACACTGCTTTTAATGTATGAGTGGTGCACAGAATATTTTATGACTGATTAATTAATACTAAATTAAGAACAAGTTTAATAATTATTAGCTACTTCCATGGGCTTGTCTTACAGAGCAAAGTTTTTGAAAGGAGTTTTAAGATAAGAAATTGACCCTCTGAGTTCATTTTCTATATTTAGCTGATATCTATATTTTGTCTTCTAAGCAACCACCGCATTTTGTAATATGTTCCAATTTAAAAATCAGAGAAAGGAAAAATAATTTAGTAATTATCCTATTACTTAACTTTTTTTTTGCTTAAAAGTAACATATACAAAATTTAATATTTATGTCATGAATTTGTACGGTTTATAATAAATATTGTTGCTTTATCGTAAAAGTGCATTATTATTGCTTTCAGTAAATTATTATGTATAAGGGGGGCGCGATAAAAATTGTGATTGAAAAGGGGGGCGCCAGTATTGAAAGTTTGAGAAGCACTGCTCTACAACGCCACTTGGGAGTCGATTTTGACAAAACCAATTTTGCAGCGGAGCTATATTCTATGAAAGGAATCCGATTAATAAATTTCAAGACTGTACGTCTAATAGTTTAAACATGGAAATAATTATCTATAACGCCCTTTAAGCCCCAGCAACGCCACTTTGAAACGATTTTCACAAAGCCCATTTTATAACAGATCTCTACTCAGTGAATGGAATCTGCTTATTCAATTTCAAGATATAACGTCTAATAGTTTAAAAAAGGAGTTAATTGCCTATAACGCCCTTAATTCTCCACAACGCCACTTGGGAGTCGATTTTCACAAATACCATTCTGTAGTGGGCCTGTACTCTATGAAAGGAATCCGCTTTCCAAAATTCAAGACTGTACGTCTAATAGGTTAAAAATGGGATTAATTATGTATAACGCCCCTTAAGCACCCTCAACGCCCCTTGGAGGTAGATTTTCGTAAAAATCATTATGTAGGGAATCTCTACTTTAGGAAAGAAATCTGTGTACCAAGTTTTTTCAGGACTGTACATCTAATAGTTTAATAATGGAAATAATTATCTATAACGCCCCTTAAACCCCCGTAACGTCCCTTGGGGTTCGAACTTTGCAAAATCCGTACTTAGCTGACGTCTACTCCATGAAAGGAACCTACCTATATACAAAATTTCAAGTCTGTAGGTTCAATAGTTCCGGAGATATCGTGATTAGTCAGTGAGACAGTGTGAGTCGCCTTTTCTCCTTTATATATATATATATATATATATATATATATATATATATATATATATATATATATGATGTATCCCCAGCCCTCCAAGTGTCAGTTGGGGTAAATTTCCTACCAGGACAACTTAACCCACCTTCCGCATAAGAACTTAAACTTCTACTTTCGACGGACTAAAAGAAGACACGTGTTCTAAGGCCTCACCCACCGCAGACTTCTTTACTGAATATTGAAATAAAATATAATAGGCAAACGGCTGTCCGTATCATTTCTCCTATCAATCCAAGAATTTCTCCAAAACAAAACATATATATATATATATATATATATATATATATATACATATACATACACGAAGTGTTTAAAGTAAATATTTTACAAGCTGACAAAATTAAATTTTCACAAATAATGATGATAAATAATTTACAAAAAAAACCATTTATCATTGTTTATATTTATAAAAAAACAGGTAATAATACTATAGTTATTTGAATATTTTAAAATAGTAGTCTTGATAAGCATTTTGTGAATACTACATATTTTAATAAATCATCGTTGCAATAGATAAATTAGAAACTGTATTAAAGCTGCATAGAAACTACTAGATATTCATATCCAGAAGTTAAACTTCTACATAGTTTATGAACACCGAACCATAAAATTCCTCTTAAACTTCGTACAGTGACGAATGGGTTTAAAATCTGTGTCACTTCTTTAGGTAAGTTTCTACAAACCAAATCTCCTTTTAAATACTATTTATAGCATTTAACAGGAAAAATAAAAAGAATTTGTGTTAAAAAAACACAACACGTAGCAAAACATTTCAAGATTGATTGTCTAGAAATTTCAGTTCGAATTTTTCCCGAAAATTCTTGCATCCATGGATTCGAAACGATGTCCATCCATCACTTCCACTAAAGGGGATATCGTTTTTTCCCAATGTTTTTTTTTTACTTCATAGTTGAACTATCGAAAGTTCAAGTGTTGCTCCTGGCACTTTGAACAGCAACTGCCTTACGATCATTTTTCCCTTTTAATTTTTCGCTACATTTTAGTTTTATCTTTTGCTTAACTGTATTTTTTTTCCTTTTAGGTGACGCTTGGGACGTCAAACTTGACTTCAAGATTTTATTGCAATTTAATGCAGTAAACAAAATTCTGATATTTTATTAAGAGCCCGTTCCTTAAAGTTCTTTAGAAAGTACCTTAAAATCTAACTAAAATCATGCAGGGGTTTGACAATCCAATGAATATAAATATAGCAGGTTTGAAAAGTTTAGATTCAAAATTAAGGAAGTAATAAATGAAAATAGAGCGAACTCTTTACCATCGCGTAAGGATTTTTGGGTAAATAAGCCTATTTAAAGGTGGAGCAAGCGCTGACGAAGGAGAACGCATACTCGAAAAGGCGTAGCTGGTGACTCCTTCCTGAGATGTTGTCTTTTGTACCACCCGGTTGCGCGCCAAGGGGCCGCTATGTTGGATTTTATGTGATTGAAGCGAAATAAAGACGTTCTTATTGAGATGATGCCCTCCTCATTTTACCAGCAGGCGTGGGGCTTGCCATATATATATATATATATATATATATTTGTGAATGTTTAGATTTAATTCATTTAATAACTCTTTCAAACTTTGTGTTTTTAAAGTATTGCGTTTTATTGCGTCTGTGTGGAATGAATGACAAAAAAGAAAATAATCCTTTTAAATTAAAATTTAAAGTGAACTAAATTTGTTTTAAAATAAATAAAACTCGTTGTTGAAAAAAATTAAATTAATGAAAAATGATTAAATAATGTACAGATAGTTAATATGGTTTCCATACGTTTATGATTTTCCACAAAATTATCGGTGAATAACAATAATATTTTGTGAGATATGTAAATATTTTGTATAATTTGCTAAAAAATACTGATATTAAAAAATTTAAGAGATATTAATGAGAGTGAGAGGTAAGCGACTATTTAATGATTTCTCATATAATTATTGATATACCTCTACTAATTTTTGAAAAGAATGAACATATTTAGTATAATATTTTTTTGCCAATGTAGTGGGGTATTTTTAAATGAAACTAATTTATTTTAATGAGTGATTTTTATTCATTTAAACTTACAGATACTCCATCAGATAAGCTGGCAAATTTGTATTAAAATTGGGCTGTGGATAAAATTTATCTACATCCAAAAATAATATAAAGTTTAAAAAGAAGAGAAATAATTAATAGATGTCATTAAATAAATAATATCAAAATTGCTTGTTTCATTTAATACATTTTTTTTCGTACAGATAAGGAAACTTTTTCCCCAAAAAACAATATAATACAATTAACTTTTGCTGCATATTTGTATATTTATATCAAAAGCATAAAATATTTCTCTGAATTTGTTCAGTGTTTCTTATAAATAGTTAATTTGTAATTATTTTGATTAATTGCTAATTTAATAAAGCAAAATCTTGAAAACTTCACATTTAAAAATGATATATTTTACTAAGTTTAAATGACATAGCAATTTGCTTACTGGACTTTATAACTTCTGTAAATATTTTTGTTGTATATTTTATTATGAAAATAAACATTAAGACAGTGCTTCTCAAACTTTCAATACTGGCGCCCCCCTTTTCAATCACAATTTTTATCGCGCCCCCCTTATACATCAATAATGTACTGAATGCAATAATAATGCACTTTGACGCTAAAGCAACGATCTTTATTATAAACCGTACAAATTAATGACATAAGTATTAAATTTTGTATATGTTACTCTTAAGCAAAAAAAAATTAAGTAATAGGATAATTATTATGTTATTTTTCCTTTCTCTAATTTTTAAATTGGAACATATTGCAAAATGCGGTGGTTGCTTAGAAGACAATATAGATATCAGCTAAATGTAGAAAAATAATACAGAGCATTGGTCAATTTCTAATCATAAGCATTCCTTTGAAAAACTTCGTTTGGTAAGACAAGCCCATGGAAGTCGCTAATACTTACTAAACTTGTTCTTAATTTAGTATTAATTAAATAGTTATAAAATACTCTGTGAAGCACTGATACATTAAAGTATACCGGCTGTAGTGCCCGCTCTTTGCACAAGTTCATTAAAAGGAAATAAAACATTATTGATATAAAATCGCTTAATTGTAAGGAGAGTAAAGCCAAGTGTGCGGCAATGTTTACAAAAATGTAATTTTTTTTTTTTAAGGCCTCATAGGACTCTTAAATTTCATTTTTTTCGATTTTTTGAAAAAAAATATATGTTAAAGCCTCAACGTTTCTGAGCAGTTTGCAACCAAAATTTTGTTGATACTGTGAAAACTTCAAAGTTATTGAGAAATAACTAGTAACACGTAAACAAAAACTTGCATCTGCCACGCCCACTTTTGACATCTGTCAGAACACATTCCAAACATTTTAATATTTCGCCGATTAGTTTTATTAAAAGAGCCACACCTAATATCAAATTGATTTCAGGAGTAGCATAACTACAACTCAACTTTAACTTAGTTTAATCTAAGCGGGATTGTTTATTTACATTTCGATTTTTATTAGCATTATTTTTCGTTTGTTATTGAAAGCTTTTGAACATGGATGTTCCATTGAAAAAAACTTCATCCGGAAAGAGACCAAAGAAAAAAAGATTTCAAGGAAACATGTATCGGAAGAAATCTCTGTCTAAAAAAGTATTATTTCTTTTGAAAATGTTTCGCCAAACAAAAGTTCATCGGCGAAAAAATTGCCAAGTGCACACAAGATTTCAGAAGCTTACGAAAATGATGTTTCAGTTGAGTTTCAAGGTTATAGACTAATCGACATTAGTTTATTATTTTCAAAAAATTGAAAAGTTACTTTGTTGCTCTGTGTGTTATGGCAAAATAAAAATGAGTGAAAAATCCACTGTAGGATTATTTTCCACATTTCAGTTCACATGCAGAAAATGTAGCATTGAAAAAAAAAAACTTAATTCCTGTGAATTGATTGGTATAAAAAATATACCTGAAATCAACAGATGGTCTGTTTTGGCCATGCGCTATATAGGCCAAGGACTGTCTTCGCTCAAGACACTTTGTTCTCTTGTGTTTGCCAAATCCAGTGTCTCAGAAAGCTTACGACAGAATAAATGCAAAGATAGCTGATATAAATGAAACGCTTGCAAATGCATCGATGAAGAAAGCTGCTGCTGAGGAAAAAATTATTTATGGCACCGTAAATTTTGTTGTAGTTAGCGGTGATGGGACCTGGAAGACCCGTGGGCATACTTCACTTATTGGAGTCTGTGCATTGATTGGAGCTGACTGCGGGAAAGTTCTCGACATGGAAGTCATGTCCTCTTATAGCAAAGGATGTGACTCCGATAAAGGGCCAAAGCTTGGACCAAAATATAGTTCTTTTTTTGGCTAAACATCACATTTTCTGCAGAAAAACCATAGCAGATCTGCTGGAAAAATGGAAGTTTGCGGAATGCAGAAAACTTTTCTCCGATCAGAACAAAAACATGGATTAAAGTATCAGCGATACATAGGTGATGGTGACTCAAAGACATTTTTGTCTATTGCTGAAAAAGAACCATATGGGGATAGTGTTCCCATTGTAAAAATAGAGTGTGGTGGCCATGTCTAAAAGCAATGGGTAACCGCTTGCGGAAGTTGAAAGTTTTACGGGGGAAAAGAAGGTTTCCTATGGGAAAACAATTGGTGGGAAAGGTCGCCTAACCGATGCTATTATAAGCAAATTGACGACTTTTATAGCAATGCTATTTGTGCCAATTCCCATAATGTGAATGAGATGAGGCAAGCTGTCTAGCTGTGTGGTCTCATACATCCAGCACAGATGATGAGCCGAAACATTGGTTTTTACCCAAAAAGGCAAAAATAGCTGGTGTAAGTACAATGTTTCGGTTCACAACAATACAGTGAATGAATTTTCTCACAAGAACACATTACCAAAAGCAGTTTCTGAAGTGATTAAACCTGTTTTTAAAGATTAATCACACTTGAAATTGTTAAGAAGGTGTTTAGGGGGGAAAACTCAAAATGCTAATGAGTCATTGAATTTACTGATTTGGAAGTATAGTCCGAAATTAATTTTATCAGGAATTAATGTCACAAAAATAGCTGCCTTTATAGCTGCATGTGAATACAATGATGGAAGTAAGAACAGAATTGATCTGATGCGTGCTTTGAATTTAAAAATAAATAAAACAAATGTTTTGAATTGTGTAAATATTGACAAAGTGCGCAAGTCAAGGGCTAAGAGACAAGCTGCTAAAACCTCATTTTAAGCTCATAAAGCTAAAAAACTTAAAATACTCAAACAAATTGAGCAATGCAAGCTTGCAGAGGGCAATATTTATGCTGCTGAGACTTTTTAAAGCATACTGGTATGTTTAATTTTTTTTTTTGTTATTTTTTATCTTTAACTTCATTTTTCTCAAAATGAAAAATTTTGCCTTGCGCGCAGAATTTTTCAAAAACTATTTATCATATCAATATGAAATTTCATACACATGTTCAAAATAAGGTGTTTTATAACTTATACAAAAATTTTAAACAAACTTTTGTGTAATTTTTTTTTTTTATTTGTGTTTTAATTGAATTTTTTTCATAAAATTTTAAAACTTTCTTCATAATTGTATTTTAAAAATATTTTTTGTTCTCTAAATGCTTTAAAAGTGTGTATAAGTTCAAAAAGAAACATCTTTATATCAAATAAAATTACTTTTGTGAATTTTGATCAATTCTGCTCTTCAGATTTCTGCGCGCTGTAAAATGCTAATTTTCATATTTTTGAAAAATTGACCAAATTTTATTTCTTAATAACTTTTTAAATGTTTTCTCAAATTTTCTGAAAATTTGAGAAATAATGTAAATATATATGACTATCATGTGGTAAAAATTTCAAAATATTGTTTTGTTTTATTTTTAAGTTACACTGGTTAGAAGAAGGATGTTTCCTTCGAGCGCACGAATATCTGTTAAGGGTCCTATGACACATTGGAATACATTGCTCAAAATATAATTAGTTTTAAGCGAACTGTAATTTTAATCCTCAAAGAATTAGCATTTAGAATTGATGTTGAATAAGAAACAATAAAAAAATTCTGATGAAGAATAATTGTATTATTTTTAATATTTAAAGCAAAAAGACATCAACTTGTTTTAACCCTGGAGCAGGCGCGCACTCGATACTAATGGTCGAGCGGGGTTATTGTGTGAGTCACCCCAATCCTTCTTTTATAATTATTTTTATAGTTTACAATAAAAATCGTAATTACAGTGAATAATTTAAATAAGAGAAAAATATACTCACCTGCTTTCAAGGACACAGAAAATATTTCGGAAAAAAAGTTATCACACCGGGAACTCAGACAAAACAAGTACCTTAAGATCGTAAAAACGACTGTCTTCCCAAAAAGAGGGAGAAATGGGACAAATATATTTTAGTTAACGTTAAGATTGTCAAACAGGAGGATAGTGTCAGGGCCATTGGTAACAATTAAACAGTTTTGCCAGAATTACCGATTTCGTGCACACTGTGCTCGGCGTGAGCCGCTCCCGGATTAAAAGTGTATTTATTACAATATGGATGTTCTAAAAATTATGTAAAACGTTTTCATTATGCTTGGCTTAGTAATCCTTCAAACTTCACTAAATGAAAGAACAAATACATAAGAGCAGGGACGTAACTAACCGTACAAGCAAGCTCGAAGGTCAAACCGCAGCAAATACATTCTGCTGCCTACAGCTGATGGCAATAATATATAACAGTGATGAACTTTTTATCTTCGAAAATTTTTTTTTTTGATTATGGGTTTGGGTTTTGTCTTTCCTCTGAAAGAGTAGCATTTTCGCTTTGAAAAGAAAACATAATAAAAAAATCTCTCATCAAGGGATTACAGCAAATCGAATAAAACGTTTTTTATTTGGTTATAATATCAAAGATAGCTGAAAAAATGAGGTTTTGAGGTAGAAACTTTTATTTTTGATGATGTAAAATAGCAGATAATATATATATATATATATATATATATATATATATATATATATATATATATATATATATATATATATATATTATTTCCGTGTAAATGTGTATATTTTTATTATGTCAGAAAGTATTTTGTTTTATTTCATTCTAGTAAATAATTTTTTTAAATCTTTTATTTTCGATATGCTCGCGCCCACCTTGTGGGTTTATCGCGCCCCCCAGGGGGCGTGCCCCACAGTTTGAGAAACACTGCATTAAGAAATTTGATTCATTTAAAAACTGTTTTAATCGTATTTATGAGACAAACAATCATGCAATTTAACTAACACTTTGTGAATTTTAAACCTGGAGTTTCTTCCTTTTTTACGCTGCAGCACTATAATTGAATGATTAAATTTATCTACATACATAATTACATACGTTTATGATTTTCTACAAAATTATCGGTGAATAACAATAATATTTTGTGAGATATGTGGTAAATATTTTGTATAATTTGCTAATACTGATATTAGAAGAATTCCGTAAGTCAATGCTTCTCAAACTTTCAGTATCTGCGACCCAATTTTAAGTCCTAATTTACAACTTTCCACCCACCATACAATAACATTGTATTAAACAGAATAAAAATGTACTTAGACGCTAAAGCTTTCTCATACGACTTTAATTTTAAACCATACAAATTATCAAGATAATAAATAAACTTTGTATTTGGCAAGTTCACGGGAAGCACTAGTAATTATTTTGCTTGTTTTTAATTTTGTGTTGATAAATTAATTATTAAAAACAATGTGAAGTGCTGATACATTTAGAAGCACATTATATAAGTGTAAATGTTATTTAATTTTTATAATGCCGAATGTATTTTTTTATTCATTTCGGTAAATTAATACTTACTTTCGACTGTTCAATATACTCGCACCCCCTCAGAGATATCACGCCCTCCTAGAATCAATGAATGGATTTTGGAGTTCCAAACACAGTACCAAGAACACACGTTAAAAACAGAGTGAGTATAAATGAGATGGACACAAATTAAAAAAAATCTCTTTTTTTTCGAAACTACTTTATATATTACAATAAGTAATACATGAATGCTAAGAGAAATGTGCCAAAATTTGTTTCCATGAATAACCATCACCTCATTCGAGATAGCTGTGAATGAAATCCAAAATGCCGACAATGACGGAGAAGATTTTTTGGGTATAAGAGTATACATGGGTTTTTTTTAGTTATTTCGGAGCGGCATTTAGAAATCTAAACGGAAAAGAAGCACCATGCAACAAGAGCATTCTGCGATGGTATCGTCAATTTAAGAAAACAGGTTTCTTGTTTAAAAAAGTAAAACAATGGCTGGCTAATGGAGAAGGCGAGGAAGAGTTTTGTTCGAAGTCCACAGAAGTCTTCGAGAGATGTTGTCACTGAACTTGGAATGCTCTACGAAACAGTGTGGAAAATATTACGAAACGTTCAATTCAAGCTGAATCATTTGCAATTCATACAAGTACTGGAGGACGACAAGTAAACATTTGTGCAGCATTAAAAACCATTGATAGAGTGATGCTACAAAATGTATAGAACAAACTGGATTACACATTGGACCTATACCGTGTAACAAGAGGGTCACATACCTAAAATTTGTAACAGAAAAAGTAAGTATATTTATCTTTACATTTATATATAAATTATTGTAACGTGTGTTGTAGTTTCAATAATTTGATTTTTCAAAATCCGATCCAAAATTGGAAAACACCCTGTGTTTACAAATAGAAAAGTCTACCTTAATATAAGCAATTTTTTTCAATGAATATAAGCTATTTTACTTTCAAAACTTAATCAAATTATTTACAAGTATACAAATTCGTAATAATAACTAGATTAGTTTAGTTATTACAGGGACATTTAAGTAATAGAAGGATTAAAAATAATGCGAATGAATAACAATGATGAATTGATGTAATATTGTCCTTTTATCTGAGAAAAAGTCTTATTTAAGCAGATGTTTAAGCCTAAAACTAAATGAACTCAAATAACTTAAAGGATCCAAACGAACTTGTTTCGTTCAAAGGATTTAAATTAAAATATCTGATAATTTAATTTTTAATCGTATCCATTGATATAACTTAAATACAGCAATATAGTACGTTATTATAGTATCCAGTTTTCTAATTCTAATGACATTATTAACGTAGCAAATGATGCAGTCAATTGTTTTTATCACTTTGAAGTATTCATCCTTTTTTAAAGAAACATTCTACTTTCCAAATTTATTTCTAGGAAAACTCACTGTCATTCCGAGAATTTCTTCAACCATAATTAATGTTCAAAAAGTAATTTAATACCGGATTCAAAAGAAGAAGGATTTGACAGAAAAACTGTTATTTCCATACTTCTGGAAGTTTTCTGGTTTACTGAGTCTTGCTAATGATTTTTCGCGTATGTCATTAAATTCGAGATTCTACTGACGGTTGATTCCTTTTCAGCATTTCAAAAATCTAGAAAAAGTTCACCGCTGTGATTCACATTATGAAGAGTAAAGTGTATTGTTGAAAAAGGCTCTGAATAAATTGGGTGTTATATTAAATTGGATGTGGGTAATTTCCAAGATTAATCTTTCGTGAATATTGTTGAAAATAATTACTAAGAATAGGTTAATGCTATAAAAAGGTTCAGGCGTTAGACATAAGTGTTCAGAATATCTGTGATTTCATCATTCCTTTTATGTTAGGATTATTTCTTGCTCTGCAATAAAATCAACTGTCAAATATAAAGTAATCCTTATATAAGAACATGAAAAAAACAATGAACTAGTTTACCTTTCTCTTTCACTCAAAATACAAAATTGAGTAAAAATATCAATGCATTTAGGACACATATTGACAAATTATGTTTTCAGGTATTTACTTTCCAAGTATACTGTACCCTCGTTTGTTTCGTTAGATAGACATTTACTAGCCCTATTGTCATTTTTGAAGTCCTAAGGCGAAACATATGTTGACCCAACTCTTGAACTGCTCTGTTGTTACAACTGATTTTTTCTTCGATGACACCCATAGGCAAATCGATTCATTAGATGCCTTTCCTTCACGGGGATCTTTAGAAGGGACACACCTGCTTTAGATGACTGCTCATTCATTCATTTCCTCATGCATGTAGGTTGGGATGCACTTGTATGGAAATAGTTACGACCTTTTGTGAGGAAGAAAAACCCAAGGGGTATTTAACAAGTGTCGATGCGACGGGTCAATTTATAGACCATTCATATGGCTTACGAGTTATTGCACGAAAGATAATTTCAGTCGTGACAAACGTTTGTAGCGAAGGAACCAATTGTAGTTGGAACCAAGATAGAGGATGCCGGGTGCAGCTCCATGACTCTTGTCATTAAGAAATTATTGGGGCGTGAAAGATTCCGGCCAAGAGTGTGTATGCGTATGTAAGCAACCTGTTCGTAAGGTGGTGGAGATCATGAGAAGATCAGCCAACTGTGATTAGATCTCTTGCGAAATCATATAACTATGATCCAGACGATGTTTTCTCCAGTGAAAGACCAGACAGCAGACCAGCGTACAATAGGTACCATAATAATAGTGTTAATTTTCTAAATTAATTTGAAAATAAAACGATCGATATTTGACCAAAACTGTGTGACCTTACTCACTACCCAAGAATTAAGCAAACTAAGGGACCCCGATGGTACAATACTAAGAATAATACATTTAGGAAATCAAACATTTTACTTATAAATTATTTAAAAATGTTTAATATTTTATATTAGTTAGATTTGTTAATTTCATTTTCCTCATTCGTTCTTAAAATCAAACCTATAAATTTTCAAAAATATAGTGATTTTTTTCTTTTATGATCTGTACATCATTTATCTATCACGAAATAAGAATGTGCCGAAAATAAAACTGAAAAGAAATTTATTACAAGAAGTAGTTTTCCCCCCCTTATTATTTTGCATATCATAATTTTCATTTTACAGTTATTTAATTGTATCATGGTTTTTTTAAGTCCATACGTTACCCTTGCTTGTAATTTTTAACTTTGTTTAAATTTATATATTTTTATGTTAAATTAATTATTTTATAAGTAAGTGAATCAAAGTAATTAAATAAAACGTTTAGAAGCGTACTCCCAATAGCTGATTGCAAAATAAGAAAATCAATCTTAGTTTGCATGCATAGTTCATTACTGAAATTCTAAGCCGTGAAAAAACCAACCAATTCAAGTATTAATAAAAAAATTAAGTTGCATACATATACTTAGACATACAAAACATCAGCATTGGCGAGCATGTTGATCTTGCAGACAAGGGTGTCGAGATTTTTTTTTCAATTCAGCTGTTCCCTAAGTTTATATATATATATATATATATATATATATATATATATATATATATATATATATATATATATATATATATATATATATATATATATATATATATATATATATGTATATATATATGTATATATATGTATATATATGTATATATATATGTATATATATGTATATATATATATATGTATATATATGTATATATATATATATATATGTATATATATATGTATATATATATATATATATATATACCAAGTTCTTGATGCTGA
Source organism: Trichonephila clavipes (assembly GCA_019973935.1). Classification (NCBI taxonomy): domain Eukaryota; kingdom Metazoa; phylum Arthropoda; class Arachnida; order Araneae; family Nephilidae; genus Trichonephila; species Trichonephila clavipes. The sequence goes on from BMAU01017014.1 coordinate 1,191,560, forward strand.
CTTTTAAACATCATACATATATATATATATATATATATATATATATAATCAATATATAAAAAAATTTTCAATATATAATCATATACATATACATACACATATATATAAATTTATGCATATATATATACACAAATATATAATCAAAAATATAAAAATAAACATATAGTTATATACCTAAGATAACTAAAATTAGGAAGAAGGCACATAGTATAAAGACAAACTCCTCGCCTTAGGAACCAGGATTGCAGGTTTAAACAAGTTTTGCGGCGCCAACCTATATATATATATATATATGATGTTTAAAAGTCAGCATCAAGAACTTGTTGTAAAAAAATTATTCAGCGAGCAGTTGACACATCTTTCACGGAGAGAATATGGACACCAATTGAAGATTTTAATTTGTCTGAAGTCTTATGTCCAGAACTGTTATTTTTTTTTCGAATTGAAAGTGAAGGGTTGCATATGGTGACTATTAAAAATATTGAGTTTACATTAAAAGTATTATTTTTTGGAATACATTTTCTGAGAAATAATTGAGCGTTAATTTAAGACTCAAAAAAAGAAGTTACAGAAAATAAAGGTTAAATGGCAAATAGGGGAATTCGTTTTATAAATAATTTAATTTTTTAATTATTTATATTTATATATATATATATATATATATATATATATATATATATATATTATCTCTAACATTATTGAATTCTTGGATTTAGACTTCCATATTAGTAACAATAATGTAGTCAGTAATATTTTTGACAAAAGAGATACTTTTGAATTCTATGTAATTAAATTTCTTTACGGAGTAGTAATTTGCACTTACCAATTTATAGAAATATTCTTTTGAAATTTTATTTAGAAATGATAATTACAAGAATGAGATAACTTAACTACCCACAAAATAGATGAGTTGAATAATATCAAAATGTTTTCAATTCTGTTTAGATCATGACTATCTATTTAACTTCTTAAGAACTTATATTCATCACAAATACATTAATCGTCTTGCTACTTCTGATTCCAAAATCACCACACAACAATAGGAATTCAAAGTCAACATGTTAATATTATTGCTATGAACATTATATAATAACACTCTTCTCACAGTTTACTTTTTTTTCTACACACATTTCGAGCATCTGGCACATTTAAAAATTTCTACATTTTTGACAACAAACCTATTCATAGTTTGCCAAATTTGATTGCCATCTCTGAATCTATCTTTGCTGGCTTGTTTAAAAGATGCGTTTATGTATAATTTGTTCTTTTTACTCAGTGTATAGTAGCTTTCAATTAATTTTAAGACTCTTCGCACTCTTGAGAAAAGATCTGCGAGTAGAAGTTTTGTAAAATTATTTTTTGAAAAATCCTCTTCATATGTAATTGTTTAGTAATTTTTTGCTTTAAGATTTTAGGAGAATTTGCTGCAGAATAGTAGTCGGTGGTTTTTCATACTTTCTGTGAGTTTTTATATACTTAGAATTTTTGTTTATTTTATTTGGTATTTCCTACCGAGTTGCAAAGGGGGTTAGGTCTTTCAAACTAGTTTAACCCTACTTTTTCGGTCCTAAGTCCAGAATGACTTTCTGACTTGCTAGGTTCTTTTTTGTAGTTCCATTTTTGTATTTTTCTATAAATTCGATCTTCATATTTTCCTTTTATATGTATATTACGTTATTTCTTGTTTTTTTTTTTTATATATTATATATAATTTCTTTCACACATATATATATATATATATATATATATGTATATGTGTGTATATATATATATATCCACTCTAACTAAATTTCTCTTTTTGGGTTGTAATGGTTCCATGTTCTTGGTTCTTTTCGGTTTGAACTTAAGATGTGTTTGATCACTACACCCAGGATAGCTCAATAACACACACCTCACACATGGACTATAAAACACTCTCTATTTTTATTCACCTAAAACATAGTAACTGGAGATACACAGACAGCGCCGTCTGGCGCACGGTTTTTGCGACAAGCATGAACATTCTCCCCGCGTTGACATGCAATACATTCAACAATAACACAAATTACAATAAAACATTAAACGAGAAAATACTATAGGATTACGTAAAACAAATTAAGGTACATATAAAAATTCTAATACACAATATTCAGAGACACAAAATTCAAACTGGCATAGGTAAAAGACAAACTTTTGAAATGGCTCTTTTATATTCTCCAAATTGTGTTTTTACTTTTACAACCCTTATTAGTGCATCACTGCCACTATAAATCTCAGTGATTCTCCGTAAAGGCCATTTAAAGGTTGGCATATTGTTTTCAATGAGAACTACGAAATCACCCACGTTAACATTTTGTTTTTTAAATTGCCATTTATTGCGTTGTTGTAATTCACTAAGATAACATCTGTGCCACTTATTCCAAATTAGTTGTACTAGTCTGGTTATCCGTTGCCATTTTTTAAGGGCATTCTCTTTTAATTCAATTAAATCGGGCTCGATTACTGAAGTCATAGACCTCCCTATCAAAAAGTGGGCTGGAGTTAAAGCGTTCAAGTCATCCGAATTGCTCGATAAAAGGCACACACACAGTGGCCTGGAATTTAAAATTCCTCTATTTGGATACAAACAGTTAAAAAAAATTCCTCATAGGTTAAATTTGTGCCACTGACAACTGTCCTAAGATGGTACTTTATTCACTTAACCGAAGCTTCCGAAAGACCACCAAAGGATGGCGCTCTAGGTGGTATATAAACTTCCATTCTATACCCTCAGCAGATAAGAAACCTGCTAAATTATCATCTGAATCCTCAATAAGTTTTAGAAATATCTTGAGCTCTTTATTGGCACCTACAAATGTTTTCCCCATTATCGGAATACAATTTAGCACATTTACCTCTGGGACTAAAAATCTTTTTAATGTAGCAATAAAAGCATCAGATGTAAGATCTGACACAATTTCTATGTGAATCACTTTAGACACAAAACATACAAATACACAAATATAAATTTTATGCAAAATTCCTTTTCTTTGATTTTTGTACCTGATCATGAATGGGCCACAAAAATCCACACCAGAACAGTTGAACGGGTAATCTGGGACTACTCTATCACGGGGTAGATTACCCATTAGCTGAGAGGTAACAATGGGTCCGCTTTTAAAACAGACAAGGCAATCATGCACTACTTTTCTGCATAATGAACGACCATTTAATGGCCAGAACTTTTCCCTTACATAGTGTAGAAGAGAAGAAGCACCAGTATGCAGATTCTTTCTATGGAAATGGACAATTATTTGAACAGTTAAATTATGATTTCCTGGTAAAATTGCAGGAAGTTTATTAACATAAGGTAAATCTGAATTACTCAGCCGGCCTCCAACTCTCAATAATCCATCGCTGTCTATAAAGGGGTTTAAATTTCTAAGTTTACTATTAGGTGAGACAACTCCTTTACTTTGTAAGCTCTTAATTTCAGCCAAAAAAAAAACCTGTTCTTGGACCATTCTGATCAGTTTAGTTTCTGCTTGGTCTATATCTGTAGCAGAAAGGGGACCACTCAATGCTAGTTTACGTTTGTTTACATTATACTAAATCTTAACACATAACTAAATATACGAACAATTTTCATATAACTATTACTTTTACGTAACAAAGTAGATAAAATAGAGATACACAATTAGTTGAAACAAAAATACTAGATGTAATTATATCAGAACTCTAACCAGTTTTCAGTTCCTTAGAATACTCGCATTCCTTAACTGGTGACAAACTTGTTTCTTCACTTGACAACTTACCTTTTTCAAGGAATTGTGGACCATGCCACCATAACCTTAAATTTGAAGGTCACAAGGGTGCAATCCCCGAGACACAAGATCTGCTGGGTTGAGAACAGATGGCACATGGTTCCACTGGAATCCTTCAGTCAATTATTGCACCTTGGCGACACGATTGGCCACGAAGGTTTTTTAAACGATTGGCAGGGGTGTATTTAACCATGCCAATGCAATAGTTGAATCCGTATGTAGCACAATATCACTTATGTTTAACCTCAAGGTGGAGCGTATTTTTCTTGACGAGTTGAGCTAATAAAACACAGGCACAAAGCTCGAGTCGAGGTATGGAAATAACTCGAATTGGTGCAACACGAGATTTGCTGGCAAGAATGCTCACTTTGGCAACACCGCTGTGAAGAAAACACTGTAGGTAAACGACAGCTCCGTAGGCCGCTTCAGATGCATCCGCAAATCCTTGAGAACGATTCTAACATTATTGTCAGCCATAATAAATCTGTTAATTTTCACTTCCTCGATACATTTTAATGTTGTCACAAATTTCTCCACTCGTTGGCAATTATATTAGGTAACACATCATCCCAATCCAGTTTACATTGCCATAATTGCTGCAGAAACACCTTTGCTTTCGCAATCACTGGACCTAAGAAACCCAAAGGGTTGTATATAGCTTAGCAATTACACTTAAAACTTCACGTTTTGTATATATATGTTTAGCTGAAACAGATACCTTAAACACGAAACAATCTTCAAATGGCTTCCAACTAATTCCCAATGTCTTCACAGATAAGTCAATGTCAGTAGAAAATGAATGCTCGACGTCTGATGACAACGAACTATTTAATAACTCAGGAGAATTAGATGACCACTTATGAAGGTTCATTCCACAAGATTGCAGGGCGTCTTTCAGTTGCGATTGAAATTGTTGAGCAGTCTCCAAATCCGGCGCTCCGCTCACAATATCATCCATGTAGGTATCATAAAACAGGGTTTCAGAAGCTAAAGGAAATCTCGATTTTTCATCCTTCGCCAACTGCTGCAGGGTTCTTATGTCAAGGAAGGGTGCGTTAAACAGCCCGTAAGTGACAGTCTTTAGTCGGTACGTTAAAATTTCTGCATCTGGTCCATGTTTCCATATAATGCGTTGCAAATCCTGATGATCAGGATTTATTAATATTTGCCTGTACATATTTTGGATGTCAGTCGTAAAAGCAAATTTGTGTCTTCTAAAACGAGATATTGTCTCAAACACATCTTCCTTCACTTCACCTTTCAATAAAATGTCATTAAGGCTTATGCCTGTTGTGGTAGGGGATGAACCGTTAAAGACGATTCTTAGTTTAGTAGTCAGTTTTTCAGGGCGTAATACACCATGGTGGGGTATGTAGTAATGTGTGGGTGGTTCACTTGACTCAACTACCCTTTCCACAAATGGCCTAACTCCACATACTCTTCAAAATTCCGCATACAACGATGAATAACTAGAATCCCTAGATAACCGTTTCCACAATGAATTAAGTCGCCTAAAAGCAATATCTTTGGAGTTTCCTAATCAAGACGGATCTTTATTTAATGCCATCGATACTACATACCTACTCTCACAATTCCTCCTATGAGTGCGCACAAAATGATCCTCACACAAGGACACCTCTGTATCAACCTTAGGCTCTATGTGAACACCCTCAATTTCCCAGAATTTTTCAGTGTTTTGTTTAAATCGTCATCAACAATTAATCCGCAATGAACGCGATTCTCTGTAACTTGATCTACACTTCCATTTACAACATAACCAAACACCGTATTTGTAACACTAAATGCGAATTATCACAATAAAATTTTCCTGGCTTTAACAATTCGTAAAATATTTCAGCACCAAGTAACATATCAATTCTATCTGGTATATTAAATTTATCATCCGCTAAGGGCACAAGCTCTGAAACATTAACATCTACATCAATCACCTTGTTTGGAATGAGATCTGTAATCTTATTAACTACTAACAACATTAACTCACTCTCAAAAGTTTTGGCTTTATTTGCAACTGAAGTTTTTACGCAATTTTTAACAACCATAGAAGCATCATTAACACACGAAACCACTGTATTTATTTTCTCCATTTTCAGCTGCAACTTCTCAGCACATGCCCTCGTACATAAACAAGACTGCGATCCTACATCTAACAAGCATCGACCTCCACCCATTGAGAATATTTATTTTTAACAACGCGCGTACAGTAATCAAAAACACATTCTTTTTTTTTTAGTCTGCCTTTCTCAAACCCAGTCGCCACAAACTGTGATTGTGAATTTGCTTCAACTGATCCTTCAATCTGCCCTGAACAAAAGTAGGAGCATCCAAATTTAAATTACTAGTGGGAGTGGGATTCCTCGCTTTGTCACGTGAAAATGTATCAAGCTATTATGAGGTCTAAGGCAAAAAACAATCCTTCTCTGAACGGCATTCCTTCAATCTATGAGGTAAAAAACAACGAAAACAAAGATTATTCCGTTTAACTACCTCTACTCTATCCTCAACTGACAGTTTCTTAAACTGATAACACTTAGAAAGGGGATGAAAATTATTACCCTTACATAGAACACAATTTGTTTTGGTTTCGGTCACGAAAACATTCGACGAGTTTCTCTCTTGACGCAAAGTGCCAACCATTTGCAGTCTGTTTCGCCCATCTCTTTTGACTGCACTCCTGGATTTCTGCTCATTAAATCATTCGACACCTTTCCTCTCGCGGATAAATAGACATCACATTCCCTTCCAAGCTGTTGAGGCTTGAAATATGTTTTCTCCCTGTTTCGTTGCAATATGAGTCATCGTATCTCTATCTAGCGTTTCAAATATTTTATCTGAAATTATTAGATCACACAAAGAGCGGAATTCATTAACTTTTACGCAACTGACAATAATAATTGAAATGTTCCACTTAAGCGGGAAGCAAACTGAACATAGTTTTCGAATGGTAGTTTACGAGCCTTTTAAAGTTACCCAGGCATTCTTGAGGTGTCGGTTCACAAATTCTCTTAATATTAATTCTTTAATTTTAACATAATTGCTTAAATCCTCTTGACTCACATATGTTAGCAAATTATTGACTCTTTCTCTAAAATATTTAATAGAATTTCGGCTTTTAGCTCATCAGGCACGGATTTGATTTGAAATGCCTTTTCTAAAGAATGAAAAATAAATTAAAGGACTCTGACCTAACCCGTACTTGAATTGTCAAAGTTTTAATGCTCTTTACCAAACTCTCCAATTTATCAGTTATGGAGCTTGATTCTCAGCTTTCAAGAGATTGAGAATTTTTTTCGAGTTCCTTCCTAACCTTCTCCAATTCTAATTGTTTTTCAATCTGAGATAATTTAATTTTTCTAATTGAATTTCAGCCTCGCGCTTATATTTCTCAGCCTCGCGCTTATTTTTCTCATCCTCAGCCTCTTGTTTACTTTTCTCTAAAGCATTTTCAACAAGACTACGCACAAATTCAATATCATTTTTATACGGCACTTGATTCAATTAACTTTTTTTTTTAAATCTATTATTTTAACTTTGCTAGGAATCTCCAAACCCATTTCCACAGCAACCGAGATAAGCTCGTCTTTCTTTAGATTTAATTTCAACGCCATTTTAAACTTATTTTGTCACAATATCTACACAATATACACTATTTTCAACCAAAAGCATTTGTAAGCACCTAAATTACACTATTGAGAATAGGAAAGTATACAAAAACACACAACAAGAATATCAAAATCAACACAAATCTACAAAAACTAATTTCAACCATGATATCCGTTAAAACTGTTCAACTATTAACACCAACTTTAGCGAACACAACCAAATAACTCCTAAAAACATCATTAAGAATAGAAACACTCACCTATTCAAAAATTTCACCACCAAATTTCACACCAACTAATAAAGCCCAAAACCATAGTTGCTTGTTGAACTCCGGGAAAGTCGGACCAAAATGTTTGATCACTACACCCAGGATAGCTCAATAACACACACCTCACACATGGACTGTAAAACACTCTCTATTTTTATTCACCTAAAAACATAGTAACTGGAGATACACAGACAGCGCCGTCTGGCGCACGGTTTTTGCGACAAGCATGAACAAGATGTTTTAGGATTTATTAGTCTTCTTTTTAATCTATTTACTGCTATATATATGTGTGTGTATGCATAAGAATAATTAAATTAGTTTAAGATTAAATACCATATCTAGCTTTAACTCATATTTTTCATTTCATCTTCAAGTATCAAACTAATCACCCATTTGTTTCTTCCAAACGTATGGGCAGTAAACATGTCTAATTCCAGATCATTATATTTAATAGCCCTATATGTCAGCGTTAACTTTAAAGTACACTCATAAAATTCGTGATACTTATCACATCTGTGTTTGAAGTGATAACCCACTTAGTTTTCACGCGGCGTTCTTTTTTCTCTCTCCTCTCAGCGTCAGAGCTTGTATAAATTTCATCAAATAAATATGCTTTTTTAAAATTACATTCGATTCTCACTCAAAACATGTTATAATTAAAGCCGGTAGTATACTATCAACAAGTAAATTTCGAATCTCAACGTAAAACTAATCTTAATAGTAAAATAATTTTAAAATGAAAACGACGCCAATGACCGTAATAAATGATGTAGAGAATTTGATGGAACTTCGACTGCGCTTGCGCTGTGTATATACATGTATATATATATATATACGGCTCACGGGGAGACCGGTTTCTGTAGCAATCGTACAAACCTGGACCTAATGATGATAAAAGCCAATTGTTATTCACCAGTAAAGATATATCTAACTAGTTAATAACAAACATATCATTTTGATAGAAAACGAAAGAATGTGTATTTTTGTAGTTGTTTGAAGGAAAATGTTGAGTTTTGATACACACCTTGAAATGTTTCTTTATTTTTTCGCAATTATCAGTTTCAAAAATAATATGCAAGAAAATTATATACATTTTATTTAAATCTAGTTTAATATAAATTTCTTTTAATATAAAAAAACCTTGGGTAAACTTGAAATGGAAAATCAATTGTCAACTTACCAATAATTTAATAGTTTAATATTCTCCGAAACAGAATTTTTGAGAATAAGATACTATGATCTTACACAATACAGAATATATCTATCTTTTTTATGCATTTCAGTATTTTTAAAACTTTTATTTTACAGAAAGCTTCTGTTTTCTTCCTCAAACATTTGACAGAAGCTTTCAAAAAGTAAGAAAGAGAAGCAAAAAAACAAAACAAAAAAACAGCATTTCACTCTTATGACGTAAATATTTTAAAACAAAAGCCGTACTTTCGAAGATAAGATATATACTTGTGGGAGGAAAAATAGAAAAGAAAGTATCTTGGATACGTCCCAATAGAGAAATTAAAAAGCAAAAGCACTCCAAGACAGCTGAAAAAGTAAAAATTTCTTTTTGTGGGTATAAAATATAGATTAAAGTTTACTGTGTGAAAATTCTACACTCCCTTTCAGTTTTAGGCGTTATATAAGCGAACAATAATAATATCTAACAGAAACATCATACTCGAGGGGATAAAAGACGTTTCCTTTGCTATGTCTGAGTTTCTAAGTGAATGACTGATCCGTAGAACGTTTTTCATCTACTGTCAATTATTAAGTATTAGAAATAAAGGGAAAAATGATTTAATATTTGAAAAAGAATGAAATATGATTGTTCATTATCTATTCAAGTATAAAAAATCAGTTTTATATTGTATTATATAATATTGTCTGCTATTATATATTTTATTATATTGCAATGTAATGTATTATGTTATGTAAGTTTTTGAAGCGTTCAATAAACACAAGGATATTTTAATTTGAAAAGTTTAAATTCATCTAAAAAAAGATGAATAGGGAATAAAATAAAGATTAACAGCAATCTCTCGTTACTTAGAATAATGAATGTATTCAAGAAATATTTTTTCCTATAAAAACAATTCTGTTTCAAGGACAAAAATATTTACTTTTGAAATGAACGCAAGATTTTATAGCAAATTTATTGGTGTGAAAAGAAAAAAAAACTGCAATAAATGTTTCGGAAAATATTTTTAAGCCCGGTTTTTTATGTCGTTCATATTTTTACGTTCTTGTACTAGTTTTAAAAGGGATTATAGAATAGGAAGAAAATAAATATATATTTGTGGTTTTATAACAACTTATATGCTTTTTTATTGTTCTTTTTGAGCTAAGAGTCAGAATTTGTTTTTTTGTATGTCAGACTCATGTTTTTAAAGATGAAATGTCTTAAGTAACCAAGTGTTAAATATTAATATTATGCCCAGCATGCGGTTTTGCATTGTTCTGCTGAAGCTCGTTTATGTTAAACGCCTTGAAGTTAAAGAACATATAAATACTCAAACTTTTCTCAAACGTAACAGTGATGCGATTATGAAGGGATTGATATCCCAAAACAGATAAAGGAACGTTGAAGTATAATGTATCATTAAGAATTAAATTATTAGGATGAATTTAACAGCATTGAAAATTGCCGACACAATCTTAAAGACTATACCATGCATTATCTGTAAAAAAAAATTCTAAGGCCACAAGAGAAAAGGCACATAATCTATTCCATACTGTCTATGCTATGAGTATCAAAAATGATTACACGTGATCCGCCGACGATTACAGTTGCCATATCTGTTATCCTCTCTTCTGACACTGGTATGCGCCCTCTGGCTGGGTTAAATGTCAGTGTATGGGGTTCTTCGAATTTCTTAATCATTCCTTTCAAATTATTAAACTATACAATCCCCTTACTATGTAAGGCTTACATAGCTTCTGACAGGTTCTAAGCTCACAAGGAACTCTGGAGAAAAAAGCTAGCGTACAGCATTATCAATAATGCGCTTTCTGGCTATGTGAAAGGCATATTTAATACATCTGGTGCACTTTATCGAATTTTCTTACTTTTCGAAGCTTCTTCATTATTTTCTAGCCCAAATTACTGGTGTGGTCCTTTATGAAATAACAAATTTTGAATTTGCTTTCTTACCCCTGTTTTATGCTGATTATCAGTTCGGTTAGCGGCAAAAGAAACAAACATTCTTATGGACGGTTTTTGGAAATATTTTTTTTCATCACGGAAATTTACTTTTCATGGCATTACTCAATTCATATCAAATTCATTGACGTTGCATTCTCAGATCAAGGTACATGTGGCTCTGAATAGTGTTGGTTTAAAAAAATCCCCCTGTATATATTTCAATGTATTTAATATACTGAATCTTTTAAGGATTTTACTAGGGGCCGTGGGTAGCCTAGTGGATACGGCATCGGACTTCAGACCGGGAGGCCTGGGCTCGATGCCCGATGCCACCAAATACCCTCTGATTACACACGGAGTACCTGATAGTTAAATCAATGGGTCCTAAAGTCTTGTGGGCTGAATCACGAATGCAGGGCCTGAATATTTCCCTCCCCTTCAGTTCCATGCCTAAATTGTAGAGATGGAAATCGGTGGTGTCCCCATATATCGTCCTTTCGGGTAATTTCGCCGAGCTAATTCGTACTGTCACCTGTATGGTGCTCAAGGCCAACGACAGGTGTTTTCCTAGCCCCTTGCCACGAAGAATTTCGTGGGTCTCCATCTGGCTACGTCAGACAAGTGGCATTAGAAAAACAACAACAATGCGCGACACGAATTTCGCGTGCATTTACTTTTAATTGATTACGCAGTATATAATGACAATTAATTTAGCTTGTTAAAAATTCTAAAAAAATGAAATTTTGTTACATGTGAGAGATTACATTTAACGAATGAGTTAATACAAATACGACTACGTAAATATATATTAACACAAGCAAGTAATGTAAGATTCATAATTTTTTTTCCGAAATGCAGAGAAAGCAAAACATGATTTAATGCTAGCATATAGAGCTATCTATGCTATTACTCTAAATAAACAAACAATTATTTTTCTCCAAAGAGTCTATTACTTTCTGTTCCTCCAGAATCTTGAAATTTATCAGAAATAAAGGGAAAAACACGTGAAGAAAATTTTACGGAAATCATAAAATCATTCTGAATGTAATCATTAGCAAATCACAGGATTGAGGCACACAGTTGGATTTGTCTTTGACTTGATAGTGCTCTAATCCATGGGAATAAAAATAAAAAGAAACATTCTAATTTCCAAGATTTTATGCTATCAAATCATTTAGATGTTTTCCCGAAGAAACTGAATTTTTCCAGATTATTAGTTAGTAAGCGTATAAATGTCATTTATGTTATACTGATATTTTAGTTGAATATAAATATATAGGACTATTTGTGTTAAAAAAATTAAATTAAAATTAAATGTATAGTAAAATAACTTTGCGTGAGGTTTTAAGTATTTATTTAGGAAATATATATACTTGAAATTAGAGCATTACGAGTGAATTTAATTATTTTTATTCCATCTTTTCAATCATTGTTTGAGATTTCATTTTTTAAAGTTTTGCATAAATATGGTGGCCATCAGAATCGTATTCATTTTCCAGAAATAAAAACTCGTTTAAACTGAATTCATTCAGAGAGAGTTGCTTGAAAGAGTTTTAAATGACGCTAAAACAGAAATGCTATTCATCACAAGCGTTCTATAGCCACATTTATTTTACTTAAAGAGAGCACCATGGAAAATTTCGTTACATCGGTGAAAGACGTTTAAGAGGTAACGCTCTAATTAAATTAAAGATTAACTAAAAGACAAAACAATTTTTTCGAGAGAAAAAAAATATTCAATCTAAAATACGGCTTATATGAGTTGAAAAAAAATCTTGTCAATTTAAGCAACTACATATATAATTAATGCATTGGGCATTTCACCATTGAAAATTCCCCTGAAATCAATATTTTCAACATATTTCAGAATGTCATTTTATATTTAAAACTAAAATGTTGAAAATAGTTCCTATGATTACAATTAAAATCTCATTAGACCAACATACGCGTTCAATCCCGAAGCATCTTACAATTTTGAGCGATGATCAAAGGACGGGAAAAGCATTTGAACTCGTACATAACTACTCATCAAATTTCCACTTCATTCCTTGTGATAACTTTAAGCGGAGTTTAATTTGGTGAAGCAGATTTCAATTGAAATTTAAGTGCACCGGCTGAGTGTATTCAAGTCACGTACCTATTATTAGGCACAATATTAAATTATTAGCCTTTATTGAATTAAATTCGGGGACAAGATATAGTACGTGTTAAATTACTTAATGAAATGTAAATATTCTTCTTTTGATATTGAAAAGCATGGGAAATAAAAAACATATGCCAAATAACACAGACGTATATACGTTCATTTGATATCCAAGCAGTAAAAAAATTGTCATTGGGTCGATAAAATGTCTTAAATAAAAACTTAAATATATGAATTGTCAAGCCCTTTATCACTTTTAACGAATTCAAACAGTTGTTATTCACATAAAAAGTATAATTATAACATAAATTTTAGAATCACTTTAACAAATTTAAAAATGTTTTTTTTTATATTTTATTAAGTAAACTTTGTTATACATAAATATATGTTTTTGGCATAATCAATACTTGGATATTGCATTAAGACTTTAATTTTCCATATTTATGTAAACTGAAGTCCTGTGGTTGAGTGGTTAGCACATAGCGCTTCTACGCCACAGGTCCGAGACTCAAACCCCGGGCTGGGCAAGGTTGGCTCAGCCTTTCCTCCATTTAGTGGGTCGATAAATGAGTAAGCTTGATGGGGACATCTGCTCATTACCTCAGGGCCCAAGGTCCGTATACTTAGTTGAACATAGTAGGCCTTCGCTCTCATGACCTGTTCCGCCACTGAGTTAAGTTATTTATGTATTCACTTAAGGGGACATGGTACGATTTGCGCAAAACTTTTAATTTAAGGATTTTTAAAATCTATTTGGTTGCCTCCTATGTATGCATACTATGTTAAACAGATTTTGCATTCAAAATTTCATAAAAGGTAGCCATGTAATTTTTAAGGAAAAACTGGAAATTTTTGAAGTGATTTTAAAGTGCTACTCCTCCTAGAAAAATTGACGTACATGAATGAAATTTGATTTACAAGTACATCAAACTATGTATAAAAACAGTTGGTATGGTTTTTGCGTTAACGTGATTGGTATTCATACAATACTTCTTTTTATGAATATTTATTGAAAATTCCTTAAAAAATGTATAAATTCTGAGTTTAATTCTTTTTTTAAAAAATAAATATTGCTTTGATTCAAAATTGCATACCAACTTTTGTTACATGTATTATTGGCAATAGGTAAAAAAATTCAAAGCATTAGGCGCAATAGAAAAAAAAAAAAGCCTTAGTATTTTAAATGAAGACAACTAGTTATTTTATCTTTCTGAGATACGTCAGTTTAAAGCTTTGATTTGCCATAGGGATGTGAATAAAAACGAACATAAAAACTATCATAATTCTGCACTTTTTAGTTTGGAGCATTCAAATTTTGTGAGGATATAGAAAAGTATATAAAGAAAAATTTAGGCTAAAAATAGAAATTTGATTTTTTGACCGATTTTGGTTAATTGAATCGTACTATGTCCCCTTAAAATTAAGTAAAATGATACAAAAATGTAACTTTAGTATTTTCGCAACGGAAAACATAAAGACAATAAATTAAAGAAAAAAAACAAAGAAAGAAAATTAAGTAAGAAGCTGTTGCAATATTAATAATCACCTTTATTTAAATCTTTATTTACATCAATTTTTAGTTTCATGTATTTCCCTCCAATAGATATTAGTAAAAAAATTCTGATTATATACGAGGGTTGGGAGCATAATTTATGGCAACTATTTTTTTTTCTTGTATGTATGTATGTGAAGGGGCGCCAATGTGTGTATCTGTGTCGTGTGGAAGTTCTGCAGTAATAGTGTGTACACAAAAGAACAGATGGCTCTGTGATAGCTGGTAGTAGCGCATCAAGGGCTTGAAATCAGTCAGTTTGTGAGTGTCGTGTGATGGAAGTAACCCGTGTTGAGCAGTGCTCTTACATCAAATAGCCGTTCTCCGAGGGAAAAATGCGATGAAATATCACAGTGAATTAAAGAATCCCCTTGGAAAAAATGCCTTACCATACCGTACAGTAGCACGGGGGGAGTATTGTGTACTGTGTTGTCATTCTTTTGCACCGTGATATTGCCCTGTATACTACCGTAATAAATTAGTATGTTACAGCATTTCGGTATTGGTCATTGTCCGCACATGTATTTAACACCTTGTCTTTTCGTCTGTATATGTCGCACTTTCCAACCGGACTGGTATCTTCAAGAAAAAAAGAACAGTTGCCATGACTTTTGTCCCAACCCTCGTATATGATGACTGTTTATCGGTTTTAATTCACCAAAGTTTTTTAAAGAATCAAGGGTCATTTATATGGAATAACTGCATTTGAGTAAATAAATACTTTTAACTAAAATCAATTTTATTTTGTTCAGTTTATGCTAAAAAAAGGCTATTTCTACAATAAACACTAAATCTCACTTGCCTCAATAAAAAATAAATTTATATCATTTATATTTATTTTTATTCATATACTAAATATCTGCAAAACTTCATTATTTTAAGAAAATTTCAAATAAACAATTCGATTTGTTTTCACAAAAATATATTCCTATATTTAAAGAATACAGTTTACTCTTATATTTTATACAGCTTACTTTTATGATTTTGTGCGCTAATACTTAAATGTTTTTAATGAACTCTAAAACAATTGTGGATTAGAATTTTATATAAGTATTAACTTCAAAAATAGGGTACTTTATAAATATGATAAAGCAAATCAAGTTAATTCGATTTTGTTTTCTGAATGATCAATAAAAATAAAGTGTAGTTTACTTGGGATAATTACAAATTTCAGTTAACATTTTTTTGTTATTTAACTGAATTATTATAATTCAGTCAAAAATTCAATTTTGAAATAAATAAAAACAGAAGGACTTTTTTTATTTACTGTAATCAAACGTATTTTATAAAAGCAGTTTAAAATATTTGTGATAAAATTCGATTCATTGCCAAGATGTAAAAAGTATAATATTTAGGCTTTTATGTAAAAGAAAAACATTAGTTGCAGTAACTAACAATTGAATGTTTTATTTGGTACCATTTCATAATGATTGAAAAAAAATGTATACATAAAATATTTTAGTATTTTTATTTAGAATATTACCAATTTTATTTGCAACTCGCCCGACTATTTGAAATTCATGTCATGTATTTTATATATCTATAATTATTTAACCATTATTTATAATTTAAAATATAAAAAAAGAGGAACGTTTAAATTATATTATAAAATGCTTGACAATCTGGAAATTTACTTGACAATTCACTATCATTTTAGTTTCCTCAAAAAGAAAGAACACATTAGTATATTTTTATACATTATAAATTAAATTTAGTTGTACTTTTCGGTTGAAAAACCTTGTACCTCAAAATAATTTAATTTACTTCATTACGATGCCAAAAGAAGTACTTTTAATTGACTTTGAAAGAAAACAAATGTGAATTTATATAGTTAATTCCATTAATAGTAATAATTCCATTTACATTATGTTAACGACTGGTATGTAGATAACTGAAATTGAAGTATTTTCCAAAAAAGTGTTATATGTAATAAATAAATAGAAATGAAATATCTTATACTGTTCCCGTATTAAGATGTGATGCAAATTTAATTTTATAATGATAGGTATTTATAAACATGTATATATAATCCTTAAATGTATACACATAATTATAAATCCTAAGTATAACTAGTCAAGATAGTAATAAATATTAGTCACAGTAGTACAACAGCTAACTCCTGGTGTTAGAAGCCAATATTGCGCGTTTAAATAAAGCTTTGGGGCTATATATATATATATATATATATATATATATATATATATATATATATATATATAATCCAATATAAGAATTTTTTAAAATATAATCATATACATATACATACACATATATATAAATTTATACACACATATACATATACATATAAACAAAAATATAAAAATAATCATATAGTTATAAACCTAAGATAACTAAAAGTAGGAAGTAGGCACACAGTATAAAGACAAATTGCTGGCCTTAGGAACCAGGTTTGCAGGTTTAAACAAGTTTTGCGGCGCCAACCTTCACCTGTAATTTGTCATACTATGTACCAAGAGGAAAGGAAAGAGTTCTATACGTAAAATTTAAATATTAAGTCATTAAACAAGAATATATGAACATAAACATAACCTACTAAAACGGATTTATAACGATGGCCAAGAGTGCAGTATCGTGTTCCCGCCAAATAGGGAGAGCAGAGCCGCATAAAGTTACTTGCGATACGATATAAGAAACGATTAATTGCGATACGATATACAATAATAAGAAATATATATATATATATATATATATATATATATACTTTTAAAAAATCATAAAAATAAAAATCATAAAATTAGCGTAAATGATAAAGAAACTCTGAAAAATATATATTTTTTAAATTTAAAAAAAAAGCAAGCATGTGGCGCCATCTATTTAATAATTGTAGGATAAATTAGATATTGTCTAAATTTAAAAAAATTACAAAACATAATAACAGTAAATAATCACATTAATACAAATTGTATCATAAAAAACCCTTATAAATATAATTACAAAAAAATTAGCAGGGTATCCATGTTCAATACAGTGATTAAATTTTTTTTTAAGATTTAAAAAAAATATTAGCTTTATCGCTAACTAATACTTTATTGCGATAAATATAGTTAAAAATAATATTTCTATATATAGATATAATATATATGTTATGTTGTTACTTGGGATGAATTCGTAAACTGGGATTTGCCAGAATAATCTGTTTATTTTTAAAACAAGAATAAATAAAAGGGAGAATAACAATTAATGAATGGAGTGAAACATTTAAACGCGTCGTAGCCTAATTGGCTTTCATTATTTTTTAAGAGTTATTACTGCTTTGCTGATGCGCGTCTGCCTCTCTTGCGGTCCAAACGGATTCTGTCTAGTTCTGATGTTCCTTCGTCGCTCCTTTCCCCGTCGGGGACATTGCCCTCTCTAGGGGGATGCTAAGGGATGCTTGCAATAGTGCCTTCAACTTCACAGTCGGCCATCCTAAAAATGAGCTGACCACAGCGAAAGAAAATCCAAAATGTAAGCAAACCTATAAAACAAAAATTGTAAACAGTGAAAAGAAAAAAAATAACAAGTGCGATGCTTTCCAGTACTTCACACAGGTGTTGTTTTTCTGAAGTAGTTCGTCATTGCTGCTCACAGCTATTCAAAAAAAATCTATAAAAAGGGAAAGAGAAAAATTTCAGTTCGTTATTCAAAGTTCTGTTCACAGAGAGTCACTGTGGGGGTACTCAAATTGCAGTCGTAAAATCGTCAGGCATCAGCGGTTGACCACCTCTTCATGAAATCAACAGCTGTAGATGTAAGATGAGGGCCTTCGTGTTGACCAACCTTTTCCACTTCATATCTATCATGGGGTTTGACGGTCTTAATTAGGTAGGGTTCGCAGAACTTGGATCGTAATTTGAGTTGTGTTCCGTACTGGGTTCTTACTGATTCGTGTTTTTTATATTTGTGTAGTTGTCTGCGTTTTTTAAAGAACTGTGCTTTTGAAGCAATTTCACGCATGGCCAAAAAATATTCAAATAGAGATTCCGTAGGGCGTAATTTCCGTTTTTGCATTTCCTTGTGGACGTCGTAAGAACAAAATAAATCTTCAAATTCTTCAATTAATGCAGCTTTAAAGAGAACTATACGTTAATATGTTATGGAGAGTTTGGATAAAAGTCTTTGCAGGACCTTGAAGCAATCGTTTGACACAAATAATTTTTTGCAAATCAGATATGTGTGGGATAAAAATAAAGTTTTCTTCTACGTCGCGAAAAAAAAAGCTTTAACGCTGTAATTATCATTTCCCGTAAACGATCTCATAGTTGAAAAAGGTCCTTTAACAAAAATACATTCTCTTCGTTCCCTCTTTGGCTTTGATTTCGTTGTGTTTGAGGGGGGGGAACAAAAACATCCTGCGGAGAAGGCAAGTGATAAATTGGCGGGGTGAGGGGGTTGTTTATTCGCGTCGTTCGTAGATTCTAGCGAAAAGGGCGCCGAATCTTCGTCTTCGTCATCCGTCAATTGTTCGGTAAAATTATTTTTAAAGATGCAAGATCTGATAAATTTTTAAATA
The DNA here is from genome assembly GCA_019973935.1 of Trichonephila clavipes. Taxonomy (NCBI): domain Eukaryota; kingdom Metazoa; phylum Arthropoda; class Arachnida; order Araneae; family Nephilidae; genus Trichonephila; species Trichonephila clavipes. The sequence goes on from BMAU01017014.1 coordinate 1,210,575, forward strand.
TATGCTCGCTTAATTCTTTGGCGCTTCCGCGCAATTCAGTCCTAATATAGTGCAGACGGTAATAAGTTCAGTTTTTGTAAAGTCCTTTAATATTTTATCCTTTCGTGCTTCAATGTCGTAATTCTGTGGGAAACCCGCGAATTTTTTTAACTCTTTTCTAGAAGATTTACTGTAGGGTTCGTCATTAACAATTTTGTGCAGAAGTCGCACCGTTGAAGCAGGGGGCCGTCTTTAATATGTTCGCAATAGCAGCAATTTCCTCTAGACAGACCATCGCAAATAAATATCTTCAGAACAATAAAGGAGTAAATTGGAATGGACTCACCGTTGATGATTTCGTCGTTGTGGTTTTCGTTGTCGGTTTCGTCGTTGAAGCGTGCGTGGTCCACCAGTCTTGACTCGTTGTATTTTCTAGGGGTTTTTAATTTTAATTTAATTTGAGGCCGAGCTCCCAAATGTTATGTTGTTACTTGGGATGAATTCGTAAACTGGGATTTGCCAGAATAATCTGTTTATTTTTAAAACAAGAATAAATAAAAGGGAGAATAACAATTAATGAATGGAGTGAAACATTTAAACGCGCGTCGTAGCCTAATTGGCTTTCATTATTTTTAAGAGTTATTACTGCTTTGCTGATGCGCGTCTGCCTCTCTTGCGGTCCAAACGGATTCTGTCTAGTTCTGATGTTCCTTCGTCGCTCCTTTCCCGTCGGGGACATTGCCCCTCTAGGGGGATGCTAAGGGGCTTGCAATAGTGCCTTCAACTTCATATATATATATATATATATATATATATATATATATATATATATATATATATATATATTATATATATATTATATATATATATATATTATATATATATATTATATATATATATTATATATATATTATATATTATATATATATATATATATATATATATATATATTATGTTGAGATGCATATTACTTTTTAAATTGAATCTTACTACCTAATTTAAGCAAAAAATGTTCAAGAAACCAGCTAGTGTTAAAGAAAGTTTGAAAATCATTCTATTGAATTCAGTTTAGAGCTATTAGCTGGAAATTTCTAGGAAAAAATAAAGAAGAAACGGGATACTGTGGAACAAAATGCTGTAAGATTGATTAGATTGAAAAATTCCAGTCTGAAGTCCTCCTGAAGATACTTCGATTCATGGATTCCAAACGATGACCATCAGTCACTACCATAAATGGCTAGTGCGCTTTTTTTATGTGTTTTTTTTTCCTTCATCCGTGTGCTATCGAAAGTTTAAGTATTAGTTGGGCTTCGAATTACTTTTTTCCTTCTTTTTACACTATGTTGCTTTTCTCTCCCTTCATTTTGCTTGTTTATCACTTAAACCTTTGTTCAGCATTAAAGACGGACCGAGTACTTTGTTCTCAAGCGATACCGATGAAATTGAAGACACTTAACACACACACACATTTATCCTAAGGGATTTTGCGGAGAATTGAAAATAAACTGATACCAAAGAGGCAATGGATATAGATTTATTTAATGCATTTTCCTTTAATCCGTTGTATCATTTTAAAAAATTAATTCAAAATAAGTGATTAATTAAATGTTTTAGTTCTAATTAGTAATATCTAGTTATTATACTGACTGCATCTGCAATCAAAATTGTTTGACTTCTTTTAAATTAGATAATTAAGAAACAACTTAGAATATTGAAACATGCCACGCATATTGTTTACCCTGCAGCAATATTTCCCTTGTGGAAAAATTGAGTTTTACAGGTAAAGTTCCTTTCCCATTAGGAACTTGAAAAATAAAATTATGGCAACTATAGACGATGAAACAGAGGGTTACCAGATTGGCAAATTTATTACCCATGACGACAAATTTGACGAAAATTATGATATCTCCAGGAAGTCACTAAGACTCTTAGATCAATATTTCAAGAAAATACTTCGAGACTCTATGAGGAAGCTATGGAACAAAGATCAAGGAATTTTAGAAGAAAGTGCAGTGGAGATCGGAATTTTCTTGAGCATGATGAGACTTTATTTATCTAAGTTCTGCTAGTAAAACTGTTTTACAGAACCACTTCTGAAACGTTGTAAGGCTTGTTTATAACGAATAATTTTTGTAGTATTGAAAATAATCAGTCTAATTTTTCTTAGTGTATATATGTCAATTTGTGTTAGTGTAGTTATTTTTATACGTCCTTGTTGATTAACAAATGTTATTATTCAAAAAAAAATGCAGACATCGACTGCTATTTTCCCATTCAAATTTGCAACATTATATTGTAAAAAATAGATCAAATTACTTAGTTGAAACATGTTAATAGAATCGTTGGTAAAATGTTAGTTCTTTTATTTAATATTTATACTGTTTCATAGATTTAACGTGCAGGATCATTCCTACCCTAGAATGCCGTATTTACTCAAATTTAAGCCACACTTTATTTCCCAATTTTCTTCCTAAGGAAAATCTGGTTTGGCTTAACATCGAAACAAAATATTCGTTGGATTCGTAAACTGCAACCACTCGCATTTCTCAGATGCATTTGAACTCCTTTCAAAAAAATCATACAGAAGTTACAATATACAAGTACTTATTTCAAATTTCTTTCGTATAAAACTAAAAACTACACTATTTTACAAGAAAAAAAAAGATCAAAAGTAACGAAATTTTACAAAGTAAGGAAAACTGACGTTATTGGGGGATTTGCATTTATAAGATTCAGACTCCTGCTGACTGAAATATATATGAAAAAACCATCTTCGTTTTTGTTGTGTGTTGACACCGAATCCTAGAATGGATGACGAAAGGCAAATAAAAGAAGGAGGGTTGGGTTTCAGCACACCATGTAGGCGCAACACTGAAACAATTTTTACTATGTATCTGAGAGATTCGTGCATCTAACAATTGATTAACACAAACTCTGCCTTGTTAAATAAAATAAGCAAACTGTATAGTCATCTAAGTAGCTAGCATTCACTTTTGCAAGCCATAATAAAACGTAGCTTCCTAGGCTATAAAATAGGTGCCATTTATCAATAAATATGATGCACAATTAAACCTAAAGATAAATTACAATAAAAAGAAGAAAAAAGCATATCAAAACCAAATAATATAGATCTAGTTTTTTTTTTTTAAATGCTACTGTATGTAGTTTCTGGAATCCTAGTTTAATCTATATTGTTCATGAGGGAGACAAACATGGTTAAAAGTTTCGCCAACCATTCCTTTTTTATGTATTGGATTTCTATTAGATTTGATAACAGTGATTCTAGATGTATTGAGTTCAATAAAGGAGTGGGCTAAAAATAGCATCCGAATATGCAAAATAATATGTACTAAAAAAGATTTAATCTGTAAAAAAATATTAAATAAAAAACAATAATTAAGTTAAAAAATTTTCAAATCAAATAATTTGTACCAGTTTAGCTTAAAATGAACAGAGAAGGAAATAAAGCATTAATACATTAATATGGAATGTAAGAGATAAAAAAATTTTATCGGCGGTAGAGCTCATAATTTTGAAGCGTGATAAAGTGATCACGAAGACACTTGAACTCGTATCGAAAACTAGAAATTACTCCCAAGCGAGTCCAATGGATTTAACATGTATCAATTCCTCTACAGGTGAGTCTTTAAAAGACCCAATGATTCAGTAGGCACCAAACTCGAGCCCATGGCTAAAAAAAGCCAATTATCAGTTCGTGACCATAATCACTCGGCTACCACGACCACCGAAAACAACTTACAGTTTTAATTATGGAAAGTACTGCAGAATATAATTGTAACAATATTCATGCCATGTGCAATATTAAACAACATCAAGCCGAAAATGTGTAGAATTTTATCTGACACTGACAAAATTAGTTATTTCACCATTATTAAAAGGATGGAGAAACTTTTAGAAATTGAAATCCGTACTTTTTAAGTGGACATTAATTGAATGATGTATCTGCTTGTGAAATGAAGCCATGGGACTCATTTTTCCATGAAATGCACCCAATTCCCATGCCACATTTAACCCTCCAACTGTACAGCACGCCTTTTCCACCCTACTAGAGAGGCTTCGAAAACGGACCACACTGAATTTTTCCTAAGGCCGGGGACTCACCAAAAATGAACCAAACAGATTTTTTCCCCTTCAAGTAATGTGTTCAAAACCGGTAAGGTGGTATTTTTCCGAATTATTTTCCCCCTTTAAAGGTTTACGATCTTGAAAGATAATTAGAGACGGTCGGGGAGACACAATGGACATTGAGGGGAAACTTTTATGGTCACGGGGAGACCGGTTCCTGTGGCAATCATAAAATCTTCAACCTAAAGTGTACACAAATAGCGAGTCAACGATTTGAGAATTCTCATTTTTTTCTTTACCTTAAAATTCTCAAATGGAATTAAGTTTTTATAATGTATGTCTAAGTTTTAAAAAAATATCTGTAGTATTTAAATTCAAATTATGTATTAAAACATTGAGGATAATTTACTGTTTCATTTTTCTTACTTTAATCAATACTTTCAGGGATTTTTTTTAAAATGATTATTTTGTTATGTGTCAAAAAATAAAAAAAAAGGTTCAAAATTTAAAATCTTTTAAAATTTCGCACACTTCTAAACATGAATAATTTTTAAGCTTCTGTAGTACATTATTTGCAAAAAAATTATATGTATTGTTAAAAAAACCCTATTTAAATCTTTAAGTTTTTCATAATTTTAAAGCCAGATATTCAGGGCATCTTACATAGAATCCCTTGTTTTGTATTGTTCAGATAAGAAATTATATTTGAATTTTGAATGTCTGAACATTAATTTCATTCAAAGAGAATTTTAATTTCAAGTTTATATCTTTGAACTTGAATCTTCAAATAAAGAGTATTTAAAAGCATCTGGACAAATTTAGAGTTAACATTTGCGCATATAAATAAATATAAAGATCCTTTTTAAATTCAAAAGTTAAAAAAATATATATTTATGCATAATCCCTCATCATTCATGCTCCATTATGGTTGACTGAAGTAAAGGTTATTAAAATTTGGACATTTTTATAATCTTAACCATGCAAAACTAGGAATTTTGTATTAGCTCCACTAAAATTCGGCATTGGACTTTCGAAAAAAATATTTATGCGTGTCTCACATACTCAGTTGATAAACATATATATATTTACCATAAATACTAATAATTCTTTGGATATTTAAAATTATCATATGATTAATTTTTTTAATATATATATATACATATATATATATATTCGACTTCTAATATTTTTTCAAGTATTCCTTAAATTTCGTATAATTTAATTATGTGAGGGGATATTAAAGTCGCACTCTCTCTCTTCTCTACTCAACTACTTGAGGGATTTTGGCGACGGTCCTGTGGCCGGGGTATCAGGTGGTCAAGGTATCGAATCATGGTTGGCATGTCTCGAGTTCGAGCCCAGTGCCACAAAAGATCCGCCGTGTAGGCCAGCGATGCACGTTAAATCTATCGAGAGCTGAAATGTCATCTCGTTGGTGTGGTGTGGTAGTTAGGAGAGGGGTTGCTAGCTCAGGTGTCGCCCTCGGCATTTGACCATTTTTCAAAATTACGAGTTCCATCACTAAAGCCCTCGTGTAGCTGAACAGTGCGACGTTAATATTCACTCACTTGGCGACGGACCTCGTAATTTAAAACCATGGTCAAGTGACGAGGATGACGCTTGAGCATCGCTTCCTTACACGGCGGATCTTCAGTGGTGCTGGGGTTCAACTCATGACACGTCAGCTACGAGTCCGTTACTTTGACCATTAGGCTACCTTTTGACCTTTACCGCGGCCTCACAATGTAGTTGAAAACTGCATGTTATGAGTAAAAATATGCTGAAACATTTGATGAACTTATAATAGATTTTTGCATAGAAGATAGATGTGTGATATGCTAAAATGACAATATGTAAAAGTTATGAGAATATCGATGACAATTTTTGAAAAATTCAATTTAAATTTCAGTTTGAAACTTATTCGTTTTTTTCGCATTTAATATTAAATAGTCGCGATAACAAATTAATAGTTTAACGCATTCATAGATTATAAAAAATAAAGGTATAAATGCGACATTGTTGGGAATAATAAGTTTTTATAGTTTTGAAATCAGACTCCTTTGCAGGAGTGTAGACTACTAAAAGGCTGATGTAGAAGTTAGAAAACTAATATTTAAAATATATGGAAAACAATATCTGCAATTCCATGATCTTGACGAGCAGAAGACGGCATTTTTAATTAGTAGATAAGAGTAAGCATAGAGTAGGAGCTTGTGGAGTAAACAACCAGGCCTCTGCAGTTTTGGCAGGTAATGAACTCCCATTTGTTGCTTTCAGTAAGGAATATAAAAATAATAAATACAAAAATAAGTCATGTAAAATTTTATATATTTTAATAACAATGAATTGTGAACTTAATTTCAATTCATTGTCACGAGTTGGCAGTAACTACGGTACTCTATCGACGTACTATCTTATATATATATATATATATAAAAGTACGGTTGATAGAGTACCAATAATTTTAACGCAATTTTATATTTCGTTCTCGTTAACTTTACTACTTTTAAAACATGTATTGACAAAATACTCTCCTTTTGTATATTTATAAAATTTTAAAAATATAATGGTTATCTTACCCAACATTTTAAATCAGGGGCGGCAACTGTGTAGCTAAGACGTGCCAAACCAATCTGTCAGTATCATTCAGCGTGCCACATAGTAGGAAATTTTTGAAATCCTTCGATTCTTACGGTAATATTTGCAGATTTAAAGAATAGATGTAAATAATTTAGATTTACATTTTTTTATATTAATTATGGATCAATAAAATACATTTATTAACATAAAAATAAACAACATAAAATGTTACTATTTCTTTAACAAAGATAAAAAAAATTAAAAATGTATGTTTCCAACATATTTACTTAAATAAGAAATAGACAAAGTGAAATATAAAAGATTCCCTTCATTATAGTTAAATAAAAATTGTAATGCGAATTAACTTATTCACGACTCTTCTTTCATATCGCAAAACCAGGGGTATAATGCATGACACGATTCTGAGCATTCAGTTGTTAAACAATTTCTTTGCGGAGTGGAAATATTTTTCATATTAGGAAAGATTTTTTACTTTGATATGCCGAATCACATAAGTGGAAAGCAGAGTACATGCAATTTTCTTTTTTCAACAATTAAATCCCTAGCAATAACACTCAATTATTTACAAAATAGCTGTAAATTTTTCCTTAGAATTATCTTTCAGATTATTTTGTAGTCCTATAAATGTCCATAACTCAGGATATGTTTGTCAAATAAGGTCTATTATCAACTTCCATCCAAACAAGAATTGACAAATTTGTAGAGTAGTGCTGAGTGCCACTAAGAATTGCACCACGTGCCACAGGTCCATAGATTGCCGACATGTTTTAAATGTTCTTATTAACTAACCATCTCCTATTCAAACACAATTTATATGATAAAAAAGGGTTTTCATTCATTTTGTAGGGAATTGTATTAGATTCAACCATAAGTAATTTTGTGTTTCAAATAAATTACGTTGTTTCGGGGATCCCCTTAGAGCAAAATGAAAGGAATTTGACATAATTATAGTAAGTTTCTCTAAAAGGGGAAACGTTCACTTTCAAAATACACTGCGTAAAGTGGTTTTAGGTGTACGAAGTTATATTCACTATTATTCCTAAAAAAATTTTGATATTTTGTTTTTCGTTAAGTTTTGAAGTTATTTCTTCAAATATACCTCTCCATTACATTTCTTTCAAACTTGCTATTTTCTTTTGCGGCCACGGTAGCCTGATGGTCGTGGTTATGAACTCGTGTCCAGTGTTCGAGCCCTGGTACCACAAAAGTTAGCGTTGAAGAGAAGCTGATGCACGTTAAACACGTCGACGTCAAAAGTCCTCACGTTGGTGTGATGTGGACGTTTGGAAGGGGAGTTATCAGCTCAGGTATCGTCCTCGTCACTTAACCGCGGTTCAAAATTATACGTAGTCGCTCGCCAGTAGCCACCGTCTTGACTTAGAATGCAATATAAACCCTTGACGTGTGCACTTGAGTTAATTCGAGTACGTTAAACAGTTCCAAATATGCACATTAGATATAATTCAAACGAGGTCGCATTTTATGCTGCTTTAATTTTCTCACTCAAATATCAGCGAGCGACGTCTGCACTCGAGATATTTGACTGTTGTTTCTTATATTTACGATTTAGTCGTTATTATTATGGCTAAACCTGGAAAAAACCCAATTTTTTTAAAATATTAACATTAAGATATTTTTAAAAAATAACTAGAGCTCTCAGACCTAAATCCATATGAACTGTTATAGAACATATGTAAGGGAACATTTACAAGATATTTCAAGACTCTATCTTGAACAGGAAAAACGCCTTAGGGATTAGAAAAACACTCTCATCTTCAAAATTAAAATTCTGAGAAAAACATATTTAAAATTTGTAATGGCATAAAAAAAATTCCATTGCCTGTAAAGCTTTAATTTTCCAATCTGTTACTATCCAACTTATGCTCTACATGAAAATTCTACTTGAAATAAATATGACTGAAATATCTTTTTAATTCAAAATATTCTAGACATAACATTGATAAGAACTGTTAATTTGAACAATTATTCACTTTTGTCAGAACCTTTATATATTCACAAGAGTTTTAAATGCAAAATATTTATATAGAAATTAGTAGTTATACAAACGTAATCCAGAAAACACCAAGTTTGTAAACAATATCTATTTTTTCTCAGTTCTCCATCGTGGCAGTTAAGCAAGTTTAAGTTTTTGTTGCATGACTTTAAAATACTGCAGTGTAGTACTATAAAAGATTTATTATAATGTAGTTTGTGGTACATCAGGGAAATATTTAGTTCATTCTGCAGCATTTGTATTCTGTAGTCTAATTGTAATATTACCTGAAAAAGCTGCATTTTTAGATTTACCATTTTCAGTCATATTCCATCTTCTTCAAGTATTATTTTATCACAGTAGCCTGAGTACATTTTGGTCATGGCATTTTTCAAAAAAAAAAAAAAAAATAATGAAAACAAAGTAAAGAGCTTTTAAATTATATAAACTATGTGTCAAAAAAATATATTCGTCTTTAAATCAATCTTAATTAAGTAAATGTGAGAAAACTCAAAAACTTAAAAACATGAACAAACAGAAATGATTTTAGAAACTAAAATTGTAGTTAATTGCCGTTTCACACGAAATATTGGATTGTGTTAAAAAATATTTTAAATTAATTCAATCTAGGAATGCAAAAATGCTTTAAAATGAAACCGAATTTAAAATCAAAACTCAGAAAATTAAAATTTCTTAAAACCTAATTGGTTTTTAGATCAGAAATTGAGCAAGTTTTCCAAATATATGAAATATATATTTGCATTAAATTTTGTGAACTCTCTGTTGGCCGTGAAGTGTAGAAAATGTCCATTTCACAATCCTCACCCTAGGCCACAGCTGTGAAAGAGAAACCTCCCGTTTCGAAAAGCAATAAAATCCTTTCCTGGAAAACCAATCGGTACCTCCTGCGGCGTTAACAGCGGAAAGCACTAAACAGCCATTCGTTTTTGAAGCAGTTCGCGAAATTTATCGGAGCAGTTTCGGAGTAGCTAGCTTAAAAATGAGATCGCTTTCCAAGTGAAATTCAATTAGCGGGTCATCCAGTCAGAGGGTTAATAGAAACATTTTACAATTTTAACTATGGTAAATATTACAGGAAATAATACTAGTAGTTCTAGCTCCATATCCATACATTCAAACCAAAACTCTTGAGAATTTTATCTGTCACCAAATTAGGTAATTCACATTTATTAAAGGGATGGAGAAGATTGTTGGCAACTGATCAACACTTTTTTTACTTGGAGATCATTTAAGAATATATCTGTTTCCATGTTTATTGGAGTAATTAAACTCATTTTTATTCTAAATGCGCCAAATTTTGGTCACGGATTTGTTAAAAATTTATACTCGATTGAAAAGTAATCATAACCTTAATTGAAAATTATCACGTTCTATTTATCATTCATGGATTTTTTTTCAAAGCATTGAAGTAAATCATTCATAAGTAAGCTAGATACTAAACAATATCAAATATTGGTGTTCAGTTATGTAAATTCTCATTTTGTAACGTTCCCTGTGGATACTACATTATTATTTTTGATGTTTTAGATTTTCTATTTCTGTTTTATGCAAATGGATGTACAATTGCATCATACTTACATTTACGCTAATGGTCTTGAAGCAAAATTACTTTATACACCTATACATTCATTTTTAAAGATGTTTTTAGTAAACAAGCTGGTGGTATAATTTATAAAAAATAAAGAAATATATCGGTTCAGACTGTAAATAACTGAAATATGAATAAATGTTCACCATATCTTAGTTAAATGCACAGTAATTCTTAAAATACATCATTGTAGAGGCAACATGATTGACACATTACGTTTTTGTACAATATTCTTATATCACTACATTTTCAATCTAATTTAAATAGAATTGCAATTTTTTTTTATACAATGGTACATTCCTTGTTATTTGTTTATGCGTTGACTCCATAAATTATTCGGATATGAATTATAACTTTAGAATACTAAATTATATTATTTAATTAAATAATACTATTTATAGAGATTTTTATTTTTAAAATATTATATATTAAATATATATATATATATACATATATATATATATACATATATATATACATATATATATATATATATATATATATATATATATATATATATATATATATATATATATATATATATATATATATACAAACATAATATAGTATTAGATAGTTGAAAAGTAAATTGTCCACTATTTTTATAGTTATTTCTTTCAAACTTTCTCTTCCATCCTTTCCTTCTTATTGTTTGAAGAACTAAAAGTATAATTCGACTACATATTAAAAGGCGTTGTTTAAATGAAACAAATAATCCAGTTTAAGTTACCTTATATATACATGACAATCTACCTTTTTTTCCTTGTAGTATAAAGCTCGTTCAACTTATACATTGAGGAGCTCATCTAACTAAACTATCTTCACTTTTGTTAATACACTCCGCGTGCGAAATCTCAAGAGAAAAGAAAAAAGATAACCACTTGTCTTTTGCACGCTTTTCTTATATTATTTAAGCAGTTTTTTGTTTGTATCTTCAGTGATGCATTCCGAAAAAAAAGCGTCTCAAAAACAGAGTAAAATCCTGTTCCTACACATTTTATCAGACACTCAAAGAGTGACAAAACACTACCATCATTAGATGGGATGGAGACAAGAAGATCAAAAGCTTAATGGTCAGATATGACACGATCGTTGCTTTTCTAATTATACTTGGAGAGCCAAAGTAACCTAGTTTTTTTCCGTTATTAAAATCATTTGTCAAGAACTTCTGTGAAGAAAGTATTCTTCACCATATTCCTCCTTACTTCCTGTCTATTCAGAAGTGAGATTCAAGAACTGGTAGGCGTTTCAAAAGTACGTTTCTTGCAGCGTTATGTGAAGTTTACCTTTTTAATCTTTATATCTCTTACCACCTACACATTTTTTTTAGATTAAAAAGGAATTTTGTAAAGTAGAAAGCAAGAAAAATACTGATTTACATAGCAAAGCATCATACCTACAATGACGTTAATTTTTATAGTGGGAATTTGTATCGCGCGTAAGTCAAGACAATTTTTTGGCTATATTTTGATTATTATTATTTTACAAATGAGATTATCTCTCTCTCCAATGTTTTAATAAAAGTTATTTCTATGTTTTTTTTCTTTTTAATTTTGTTTTTTTAATTAATGATACATTTATTTTCAAAATATAAAACGGATGAATAAATGTTTTTTAAAAAAAAGTTGAGTAACATATATTCTGAAAAATTTCTTTAGATCTGGATTCGGATGTATACGTATTGGAACAAAGTATATGATCTACAACATTTTACCGAATAATATCTTGCTTCACATTAATTTATAATTGATAATAAAGTAAACGTGTAAAGTATCATCTGATTTGGTGAAAAGAGATGCAGATAGATGAAATCTCTAATGTCTACACAATTAACTCAGATGATTCCGTTCTTGGTAGATTTGAACTTGGATCTGATGCGATGATAGATTTAGAAGCCATTTAAGGATTCACAGACTGAACTATCTCTCAGAGACATTTATTAATGCAATAAATCTAAGTTTGAGGCAGGGAGAACAACTAACACGGACTAATAGAAAGAATTATACTTTTATTATCTAATATAACCAGAAGGAACTACAGCCATAATTCTGAATAGTATTTACTGCGCCCCGAGAGAAATTTGGAAGATCCATCAGAAAAAAATAACTTACTGGAAGCCACAATTATATAATTAGAAAGTTGATGGAAATTGAAGTTGCGAAACCAGAAAGTTGGGATGATAGAAATGCCAAATTCTCATGAAATAAAGGAGATTATGAAGGATACAATTGATTTCTTTATATGCAAGCGAACAATGCAAGAAGGAGAAATGACATCTTAAACTCTGTTTTAAAGGAAAATCACATTGAGGACCTCTCATTCCGAAATCAATTTTGAGCGTTGGTTCTTTCATGAAGAACGTATTATGCATCGTATAAGATTAAAAAGCAGCTACTACTGTGAGTCAGAATTCAACGCCGGCCAAATTGTGGCCTAGTAAAGTTTATCATTTCGTGATAATTCTACCAGCAATGGTTGGAACCTATTGGCTGTTATGCAAAGATGGAATTGATGTGTTCAAAAGTATAAATTTTGAATGCAATTAAGAATCTCAATGGAACCCCCAACCAAAACTCGAGAGTACAATTGTGTTGTCAGGCCGATTTTGGATGACCGTACAGTTACATAATGGATCTTGAATCAGGAAGTTTACTTCTTTGCAGACTAGACACGGATAATGGAAAAGATCTAGAGTAGAAAAAATTGTCTATATATGGGGAAGAATTTCGCCCTTTGCTGCAGAGATGCGGCAACATTGGCATATCCAACGATTTAGCCCTCCAAGCTGTTAGCACGGCTTTTTCTGCCCTACTAGAGAGACTTCAAAAACGGACAACACGGAATTTTCCGTAAGGCAGGGGACTCACCAAAAATGCACCAAACGTAATTTTACCTCCTCAAGTAATGTATTCGAAAGCGGAAATGCCGTGTTTTCCAAATTCTATCCCCCCGTTTAAAGGCTTAACATCTTGAAAGATAATTAGAGATGGTCGGGAAGACAAATGGACATTGAGGGGAAGTTTTATGGCTCGCGGGGAGACCGGTTCTTCCCCTGCAGCAATCGTAAAAAACTGGGAATAATTTCTTTAAACCCAAGAGCGTACGGAAATAATTGCAAGTCAACGAATTGAGAAAATTAGGGAATAGCTTGATTAAAATCTTTTTTCCCTTACCTTAAAATTCTCAAATGGAATTAAGTTTTTGTAATAAATGTCTAAATTTTTTAAAAATATCTATACTATTTAAATTCAAAGTATATATTAAAACATTGAGGATAATTTACTGCATCATTTTTCTTATTTTAATCAATACTTTCAGGGATTTTTTTAAGAAAGGATTATTTCATTATGTGTCAAAAATTAACACAAAGAAAAAGGTACAAAATTTAAAATCTTTTAAAATTTTGGACACTTCTAAACATGAATAATTTTAAGCTTCTGTATTACATTATTTGTTAAAAAAATTACACATTGCTAAAAAAACCCTATTTAAAACTCTTAGTTTTTTTATAATTTTAAAACCAGGTATTCAGGGCATCTTACATAGAATCCCTAGTTTTGTATTGTTCAGATAACGAATTATATTTCAATTTTAAATGTCTGACAGTAATTTCATTCAAAGAGAACGTGAACTACAAGCTTATATTTTTAAACTTGAATCTTCAAAAAAAGAGTAATCAAAAGCATCTGGACAAATTTACAGTTAACATTTGCGCATATAAATAAATATAAATATCCTATTTAAATTCAAGTTACAGAAATATCTATTTATGCAAAATCCCTCATCATTTATGTTCCATTAGTGGTTGTTTGAAGAAAAGGTTTTTAAAATTTGGACATTTTTATAATCTTAACCATGCAAAACTAGGAATTTTATATTAGTTGCACTGAAATTCTGCATTTGAATTTCGAAAAAGATATTTATGCGTGTCGCACATACTCAGTTGAAAAATACATATTTACCATAAATACTAATAATTCTTTAGATAATTAAAAAATATATTTTGATTAAATTTTTAATACATATATATGTATTCCACTTCTAATATTTTTTATGTATTCCTTAAATTTCATATTTAATTAAGTTAGGGAATATTAACGTCGCTCTCTCTCTTCTCTTCTCAACTACTCTAGGGCTTTTTGGCGACCGACCAGTGGCCGGGGTAGCCAAGTGGTCAAGGTATTGGATCATGGTTGGCATGCCACGAGTTCGAGCTCAGTACCACAAAAGACCCGCCGTGTAGAGGAGCGATGCACGTTAAATCTGTAGAGAGCTCAAACCTCCTCCGTTGGGGAAGTGTGGTAGTTAGGAGAGAGGGGCCAGCTCAGGTGTCGCCCTCATCACTTGACCATGCTTCGAAATTATGAGTCCCATCACCAAAAGCCCTCGTGTAGCTGAACAGTGCGACATCTATATTCACTCACATGGTGACGGTCCTCGTAATTTTACCATGGTCAAGTGACGAGGACGACGCTTGAGCATCGTGCCCCTACACGGAGGATCTCCATTGGTACTGGTGTCGAACTCATGACACGACAGCTATTAGTCCGTTACCTTGACCATTAGGCTACCGGAGCCTCACAATTTGGTTGAAAACTGCATGCTATGTTTAAAAATATGCTTAAACATTTAATGAACTTGTAATAGATTTTTACATAGAAGATAGATGTGTGAGATGCTAAAACGACAATATGTAAAAGTTATGAGAATATCGATGACAATTTTGAAACATTCAATTTAAATTTCAGTTTGAAATTTATTCGTTTTTTTCGCATTTAATATTTAAAAGTCGTTATAACAAATTAATAGTTTAAAGCATTCATAGATTATAAAAAATAAAGGTATAAATGACATTGTTGGGAATCGTAAGTTTTTATAGCTTTGAATTCATACTTCTCTTTGCAGGAGTGTAGACTATTAAAAGACTCTTAAAAAAACACATCGCGAAAATGTGTGGTATGCAATCTTAAGATAAATGATAGTGGAAAACGTATTCGAAGAGAAACTCGTTTTCAATGTAAAGAATGTAATGTTGGACTGTGTGCGCAGTGCCGTGTTTTGAAAAATATCACACTGTGCCATTTCTGTAAAGATATGTATTGTTCTTTCTTATGCTTCTTTGATATTTTTTGCTATTTATACCTGTTAAAATTATTTTTTATAAAAGTTTATTTGTAATTTATTGTAAATTGTATAAAACATTTTCTTAGAATTATATGTATTTGAGGATGAACTCTGATTTACTTTATTCAGGAAATTTTTAGTAAATTTCATTTTCTTAGCCAACTTATTTCTTTTAAAACATGCATATTTTTGTGTATTATATAATGAAATTTCTACCTATCAAAAATTATGTCTGGCTTTTTTCTTCATTAAAATCTTTTAGGATTTTACAAATTATCTTGCCATTATTCATTATGTACTTTATAAGGAAAAATATATCTAAATATAAATAATTTCTGGCCTAATAAACATATAATTGTTTTTAGCTACAGTTTGGAAAATGCATTGGAATTAGTAGCGGGACAGAATTTTTACTTATTATGAACGTGTCTTTGTGTGACTGCCACAAGGTTACATATTTATCTTACATTCTTTTTACAGTATGAGTAGACGTCGTAAACAGTTTTGTCACAGTAAAATTAATTTTTGTTTTATATTCAGATTATACTATTATATTGATTCTGAAAACAATAGGTTAGTTTGACAAGCCAGTATTTCACAATTGTAAAGCATTGAACAGTTTTGAAATTTTTAAAACCTTTCTAAAATGCTAAATTATTAAAAATATTTAATTATTGTAAGTGATGTATATTTCTTAGATTATTGCAAACAAAAAGAATAAAATTTAAAATATATCTCCTTGTTGAATTTTAATAATTATTTGTATGGTTAAACCTGGAAAAACACATTTTTTTAAATATTACATTAAGATATTTTTTAAAAAAAACTAGAGCTCTCAGACCTAAATCCATATGAACTTTTATAGAACATATGTTAGGAAATATTTACAAGATATTTCAAGACTCTATCTTGCACAGGAAAAACGCCTTAGGGATTAGAAAACACTATCACCTTCAAAATTAAAAATCTGAGAAAAACACATTTAAAATTTGTAAAGGCATAAAAAAAATTTCTATGCATGTAAAGCTTTAATTTTTTTATATATGTTACTATCCAACTTATGTTCAACATGAAAATTATACTTGAAATATGTATGACTGAAAATATCTTTTTTAATTTAAAATATTCTTCGACATAATATTGATAACAATTGTTAATTTGATCAATTATTCAGTTTTATCAGAACCTTATATATTCACAAGAGTTTTAAATGTAAAATATTTATACAGAAAATAGTAGTGATACAAACGTAATCCAGAAATCACCAAGTTTGTAAATAATATCTATTTTTTCTCAGTTCCCCTTCGTGGCAGTTAAGCAACTTTAAGTTTTCGTTGCATGACTTTAAAATACTGTAATGTAGTACTACAATATATTTATCATAATGTAGTTTGTGGTACATCAGAGAAAAAATTAGTTCATTCTGGAACATTTGTATTCTGTAGTCTAATTGTAATATCACCTGAAAGCTGGATTTTAGATTTACCCCGTTTTCAGTCATATTCCATCCCTTTCAAGTATTTTTTTCTCACAGTAGACTGCGTATATTTTGGTCATGGAATTTTTCAACAGGAAAACAAAATTAATGAAAACAAAGTAAAGAGCTTTTAAATTAAATAAACTATGTGGCAAAAAATATATTGGTCTTTAAATCAATCTTAATTAAGTAAATGTGAGAAAACTCAAGAACTTTAAAACATGAGCTAACAGAAAAGATTTTAGAAATTAGAATTGCAGTTAATGGCCATTTCTAATAAATTATGGATTGTGTTAAAAAATATTTTTAATTAATTCAATCTAGGAATGCAAAAATGCTTTAAAATGAATTCGAAACTAAAATCAAAACTCAGAAAATTAAAATTTCTTGAAACCTAATTGGTTTTCAGATCAGAAATTCTGGAGCAAGTCTTCCAAATATATGATCCTTAAAAAAATGCACCCTCTTCCCCGATTTTTTTTATATTTAAGCTATTGTTATGCCTTTAGAAAATCTTTCTATACTTACGAGAAATTATTTAAAAACCAAAACTTATGAACCGTTTTTTCTCCACAGGTGTAATTTTTTTTCTAAATCTACACAAAATTTTTAAAATAATAGTATTTCAGAAGCAAAAAGTAGGGATTTTTTGCAATATAGAACGATTTATGATGATGATTAAGAATTATTACTGTGTTAATATTTAAAAATAAAATAACAATTTGTAGGGTTCTAGTACTCAAATTAAGGATACATTTCTAAGTGTTAAAATTTTTTGCTTATAAAATTACTTAAATTATTAATTATCAGCTAACTGTACTTATGTAAATTGTTTTAAAAGACAAAATTAATTGGCAATACATTATTGCAATAACTGAATAGAAATATATAGTTACCATTTATAGATATGTGCGAATATGCATTTAAAGGATGAAATACTAAAGGAACGGAAAGTTTAAAAATTAAATGTAAATAGAAAATGGTTAGAAACACTTTCGCCAGCACACTTTAAGAAAAAAATATATTTTTTATTGATTGAATGCAGCAGAGCGCAAACAGGAACTTTTCAAGGAGGGGGTCCAGGGTCAAAGTTCACTATTCTCCTATACTCCAATTCGCCACCTAACACATTCTTTTGATTTTCGGGAACAAAAAACCTTAAAAAATTAATTATTGAATGAATAATTAGCATTAATAAAATTAATTATTAATTACAGTTACTTACTGTACAAACTATGCATATATATAATACTTATTATATATCTATGGCATTATAATCAATCGAAAAAAATCAAGTGCTTTGAGGGGTCTGGACCCAAGAATCCCTTCCCTTGTGTGCACCACTGATTGAATGTGTATTATGTGTGCAAATGCTGACGTAGTGAAAGTATTTTCCCTCATTGCAAGTTGTTATGTTGATTTATAGCAGAAAAAAATCATTCAACAGAAAAATATAAAGATAAGGATTAAAGTTTGCATACATTAAAGGTATTGAAATGACTTTTTTATGTTATTGTTAATTAAAAATATAATAAATTGCAGAAATCCCAGTTTTATTTTACAAATTTATTCATCATATATAATGATACTACATTTATTATAATTTTTTAAATAAAAAAAATCTCTTTTACTTTTTACCTCAAAATTAAAAAAAAAATAACAGGAAAATATTCTTGAGTTTTCCTCGTCTGATATTCAACAATGATTACAGAGAGCTTCTGCGGTTAAAATTGAAACATCGAAATAAAAATGTTCTTTTTAAATTTTTTTTAAAGCTCTTAAAAGTAACAGGAGAAAAAAATTTTCTTTTGCTTTTATATATATTAAAAATATTTTTTCAACTTTGAATGAATCATTTCTTTAAAACGTTATTTTTCACCCTTTATTTGCTTGTTTGCAATAAATTGGGAGAAGTTTCTGTTGGCCGTGAAGTGGATAAAATGTCCATCACAGAATACTCGCCCTAGGCAACAGCTGTGAATGAGAAACCTCCCCTTTCCAACAACACAGAAACCGAAAAAGCAATAAAAATGTCCCCTTCAAAACCATTAGAAGACCCCACGCAGTTTTAAGAGGGGAAGGCATAAAACTGTAGTGCGCTTTCGAAGAAATGCGCAAAATTAAACAGGAACCTTTTCGCTACCACTAGTTTTGAAAAAAGTAGACCGCTTTCCAAGTGAGTTTCAATTAGCGGGTCATCCACTTAGACGGTAAACTAGGTACACAGCCTGAGTTTTATGTGAAGCACCGTATTTGAAGTTACCGATTAAACCACATGTGACCTGCCTACATTTGATCTAGTCCTATAGGCTTTACACCTTCTGTGATGACATAGACAGCCATCTAGTCACCAGTTATACTGACTGAGATCGTTAACAGCAGGAAAAGTGTGTACATGTACAAAACAACGAAGTGCGGAGCATCACAAACTGTTTTTATTGTGTTTATTATTGATGCTCCAATTAAAATAGAAATACATTTACGAGTGATGACAGTGGTTCGTCCAAAACTGGATAAAAGAATGACAAGGCATCGTCCCTTCAGATGATTAATGAATCTGTGTGCAGAATCAGAATGAATGTGGGCGTATCTGGAGGCACCGAGAGGAATGTGTGCCTAATTTTATTTTATATCACCACAGGGGAGATCTTTTCAAACTTTCAATATACATGACCCACTATTCAATCATCATTTTCATCGCACCCCCTCCATACAATAACAATGCAATAAATTCAATAATACTATTCTTTGGCACTAAAGCTACAATATATACTACTTTAACCTCTTGTGTGCCACAGACGTATAAAGACGTCTCGCTCAGCCAAAGCAATAATGTTCTGAACGTATATATACGTCTTTCCGAAGTACGATGTTTTATGTGCAGTGGTATCCATAAAATGATTCCGTTGGCTTTGGAATGCAATAAAAGGACCTTGACAATATTTGCGAAGAATGTACTTATTTCAGAGGATTTTTTCTTATTTATTTCTTTCATCCTCCCCCTTCCCCGCACCCCCCATCAAAATACGCTCGTCTACGTGGTAAACGGTGGAATTGGGGAGCGAAATGCGTAACTTTTAATCGGCAGTTAAGGAATTAATTATAAACCGTACAAATTATCAAGATAAGTGTAAATCCAAGCCCACATGGGAGGTCACTGATAATTATCAAACTTGTTCTTAATTTAGTATTGTAAAATTAAAAATAAAATATATACATTGCACAGTACTGAAACATTTATAAGTGTATTTTATCAGTGTAAATGTATGTTCTATATTTTATTATATTGGAAAGTGTTTTATTTGTTTATTTTCAGTAAGGTAATAATTTCTTTAAATAACCTTTTGTTTTCGGCTTTTCAATATGCTCGCGCCCCCTTGTATAGTTATCCCGCTTCCCCAAGAGGGGCGCACCCAACAGTTTGAGAAACGCTTCCGTAGGGTCTTGCAAATGGTGTGATGGTATGGGGAGTCATTGGGTATATGTCACGTAAACCTAGTTTTACAGCATCCAGTGTTGCATTTCTTAGATACTACAGCTTGTGGTTTTTTTTTCTGCATCGAGGTCTCATAGACATTATCTTTAATCAAGATAACGCAATACTGCATCTTTCCCGTCGTGTATCAACGCAGAGAGTACATTCATTGAAAAATATCCTCCATGGGATGGTGAGTTAAGGGGTTGCCACTACAATTGATGGAGTAGGGCAGAGTCTAGATTAAATATGAAATGACATACCTGTTTTCGTCATATGAGATTCGTTCTGCTCAAAGGCGAATCAAGTTAAAGCTGTTGTAACTAAAAAATTCGGCCGCTTGTGTTTAAATTCCAGACCCTGTATAAAGCTAAATATAGCCGATAACTTAACTCACGTATTCTAAGTACAATGCTGTATGTATACTATATGTACAAATCTGTATTTGCTTTTCCTCCTGGGGGTGCAATTTATTAATAGGCAACATTTTAGTATTGATATCCTTCAAATAACTTTATATAGTACTGCATATTTAGATAGACTTATTTCTCATTAAAAAGGTGTCAAATGCATATGTTGCTGATGTTTATATTAATAATTATAATAACTTCAAACCAATATATATTAAAATAAATTATAATAGATAATTTAGTGATAAATATTTGTTTCATAATAATCTATATTAAAGGTAAAACTTTAATCTCAGCAACATGAAAAATTGATTATTTTGTATAATGCTTTACAAATTTATGCTTAAGATAAGGGATTAATCTTAATCTTAATTATTATATTTTATTGATTTTCCAATAGATTGTATTGCGCAAGAAACAATTATTTTTTACCTCCGACTTCATTTTATAAATATTTCAATAAGTGTGTACCTTTTTCCTCTTTTTATGTTAATATTTTGTATTCAATTTATAATTTATCTGCCTATCTAGTGACTTATGTGTAGTCTAATTAAGTAAAATAATTAAAATACAAAGTGTAAGTCCTAAAAAGCTAAGAATGCATGAAAATGGATTTATAAACCTATAAAAACCCGCCAAAATATAAGTAAACAATTAAAAAGTCAATAGACAAAAATGGAAAACAATATTGTTTTCTGGACCTGTCACTGATTTGTGACAGGGAAAAAAGGTTAAGCTTTCTATAGAGAATGCAACCTTTTTCAAGAAAATTTCGACATAATAGTGCAATAAAAAGTGAAGAAAAAACTTTTTTCTTTACTTTCTATTGCGCTATTATGTCAATATTTTCTGGCAGATGAGGAAAGTTAGATACTATATATTGCATTATACCATTCCCTGAAATTTAAAATGTTTGTGTATGGAAGTCTTACTTCAGGACCTAATCGAAAGACTTCAACTACAAATAAGTCTAATAATGTTTTGTAAATAAGATAACTGACAATATATTGTAGATAAAATATCCAGAAATTAAAAACTTAAGTTGTATGTATCGTAAATCCGCCTTACCACACAATGTGATGTTTTACAACAATACTTTAGAGAGCTTTAGTAGGCTTTCACATGCATTTCTCGTCTCTTAGGCTAATTATGGCGTTGTTTGTCACGAAAACCTCCCTTTGTGAAGTAAAGGTGGTGCATGTGAACAAGCATTTCTGTATAAGCAAAAATAACGTATTTAGAAATGTTGCAAATTATGTACAACTGTTCAGAAGCTATTAAAAGTTTACAGAGAGAATAATTAGTGAAACTAGACGGTTTCCTGACGGAACTCACTTTAAGAGATATTAATATACTGCATTCAAGCATAAAGGATACATCAATAAAAGTTTCTAGTTCAACTCCAAGTATTATATTACATATTATGCCACATAATTTTACGGAAACTGCTCAGTGTGCATACAATTGTTTTAGAAATTTTATTCATATTTATAAGGGAAACTATTAAATCTATTGCAATGTCTGCGTCCAATGGCATTTCAAATTCCTAAATCTCCACGAGGTTTGTATCCACCCTCAATTTGCCTATTTCCAGACACAAATATGATTACAGGTTGAAGGAGGACTTGTTCGTGTAAATTGAATATTCCATCAAGAATATTCGCTTTCCCAAAATACTTAATAGTGAGAGTACAAACCTTCTGAGCGGGACACC
Source organism: Trichonephila clavipes (assembly GCA_019973935.1). Classification (NCBI taxonomy): domain Eukaryota; kingdom Metazoa; phylum Arthropoda; class Arachnida; order Araneae; family Nephilidae; genus Trichonephila; species Trichonephila clavipes. Next base: position 1,233,043 of record BMAU01017014.1, read on the forward strand.
AGTTTGAAACCGCTTGTATATAGGTGAAGGGCTGTCATCGAAATTTGTGTGAGGAGGATCAAACTCTGTTCTGCTATTACCTATGAGTTAATTTTCCTACAGCTGGACGTAATGGTCACTTCTGTCTTTATCGCTTGTCTAAGAACTGATAATAATGAATAATTTTCATGAGATAATTTAAATGTGGCCCAGCCTTCATGCTCTGTTCAATTATGCTGCCTTATTGAAAATGTATTAAACCATAGTTCAAAATATTTGCCAATAATGTTGACTTGTGGTTTGTTTTAACAAGGGGAAGGGCACGACTAAGGATATTCATTTGGGGTCGAGACTTGGTCTAATAGTAGTACTCCTTTAGGGTGTTCAACCCTCAATGTAATTCCGCCGAATGGTCAGTTAATTCGAAGAAATTAGCCTTCGAAATTCATGCTTAAGTTACAATTGTATTAAATTTCCCTAGCTAGGCAATGGCTCGTTTGGTAGGCCACCTGAATTAATGCCGAGGAATAGCGTTCGATTCTCACGCCATCAACTTTTTATCTTTAATTATATTTTTAAATTAAATCAATGTATTTATGTAAGATTTATTAAATATTAAATGATATTCAATGAAATTATTCATATTTTATCAAGTAAAAAATTACTGCAATTATATAAATACTTATATTATATTTAATAACATTTTTATGGAAATAAATGATATTTATGATAAAATATATCATAAATATTAAAAAATATTTTATATAAAAATTATTTACAAATAATTTTATAATGTGAAATACAATATATTATAAATAAAATATTATATATAATATATAATAACTTATAAAATACTTAATATGTCATTTTAAATAAATTTATCTAATTTTAATAAATTTATTTAAGTAATTTTAATAAATTTATTTAAGTAATTTTAATTAAAAATTTATAGTAATGTTAATTAAAAATATAATAATTCTAATTAATATCGATTAATTTATGTTAATTAAAAACTTTATAATAATCTAATTAATAGTAAGCAATTATTTTCAATTAATACTAATCTATCAATTTTAATTAATAATAATTAATTATTTTTTATTTAATAATGATTTTAATCATTATTAATTAATTATTTTTACTTAATAATAATTTTAAATAATTATGAAGAATAATAAATTTTAATTCAGAATACTTTAAAAAAATTAATGAATAAGTAATTTTAAAATAATAACAATTTTAATGAATAATTAATTTTAATTAATAACATTTTAAAATTATTTTAATTAACATAATTACTTTTAGTTAATTATAATTTAAAAAATAAACTTGTTTTTTTTACTTTATTAAATACAAAATAATTACATACAATAGCATTGGATATTTAATAAACCCTTCATAAATAATTTTATTTAATTTTGAAAAATTAATTAAAGGAATTAAATGAAAAAGGTGACAGCGTGAAATTCGAACTCCATCATCTTCGTTCAAGTCTTACCAATTGAGCCACTGCGTTGTTAGAAGAAATCAAAATTTAATTGTATAAAAACTAAGCATGACTTTCGAAAGCTTTTTTCTCTGAATTGGCTGGCCATTCGGAGGAATTACCTTGAGGGTTGAACACCGTAAAGTTATACTACTATTACACCAAGTTTTGACTACAAATGAATTTTCTTAGTCGTGACCTCCCCTTGTAAATAAAATATCGAGCAATTATTAACTTTGACTAACTGCACATACTCGTTCAATGGTTTCAATGGGTCTCATACTAAGCGCAATAATATATATATATATATATATATATAAAGGACACTGAGATATAAATATTAAATGATAAGACATAATCGAATTATAATTGCAGTTATGCTCCTAAATTAGTATTTATCCTAACATCATTTATTTAAACTTCATCACATACATTTTTATTACCTACATTTTAAAATTTAAAATGAGCATTTTAGTGCGATATATGTCATAGAAATTTTTAACAACACCATGACTCGATTACCCCTAAATATATGATAATAAATAATATTCTTTGCCTGATTCTATGTTTTATGATTTATTTATACAATTAAATGGTTATCATGAAATTCCACGGAAAATTTAAACTTTTCAAAGAAATGGATGGTTCAGTAATATGAGACAGTCCAATATACATAGTATTTTCATGCTGTCACCTTTAAAAATATTTTTCTGGATTGGATTGCTTATGAAACACAATTACATGTAAACTGTTAATTGCATTCCTTTCATGCGGATTCGTTGATGTATAGATCCTAAATATTTTTCTCACAACTCCAGTCACAATTAAAAGCTGCAGAATTCGCATATCAATTGAACTTCTATAGCAATATATTGGTCATGAAATTTCGTGGGCGATCCTTAGATATCCTAATATCAGCAACTCTTGGGCCATTCTACAATAGTTTCCATTATCAATGATCATTGCCTGTAAGGAAAGCGCTATATTTTTTTTCTGTTACAACGTTTGACAACTGGATGGGTCTTCTTATCTTCCATTCATCAGTTTTCAACAGTTGAAATACAAATATCCACACAAGTGCAAAAATAATCTCGTGAAAATGCTCTGTATAAAATTTTAAACGTTCCTTTGTAATAATTACTAAAGGCTTACGACTTCAATGGCTACATAATTTACGTATTAATCATGATTGAAACGTAAATCATTACGAACAATCATGATTGACATTTTAAATTTTTGTATACTACCGTTTATATCGATATTTTATACCACTGAAAATCAAGTACGCTTTGTAAATTGTAAAACAAATTTTGCTTTCTTAATTTTAGGAGACAAGTGTTAAAAAATTTTCATTACAATGACTAGTTACACATAAAGAATTTTACATAATTGAATGAAATGTTGAATTATATTATTAAATATCTATGTTAAGTAAAAAGCAACAACAATACTTATAATACTAAATTTGAAAGAAACTGATTTTAATCCTTACACGGTTAGTTCAAAGTGGCTTTATTCCCATACTATTTTAAGTTTCTTATCTTTTAATCGTCAAATATGTTTCAATATTTATGATATTATTTAATGACAGAGCTAATGTTTTCACATATTCAGCTTTAATGTGAATAATGTTGAATTCTTAATGACTGTATGATAACAAATATATTTCCCATATTCTTTGAAATAAGATGAAATAAGAGTGATCAAGTGTATTGCAGAAATTATAACCAATATCGCGTATGACACTGTCTATGATTAATTTTCGAGGAAAGTTCGTGTAGGAAATATAGTATTTAAAGAATGTTTAAGAATTAAAATTAGTAATTGGTAACAACTATATGAATTTCATTAATGAATGAATGAATCTAAAATAAATACAGAAAAAATATCATGTGTTCTTAAATGTATATTTTACCTAGAAAACGCGCAAGAACATAAGATATCGTTATTTTTGGTGATAAAGTACTGATGACTTGGAAAACATAGGTTTTATCTTACTATTGTAGTATATTGTTACTAAGAAGTATTATACATTTTTTAAAATGTTACATGAATCGTATTGTATTTAGTTTATACGCTTGACCACACTAGTTGTGAATCAAAAATAACTACATTTGAATTTTTTCGAGAAGTTATGATTTTATCTAGTCAAACATCTTGCCACAACAAGTTTTCGTGGAACATTTTATTTGGTATGATAACAATCACATTTTATATTCATTAAAAGTTATCAAAATATGAGCATTTAATAAGCTCGACTTCAACAATCAATGAATTTCTGTATTTAAAATTGATATAAAACATATAAATTAATTGAAAATGTATAACTTACTAAATTCCTCACGTTTGAGTTATTATAAAATAATAAAATAAATTTTAAAATGTATGTTACATTTTTAAAATATATGTCTTCAATATATTGATTTGTGTTCATATCTCTTCTTTTTAAGGAATTTTACAAATTATGGTTCCGTACCATGTGCTTTGTATTTAAATATAATATGATGAATAAAACTATTTAAATCTTACTTAAAAATTTAAATTAGCAAATACATATCAATTTAAAATATCGCTTTACTACACCAACCTCTAGTTCACAGTTAAAGCGTTTGTGATTATGTAAATTGCTATACCATTCAACTTAGAAGACCAGTCAGTAAATGTCTACTAAGCACGAGAATTTGAAATGAGATGGTATTATATTTGAGGTAAGACAGTCCATTGTGTGCATCTTACATAACCGATGGCACGGACCTTCAATTAGTTCTACTCATAGATCAATGCTCAAACATGCTGTATCCACAATGTTTGAATACGATTCTGAGCTGCCCTATGTAGTCTCCAGAGTTTCGTGATTCTTGGTTACTGCAATTTACTTAATAAAGCCTTAATTGTTCAGACACGTACATTTCGATGGGTGAGATAAAGATTATACTACAGTATATTTAGGCTAGAAGTTATTGAAGTCATTGAAAGGGAAAATATGGTAATTAGTATTTCCCATGGGCTCCGAAATTTCTACATGGATGACTAACACTTCAATTAATGAAATTGTTGGAAACTTTCTCCAAAAACTAAGCAATTTTTTATATTAATTTTTTTTAAATTTTGATTTTTAACGATGTATTATAAAAATGTAGATTTTGTTCAAGAGTACGTTTGTAATGTTGATTTTGAATTTTCTGATGAAATGAAATTATTATTATAAAAAAAGGTCTATTAGTGATTGAAAGAATCTCAGAAGGTATGGAATCTCTCACTATAGTTTTACATATTTACCAAGTCTACATGTTTCGGTATCATCTTATTTTAATCTGATGTTTAATCATGCAAAAAATAAATATTATGGTCCATTACTTTCTTTAAAATAGAATTTTATATCTTTTCCTTCAACAATATAAGTTAAAGTACTAATTAAAGTTAAACACTTAATATGACTGTAACTAATTCCAAATTTTCAATTAATAATCAATTTAGATTACAGCCAAAAATAATCAGTATCATTATATATAGAATTAGCTTCATTCCTTAGGTGTTCATTAATTGGCGAGCAAAGGCACATACAGTTATTATGTACTCATAAAAATATTTAGATACATTTATTAATCGTTATTAACATATTAAATTTAAAAAAAAGTAACATAGAAATAAAGAAATGTCTTCCATAGATTAGCACTAGAACAGCCACAGTTGTCCGAGAGATAGTATCCAAGAAATGAATCATAAATGATGTAAGGAGTTATCACAGTTTCGTCTTGATACGGTTTTCTCTTGAACTTTGTACGGTTTATTTTTGAGAGATATACGCAATTCCAAAAAGTGATTACAAAATTTGGGTATTCCCAATAACTCCTGAATACGAAGTGAACAACCATGCAGTAGTCCAAGTAACTCACACAAGTTTATGGCGTGAAGTGAGAATCTATTTAAGGTTTATTCCACGCCATATAAGTAGTAGAAATGAATGATAATAAAGCTTAAACATATTTTTAATTTACAGCATTCTAGAATATTATAAGAATTACTTAGGTTGAAACATGGGAATTAAATAAAGAGAAAGCACGTCTTTTCTCGTGCGAGTTAGAGAGAGAAGTGGGGAGCGAGTGTCCGAAAGAAGACAGATTTCTTGAGTGTCCGTTCATATCAGTTCACTTCTCTCTGCTCGCAAGTTGGTTCCAGTTAAGAGGAATTAGGTGGGTGCCGAGGCACGCCACAAAGTTGACCGTTTTTAAGTAGAGTATCAAAATAAAAACCTTAAAAACAATGAAGATTGAAAGGGAGAAATTCTTAATAGAACAGAAAAAATGTGTAAAAAAGTATATTGGTGAGCTGTGTTACTTCAAAATTGTATAAAAAAGAGTTGGGTCTATATATTCTGTAGCATCCATACATTTATGTATTTTTAAATTCTATGATATTTTTACTAATATATCCTTTCTAAAATCTCTTATGTCTGGTTTACTTTTAGCTTGTTTCAGTCTTGATTATTAATTATTCATCTCTCTAGAGTAGAGACTTTTGGCTATATATACATATATATATATATATATATATATATATATATATATGTGTGTGTGTGTGTGTGTGTGTGTGTGAGTGTGTGTATTTGGAAAGTGTTATTTATTTCACACACATAGACACGTACATATGCTGTTTTAAAATATGATACTTTATTCTGTTGCATTATTTTACCATGGTTACCTAGAAAAATCAGTAAAATATTAATAAAGAAAATATAAAAGAGCAAAAATTAGTAAGGTATCTGCCAGACCAACAAACTTACAGGTTATGTAGGGATTTCCAATGGGGTTCGGTTTGCAAATGCCATAGCTGCGGGCTAAGGTGCAAAGAAGCTGAAGAAAAAAAATAGAAACAGCAACACACACATTAATGGTACAAAAAACATTTTATTTCAAATTCTATACGGCACGTGATCGTAATTACTACCAGAAGTCGTCTGGAAAACCTGAAAGCATCGCTGCATAAGATTGTTTACGTTTTTTGATGATTTTTCCTAGCGTACATGCAATAAATTGCATTAACCAGATTGTTTCCTGATAATCGATCATTATGGAAGTTGTCATTTGCGATACGTTTCTCCAGGTAGTAGGTTGAACTGGCATTCAATTGAGGAAATGGTTGACAAACGTATCGTGTAAGAAGCTGCGGATTGTACCGGTTCAACACTCATTAGTTGTACCAGGAATGTTACCCAAACAGCCGTGTTCTACAACGCACGACCTAAGCAAGTGTTAACAGAAGGTTACGTCAGATTGGTTCTTTAACTAGATCTACAATGAGTCCACAGCATACGAAGAAGACACCTGGCAATGAGGAAGTGGTCTTATGTCTGGTAGAAGAGAATTCAAGTACGAGTATTCGACGTGTCAAGAACCTTCCAGAACGTAAGTAATTCCATGCAGCGCAATCGCCATGCCTTCCAGACAACTTATAGGCACAATTTTGAACACTTGCCATAGTATAACATTCAAAAAATGTTTATTCTTGTGTGTTAATAACATGATGATGCGTTTCTGTTCGTTTATTAGCTTCTTTACACCATACCTCTCAACAACGATATTTGCGACCCTGCACTCCTATGTGACTACGAGTCGACTCTGTATCCCCTACTTTACCTGCCAGTTTGTCGGTCTTTTGGCGAATCACCCTATCAAATAATGAGTGCAGGAGCCCAAGAGTTTTCTACACTACTACTGTAGCTGTTCTAAGTTGTCCTGTTTTGCTTGTTACATTCTTATATATAGATTAATGTTAAGTTATAAATTTATTATTTTTAATAATATGAATAAAATACCCTAACATTCATTATAGCTGATTTTTATATAAATTGATTAAAATGAAATTGATTAATTATTGAAGTTATTCTAAATAGTTTAAAAACAAATATTTTTTAGGATGTATAGGTATAGTAGCTATTATATAAAACACTTACGAACATTCAAATGTATATCATTTAAAAGAATAACTTCGTAGAGTTATTGAAATACAACTGGTTTCTAAAAATAAATTCATCGCCTTATAAAAAGTAAAATAAGACCTAGCATCTGGTTCAATAAATAAAGGAAATTATTCTAAGCCACTGAAAAAAGAAGACCAATTCCTTAACGTTACTTAATGACTGATTGTGCCCGATGACACTTGCTGAGAAGATGGTTTATATATACTCCATATAAATTGAAAATAATATCAAGTCATTTCGGGTAATCATTACGTACGTTGAGAGTTTTAATTTAAATTTGATTTGTTTATATTTATGTTTTTATAATAATTCAGTATTTTATAACTTTAAATATTAAATATATTGAAGAAGGGGGAGAAGAACATAATAGTATTAACCCTCTGGGTGGTTAGCTTCATCCTGAAAAGTTATTCCGGAAGCGTTTACTCTTACTTTGCCGTTCACTTTAAAAATGCAACATACTTCTTTCCTTTCCCCGTTTTAAAACTTGGGAGGTCGAACGGGGGCAAATTTATGACTTAGTTCGGTCCAATTGTCAAGTAAGAAGTAAGAAATCAATAGTTTACAGCTAGCTGTTAAGTTGCATTGGGCAATCTTGTATGAAAGCTGTAGTGCAACTGCGTCGTTTCCCCTATATGTTCAGTCACAGTACAATTAAAACAAAATGAAGGGTAAAAAAAGGAAAAATGAAGTAAATACTGTGTTATGAAGTAGAAAAATAATTATATTTTCTTCAAACAAAATTTATTTATCTGTCATTTTTTAAAAATTAAAAAAATATATATATTTTATATATATATATTTGGTATTTGATTTGAACCAGAAAAAGCATCATGTATTCATTTTTGAATATGAGAGTAAGAAAACGCGCTCACTTTCCTGTTTTTTAAAACAGTAATAAGGTAAAAAGAGCAAAGGCCCAACCTCTTTTTTAAACAATAAGACAATAAATGATGAATACGGTGATATACATACGATGATTATATTTATGAAATTAAACCGATCTTTCTCTATTCAATTATAGTTTTAATTTAAAATAACATAAAAAAATTTCAATACTTTTAATATATTTTAATTAAAATCATATAAATGATATTTTTATGTTAACTGAATATTTTTCGGAAAAAATCTAAATTTTCATTCCTAGTGCTGTCCTTTTCGAACTTCAAGTATTAAATAAAAATATATTTTCTACATCGGCATTTGTGATGGACATAACACACATTCAGTCAATAATTTTTAATTTTAATGGGGGATATACTTCTTCAAATACCCATGACAGTACTTCTAACCATTTTCTACTCAAGTTTAATTTCTTATCTTTCTGTTTCTTTTATTACAAGGTAAAAATGTCACACATCGATAACTACATTTTCACACAATTCAGTCATTACAAATTCTATTGTGAGAAAAGTTCTCCCTAATTAATTTTGTCTCTCAAAACAGTACACTTAAAATAATTTTGTTCAGTGAAGTTAACCGACCGTTCCACAATGTATCCATACCAAATTTTAAAAACAATTTTAACATTTGGAAATGTATCCTGTATAAAACTTTTTGAGTATACACAAATATTTCCTGCTGTATGGAAGACATAGTATGAGATGTAGTGTGTGGTTTTGAAAAAATGTTTTCGTACGTGTAGACTATTTTTGAAAATTTAAATATCACTGAGGCTGATCATATAACTGCAAATGAGCCTTCTTTTAATGTGTGCTGGTATCAAAATAAAACACTTTACAATATTAAACAGCCTATGGGTTTATATTCAATATCAAACTATTCGCAAAATGGTTTACAACTTCTATTCAAATTGTAAAGAAATTGAATCATAAATATATCTTACTGCAGTCAAAAATATTCATAAAATGTAAATATCCTATCCATCCACTTATTTCACTAAGTATTAAAAACTGCAGCTGAAAGCAATTTTTTAAATTTATAAACGAGACATAAAAGCTTATTCAGTTATAAAAATGTCTTTATCATTTTTAAATATACTACTAAAAAACGTATACGAATTGTAAGATCAGTTCTAAAATCCTAAAAGCTTTTAGAGGAGCAAAAAACATGTAATTTTGGATGGATCCAAATTTTAATATAATACACAAATATACATGGTATAAAGCAAATACATTTGAAAAATCAAAGTTCCTTCTGAAATAAACGTAATTAAAAGGAAAAAAATTTAATTGCAAATGAGTGGAAATACCTGTTTATCTAAGGGGTATCCCCAAAGTGAGGCAATCCTCAAACTTAAAACTTAAACTCAGTGGCACGGCAATCCATGAGGGCCAGGAACTACTATACCCATCCCAATATACGTGACCATTGGGCGCTGAGGTGCATGAACAGATGTCCCGATTTGGTGGTCTGTCTGAAAATAGACCTTTAGTGTTTAAGACCCCAAGCAAGCATGGTACTCATTTATCGACCCAATGTAGTGGGAATGAAAGGCAGAGTCGACCTTGCCCTGCCCGTTAATAGAACCCAAGACCTGTAGTGTGGAAGCACGATACACTAACACTCGACCCTATTCAATGAAAAATAAAACTTAATGTGTTGAAATCTTATATATTATTCCTTAATGAATGAGGCAGTCCCAAACTTTTTTTTCATGATAAATGTTTAGACGGAAATGGTTAATTATGAACATTTCACAAGATGCATAAATTAAAATTAACCGTTATAGGTTACTTAAATTTTTAAGTGTGCAAAAGGTGTATTGTGGTCGCACGAATTAATTTTAAAAGGAATACGGTTATGAATAAGTAGTACAGTTTTATCCAAAGTAGGGTTGGTTACCTTAGATATTGCCACACAACAATGTATTGGAAGCCAATTCCACAATGCGTTGTTCTAAAATGTATGGAAAATTACAAATTTATTTTTGCATTTTTAATTTATATATATTTTCTTTCCTGAGAACTTTAAAGCTAGAGCGGCATCCATCAAAACCTCGGGTCCCTCTCTGTTTTTTCAGATCACCTCTGACTAAGCCGGGCTCCGCCATAGTAAATGAAAATGACGTATTTTGTTTGTTAACATCATTTTATAGCAGACTTCATTTTTCATGTATTTTAGATGATCATTTTATATTTTGTACATCAATATCTTAATGTCTGAATTTAAAATTACATAAAATTCTTGACATTCACATCAATGACCATTATAATTTTTTTAGTATATGAATGTGTCGTCTGACTTACATGACTATTATTAACATATTATTTTAACCAATTAATTAATATTAAGTATAACATAACGCACACAAATTTTCTAAACTGTAAGATAAATATTTCGAAAACTATTTGAGATGTACTCAAAATTTTTATTCCTACTCTTTACCTTTTAGCTTTGCTTCTATGAAAAACTTCATTGTATATTCGTCAATTTTTTTAGTATATATTTTGCTCTTAGTATGCAATTTTCAAATGAATTGTAGGATATTTTTGAAATATATTAAAAAATACTAAAGAAGCTATATTATAAAATTTGAAATTTATATTATACTGAAAGATTGCTAGAACTTATAGTAAATAATTTAAAAATGCGCGATGCAATTTTTTTCGAAATTTCAAATGGAATTTCTAACATAAAATTTCTAGATTTATACGGTTGAGATTTTAAAAGATATCCATATTTTAATTACTTATTTAGTTAGCCTTTAAAAAGAGATAAATGTTGAGGTATTTTGATAAATAGATATTTTTGAATAACAATTCACATGTTTTTTAAAAGCTGGAATTTAATATTGAATTTTATGTTTATTTATATGCATAAATGTCTACTGTAAAGGTTTCCGTATATTTTTGATTACCCTTTATTCAAACATTCCAGTTATAGAAAAAAATGTGGTAAAATCTTCACTCATGTTGTCTTTGATATAAACTGAAGTTCGAGCACTTAAAATTCAAATATAATTCGGTGTATTTTAACAATATATAACTAGGCACTGTACGTAAACTTCCCTGAACACATTGACTTTGAAATCTAAAAAAAAAACAATAGATCTTAATTAGTTTTTTCTCGTTATTATTTTTATCAAAGTGTAAGAAAATGTTTCAAATTATTTAATGAAGTTTAAACTTATTCATTTTTAGTGGTTGCAAATTTGAAAAGATTTCAAATGTTAAAGTGTTTGGTGTTTTATTAATTTTTTTTCGCATCTTATAATGAAATAATCATGTTTCAAAAACTGAAAGTATTGATTAAGATAAGAAAAATGAAGCGAAAGAATATACTTTAAAAAAGATAATATGTCTAACTATATAAAATAGCAGATTGCCCTGTCACGGCCCAACTTGTTACAGTTTCAAATTAATATGAAGCCAAATAGGAATTGTAACATATTTTACTTATGCATTGGGACTTTTCAAAACTTTTAAAATACAAGCTAACAAGCAAACATTTCCTGGGGTCTAAAGAAATTTCCCCCCGATTTTTTACGATTGCTCCAGGGTCAAAACACGGGGTTCCCGGCGAGCCATAAAACTTCCTATCAGTGTCCTGATGTGCGGCTTCCACCTTCCCTAATTATCTTTCTAGATGTTAAACCTTTAAAAGGGGGAAAATATTTCAGAAAACTACGGCTCAACCGCTTTTGAGAATGTTACTTGAAGGCAAAAAACCCCGTGCAGTACATTTTCGAAGCATCTTTACAATGACGGAATTTTCCGTCAGGAACTCTTGGAGGGTTAAATGTATCCGTAGTAAAAGTTTGTTTCAGAGGTACATTGTCAAATTTTCGTAAATTTTACACATTAACGAATGAATCAATGCAATATAAGTACCTAAAGTGAAATGGACCATAAATTGAAAATTGGAAACAGAAATTCTCTTAACCCAGTGCTTCTCAAACTTTAAATACTAGCGACCCAATATTGAATCACAATTTGTATCGTGTCCCCTTCCATACAATAACGATGGATTGAATTCGACAATACGATACTTTGACGCTAAAGCTACAATATGACTTTAACCTCTTCACCACAGACGTTTTTAAACGTCTCATTCAGCTAGCGTGTAAATTGCTCGGACGTATATATACGTCTATCCGAAATATGTTCACTACTATCCACATAAAATAATTCCGAAGACTTTGGTGAGCAATAAAAGGATTTTAACATTGTTTGAGAAGGCTTTACTTATTTCAGAGGATTTTCTTATTTTTCCTTTCTCCCTCCCCGCAAATGCACATGCATGCCATAGTGGCATTGAGGAGTGCATAGTATAACTTTTAATGAACAGTTAAGGGATTAATTATAATCCGTACGCGATCGGGATAAGTGTTAAATTTTGCATATAATTTTATTTATATCCAACCGGTGCTGCCACTGGTAATTATTGAACTTGTTCTCAGCTTAATATTGTTAAGATAATTATAAAGTATATAGTGCAGTACTGATACATTTCTATGTGTATTATATCAGTTAAATGTATTTTTTTACTATGACAGAATGTATTTTGTTTGTCTTACGTAATAAAAATTAATAATTTTTTTAAATAAATTTTTGTTTTCGACTTTTCAATATGCTCTCGCTCCCCCCTTCCAGGTTTATCCCCCCAGGGGGCGCGCCCCACAGTTTGAGAAGCGCTGTCAGTGATTCTCAAACTTTCAATATTTACGACACCAATATTCAATCAACATTTTCATCGCGCCCTTTCCTTCCATACAATAACAATGTATTGAATTCAATAATACTGTACCTTGACGTTAGAACTACAGTACGACTTTAACCTCTTAAGGTCCACTGGCGTATATAAACGTCTCCCTCAGCCAAAGCGTCACTTGTCCCGGACGTAAATATAACTGTTTCCGAAGTACGATCTTTTCTGTGCACTGCTTTTAATAAAATTATCCCTAAAGCTTTAAAATACAATAAAATGACCTTGACAGTGCTTGTTACGGATTTACTTATTTCAGAGAATTTTACTTTTGTTTATTATTTTTCTACCTACCCCCAATAGATCATATACGCGCACCAACGTGGAAAACGGTTGCCCTGGGGAGTGAATCGTGTAACTTTTAATCGTGAGTGAAGGGATTAATTATAAACCATATGCATTTTCAAGATAAGTATTAATTTTTGTACATAATTTTATATCTGACTGACCCATGGGGTTAATGGTCATTATTAAATTTGTTCTTAACTTAGAATTGGTAAATTAATTATAAAATACATTGTGGGCAGAACTGATGCACTTATAAGTGTATTATAACAATTTAAATGCGTATTTTACTTTTTTATTATGTCAGAATGTATTTTATTTGTTTACTTTCAGTTCCTTAATAATTTTAAAAAATAATCTTTGGTTTTCTACTTTTTCAATATGCTCGCCCCCTCCTCGAAGAGTTATCACGCCTCTCTAGGGGGGTGCACCCCACAGTTTGCGAAACACTGGCTTTGAAATTTCGGCTAGTGAACTTGAGAATGTTATAATGGATATGTACCGTTACCTGTGGTGTTAGTCTTTTTATCTCGCAGGTATAGTGGTTAGCGACGCTGACTGCGGTGCCGTAGGGACTGGGTTCGAATCACGGAGAAAACATGAATTATTGTAAATGTATAGTACTTTTGCGGTTTGGGAGTACTCTAAATAGCTGTCGAGCAGCGAGTTCTCTCGTGTGGTTGGTGGAAGGAACTCTATAATGGATAAATGGGGGGAGTAGGAGCCCCTTTAGGGATTTTTTCTCAAATTGCCACTTCCCAGGGTTTTCTCCCTCTAAATTGGGGGGGGGACCGAGCAAAATCGTACTATCACCAGCATGGGGCTCAAAGCTAAGGAAAAATTATTTCCCTTAGCCGCGATGAATTTCGTGGGCCTTGATCTGACTTCGTCAGGCAAGTGGCATTAGTCACAATAACATCTCACGCTTTGAAATTTATCTCTCAAGAAAAAAATACCAATGTGTTTTTACAGTGTAAACGTGTTATGAAGTTCTCGTTTAATGTTTAAAACACATATTTTTAAAAATTTTTCTCTTTTCTGGAAAACCAATATTCAGTCATAATAACCCTAAATTTTGGTTTTTCTTAAAAAAAATATTTTTTAGTATTTTAAGCTAAAAATTTACCCAAAACTTTAAGATAAATGCATATAATGAACATACACTTAGTTTTATATAATTCTTAAGAAAAAATGGACACTTTAAATTATGCCTCCGTTAGTAATTTTCTTAATTACTTCTTAGTATTACTTTTCTACTGTAATTTAAACTTACCAAAACAAATCCATTTCATTCTGCTCTAATCATGCACAGTTCTTTACGAGATTTTAGACAAAAATAGATATTTTGAAATATTACCTATTAACGTAATTATTCAATTTATGGTATGTAGATTACGCTTAAATTGAAAAAGAAATTAATGGCCGCAAAGTGTGAAAAAAATTAAATTTCAGCATTTATTTCAAAATTTTAACCTAATATTTTATGAGATAAATTCCAATGGCTTTCCTATGCACATTATCTCAACAAAACATTTTAGACAACTTTAATACTTAAAAAAGACTTAAATGAGAGACATTCAAAAAGAGGAAAAAAGATAATTGTTTAATGAAAAATGTGTATGTGACACAAAGTGCCCGAAGCAATATTTGAACCATTGACACAAGAGGGATAAAAGAAAAAAGGGATTACCTGAAAGAAATTTTACCTCATTTAACGATCATGATGAATAGCCTTTTTTATATCAAGAAAGCACAATACATTTTGTACTTTCCATTCTTATTAATTTTATAATATTTTAATACAAATATATATATAACCCACTTATTTTTCTTTCTTAAATACATTCATAGCTCAGCGATTACTTGTTTCTGAAAATGTTTATTTTTGCACCTTTCTTAAATCAGAAGAATTGATTTGTTATTTGGAAAATGTACTAGATGTTAAAAATTATGCATTGTATTTCTTGTTTGGAATTCAGTTTTTATCCAAATTAATTTAACTTATAAAATAAAATTCCTTAATCCTTTATGCTTCTCTAATATTTGTTGTAGCTTTATCTACACTCATATATTTACAATTAGAAGTGTAACCTATAAAGTTTAGTTAAATATTTAACCAATAAATAGATTGAAGCTTTTTATTTGTTCATTTACGTAGTTGCCATAAAATTGCAACTATATTATTGGGAATCCTTATTTTTTAAAAATAATTATTTGATATTGTTTGACACTTAATATAAATTAGAATCGTGTAGCTATATCAATGACTATTTATATGTGTTTTTAATATTAGCCGCAATATATTCTTTATAAATATTTCTATTTTATTTGCAGTGATGGAGATGGGGTTAGAAAACAAGAATTCTTGTTAAATATTAGGTGTAACGTAAAGTTCTGTCCGATCCGGTTACAACACGTTTAATCAAGTATAGGCATATTCCTTTAACGTATATTTAGTTCTTTCTCTTTATCATTGAATGTATACATATGGACCTAGAATTGATTTATATTGGTATTAAGTGAGAAGCGATCGTATACCCATGGTACCTAATAAAGATCATTTACACAACTGTACTTTGTACAAATTACAACACGGAAGAAATGATACAGAAGCGTGTAGAAATTTATTGAAAGTGTTTGGTAACTGTACAGTTTCTGATCTAACATGCATTAGATGATTCGAAAAAAAAACAAGTATATGATTTCGATCTTTCTGATAAACCGTTCTCTCACCTAAAACAAATTTCTCTTTTTGACAACATCAAAGATTTCGGAACGGCTTAAATCAGCGAAAACAAAACAATTCGAATCGTTTCGGAAATTAAAATTGGAATGGAAATATTCGTGATGAGTGTCAAGTAAGTTAACTGAAAGGAATTTAAGTCATTATGTCCTTATATGCACATATCTTCTTCACGGAACAATATCCAACGTTTCTTGGACAGTATGGTAACTGGAAACGAAAAGTGGAATACCTATGAAAACATCGTAGGGGAATATTGTGACTCGAGCACATTGTGATACCGAAAAATCTGCCCCCTTCACCTCTAAACTGAAGTATAGCCTGAGTAAGAGTATGCTGTACATCGGGTTTGACATTCGAGGATGAATTCAGTTTGATATGTAAAAATTGAAAGAAAAGTGGAATTCAGAAAAGTACTATCAGCAACTTGGTGATTAAGAAATAACACATCATGGAATACCGGATATGTTCTATAGGGACATCCTACTTTTTCATGGTAATGCAATATCACATGCTGCTTTGATAACTCTTCAAAAACACACGCAGAGCATGACAGAAAAACTCTGTTGAATCCACCATACTTCTCAGACCTTGCACCCTCTGAATTCCTCTTGTTTTGTTCCAAAACTTTAGAAAACGAAGCAGATAATAGACACACAGTGGTTCAGTTTTTCGTTTCTTGGGATAATGCATTTTTTTAAAAATTAGGTTATACAAATGATCCTCACAATGGCAAGAAATTAATAATGCTTGCAATTATATTATTCAATAAAGTTTATTCAAGTTATGAAAACATCTATAACTTGAGTTCTATCCAAAAATCCGACGGAACTTTCAAGTAGACATAATATATATTACTTAAGTTCATTATGAAATGATAAATTACATAATGTTCCCTCATACCATTCATTTTTAAAAGACATTCGAAGAAATACAAATGTACATGCAAATTTACGAAGACTAAGGATAATTTTGCATTTTTAAATTTATTTTTTCTATTAATAATGATGTTGCTTCCGTAACGAGATAAATCATTAAGTACCTGGGGTCCTATTGACTGTTTTGATAATCTTTTCAATATTATCCTCATCGAAATTTATTGACAAAAATTGGACTCCTATTTCTTGTAGAACACCAAGAATAGTTGAACAATCAACAATATAAACAGGTGTTAGTTCGTCAACTAGATAGTTGTCAAAAAAATTCCTATAAGTTCTACCATCTCTATCAATCTTCATTCCTCTGTAATTACCTGATCTTAGCAATGGAATAGTATTTATTGTAAGGCAGTACCCGCTTAGAGATGATGTTTTACAGGAGTTGACTTCTATTTCAATTTGAAATTCGTGAGAGCATTTTTGCCTTATAGGATAACATTGACAAATGTATCATTTTTGCGAATACTATCCTGTTTCGATAATTTATCCACATTTTTATTACCTGTATAATGAACATGTGCAAGCAACCCTATTTTCCCCTACCGCTATGTTTATAAGCGCATTTTTGACACATTTAAATTAATATATCAGACAAACTTTATTATTCATTATAATGAGTATTATATATTCTTCATTTATTTAAAAATACTCTTGAAAAACTCAATTATTAAATAATCTTAAATGATAAATATTTCATTAAATGTTTAAAAGACAATAATAAGAATAAATGTGTACTTTACATTTCGTGTGTTATAAAAAACAATAAAAAATGTGTTGTAAGCAGATTCCTTCCTTTTATAAAATCTATCAATAATATTTATTTTCATAAATAATTTCTCAAGTTATACAAAACGTTCAATGGGAAAATTTCATTTTGAAAGAATTCTTTTCAATTTAAAACAATAAATATCACCAATTTAAAATTAAAATTCATAGATTACGTGGAGAATTTAAAAATAATAAATAAGCTCAAAACTTGTAAAAAAATAAGAAATTTAGCTATTATGTGTCGATTAATGTAAATTTATTTTTTAATTATATTATGTAATAGAAACAAATAAATTTGACCTATGGAAATTTAATTTGTTTTTAAAATAAAAAAAAATATATGAACATAACTTTAATAAATTAAATTTAAGGAAAGTATAATTGTGTTCAATATGAGGTATTTAACAAATCTCAAATCTGAGGCATTTAAATCTCAATAATATATGCACAAAACATTAAAACATTTGATCTACATGAGACTCTTCATATTCTAGAACATGCTAAAGGTCTCGTCATTTTTTCTGAATTAAAAGCAGCCCTCCAGACAATTGTAAAGGGGGTTTCATGGGTTACTGAAATGGATCGCATTTTTAAATTACAAGACCCCCTCAAGTTCTGCAGTTTGCCTCAACGTGGCGAGGGGGTATTCCTGGATGGAATGGGCCAATTACGTCGGAATATTTTTTCTCCTGGTAGAGCCACCCTTGGAGTGAAGGCCATTCCACTATGCCCAGCTAAAAACGTCAGGTGGAAGAGCTGAGTCACACTTCTACCTCTTGGTGCTCTAGTATTTGTTGATCACTAAGCTGCACTTTTTTCTCTATCTATGACTTCTTCACTCTCTGTCTTAACTGCCTGGGGATTTCAAAGCAAGATATTTAATCTTTTTGAAGATCCTCCAATGTTGTTGGATTTTTAAGAGTGGATGAGATCATGAACTTGGTCTATCTTTGTTAGACATCGATATGAGCAACGAGAGCAAATTACAGGAGTTACATAAAGTCGGCTTTCTCCAGTGGTTACATGCATATGCTGACAATACATGCAATGGAAATGCTGCTGAAAGAGAAAGAAATCTTAATAAAAACAACTTTATCAATATTACCTTTATTAGACGCAAATATCAAATTGAGAGAGAAATAAGCATTAATTAAGCCTTTACAGCATTAAATATGTAATATAAGTCGATACCGCCTTATAACAAGGACTATCGCTTGACTAAAAACAGGCGATCACAGAGTAATGATAACTGATAGGGATGGTAGAAGAACTTATAGAAATTGTCAAAGCGGTTTAGATACATAGCTAACACCTGACAATATTTTTGAATGTCCAGCTATTCTTGCTGCCCTACAAAAAATAGGGATCTTATTTTCGCCAAAAAACCTCTATGTGGATATTGAGCAGATTGCAAGAACAGTCATCTGGATCTATCGTACTGTAGGATTTGGTCTCGCCAGGGATATGACGTCATCATAATCGTCACTAAAACCCTTAAATGCAGAAAATTCTTAATAAATTTCAGTACACAAATATATTTTATAAAACGTTGTGAGAAAGAATGTTTTCGTACGTGTAGACTATTTTTGAAAATAAATATCATTTGAAGCTTATAACTGCAAATGATATCAAAGTAAAAACACTTTACATAAAGTTAATATACCTTCAAAACTATAATCAGTTTTTTATAAAATTATTTTTCCCCTCCATTTATTTCTTAAATAATTAGAAAAGCTAAAATGTTTTTAAAAGGAGGGAAAAAATACCCTACGTATGTGTGTGTGTTACTTTCTAAGACATCAATGTATTTTTAAAATTCTCTGCATGCAACGTGTTCCTGAGCTCTTAATCTGCTCTGGTAAAAAAAATTCGTTTTAAGGAAAAAAAAAATTCTAGTTAAAAACTTTGTATTATATTTACTGAAAAAACGACTGATAGATTACATTGAAGTTTTTTTTGGGGTTGCTATACATAACTAATACAAATGAAATCGAATCAATTATTTAAATTAAGCACTCACATCCGGGAGTCAGTGATAGTAAAAAAAGTAATTAAAGAAATGAAACTTTCAAATCTTTCTAATTTAATTTATATTCATGCCTGTAATTTTTCCCAAGCAAAAAGAAAAAAAAAAACATGAACTACGAAGTAAATTCAAATTACATTGAAAAGCCTTTTCCTTTAATAGGTGCTTATAAAATTTGAATCAATCCTTATTTCATATTTTTACTTTATTTATTTTCTCTGATTTAATATTTTATGGTAATATTTAACATTATAGATGTAATGTAATTATTTATAATTGATGTAATATTTAGAAAGTGGATACATATTTTATATTAAATATATTTTTACCGTAAAAATTACAGTTGTAATATTCTTTGGAAATATACACATACTCTTTGGGATTGTGAAATGCATTATTTAATTTTATGTATTCTAAGACTATGAAATATAATATATTACTACTGAAAATACCGTTATTTTTGTTCCAAGAAATTTAAAAATGATTATTCAGCTTTATATGGATGAATATTTTTTGGCGGATTTTGAAACATTTTCTGAAAATATGTTTAACTAATTTAAAGGACTAAATTATGTTTAATTTACAATAATCCCTTACGCATTATTTTTATTTTAAATTAAGTGATTTTTTTCTGTATTTAAAGTAGAAATTATTTCGCTGAAAATAAATGCTTGCTTTTGAAATTCACACACACACAATTTGTGTCTATCTCTCAGAGAAGTTGTGCATTTAACTGTTAGAAGAAACATTATTCAATTAATAATTTGCATTTTACTTTATTATCTATCCTTTCTTAAACAAGATTGAAGAAAAAGTAATTTTCATGCCGGACAGTCATACTGGGAGAGTAAAACATTAAATAATATATCCAGTTTGTTAGCAAACATTTAACCACATTATTAAATAGGTGCTCTTTATGTATGTAAATTACAATATAAATATATATTAACTATTTTGGCAATAGTTTTAATTTCTATGCAAATCTTAATCTACTCGTCGATATAGTGAAGGCTATGATAAAAGCTGAAATAAAAGAATACACAAACCTTGATATATATGTTACCATCAGCAAATGAATGGATTGCATTTAAACTAATTGTTCATGTAAAATTAATCGTAAAGAAACTCCACACCTCAAATTTATAACATTAAAATACTTAACACTCTCTGATATATTTTTTAAGATGTTATGAAAGACATTTTCGAGTGGAAAAGTTTTAATGTTATGTTAAATTCTGTTTAGATGTATTGAACTTGAAATATGTTTACAATCTTGGAATTCAAACTCACTTCACATTACAATTTTAAATTATTAATGTTAGATAACTGCTTCCAGGAAAAATTAAGTGGGAGATTGAGTTTAAAATTTAGCAAGAAAGAAAAACTGGAAAATACTAATTAAAGGATGATTCAACAAATATTTTTGTAGAAGAGATAAAAAGCTTAGGAAATAAACGAAGAGTAATTAAACTATCCCCATTGCCATTAGAAATGACATTCCTATTGCCATTGTAAAATCATTGAAGTTGTCAAAAACATTTTTTTTATTTCCAATGGCCAGGGTTACAAAAGACCACTACAACACAAGGGGGTATAAGAACACGCAAAACTATACACAAACAGACAAAATAAACAAAGTAGGAAAAAACAGGGCTTGAAAAGTCTATGAACCCAATAAGTCCCTAGCCTGTCAATAATGACTGCACAAAGAGGAGCCTTTTAGTGCTAGGTAGCAGGGAATGTGGACAGCATCCACGTCCTCCCAAATATCATGGATCGTGCAGAAAAGGGCTTGCGCAACATGAATTCTATGAAGATATTTAAGGAGACAGTCGTATCCAGTGGTCAGATGAAACTCGGCAGCTGCTTTATGTCTTGACGACTTGGTAGGATCTTTAAAAATATTCCCCGAGATCTTATTGGAATTTCTTTCAGCGTATTGATTTGAAGATAGATCATTCATCTATTTCTTAATAATACGCTTGACACTGGTAAAAGAGACAGGGTTTCTTCTGGTTTGTTGAATGGAAACCCCCTTCTTTGCTAGTTGGTCCACTAAGTCATTACGTTTCACCGCAGTGCCCAGAGATCCAATGTAAGGTAATTTGATTAGCGTAAGACAGACTTTGCTGCAGATTTTTACAATCAAGAATATTAGAGGAGGCAGGAGTAGAATTGGAGCTCACAGCAGAGATTGCCGCTTTAGAATCACAGAAGACAACAGCACTGATTAAAAAAGAAAAGTGACTGAGTGCTAAGTGTCCGCACAAGCTCCGTTCTCTTAGGTCGGGATAAGCCACTCACGTTTGACTGCAAAATACGCAAAGCTTATCTAGAATGCATTATAAGAAATAGGAAAAATTGTAGATCACTCAGCCGCAAAGCGTTATCAGAATGCCCTCCAAGGAGGTGGGCCTACGAGGCTATTTTTTAAGTAAGGTCCGTTGGCGCGTATCGTTTTCTTGTTCAAGCGTACATCGCAAAGAGTCTCTGCGTCAGAGACCAGCATCCTTTGCGAGCACACTAGCGACCTTTCCAGCTTTGTTGTAGTTGTGTATAATTCGCTGTGTGTCTTTAAAATGTTTAAGGGGATTGAATCTACCACCAAATGTGAAAGACGTCTCTTATCCATTTTTTGACTGCGAGAAACATGTTGGCTGCAGACATTCATCGTTACGTAACAGAAGTTTGTCACTGAAGCAATGAGTGATAGTACAGTTCGAAAATAAGTCAGGAAGTTTAAACATTGGTTAGCAAATGTCCATGACGAAGAACAATCAGGGAAGCCCTTTGTAATGACTGATCATTTAATGCAAGCATTTAGATCTGTGGCACAAGTTAGACAATGTTTAAGGTACCCCTTTCCCGTTACCTCATACACAGTCTTCGTGGGAAACACTTCAGTGACAACAAAGAAGTGAAAGCGGCAGTGAAATATTGGCTGTCCAACCAGGTGGCAGACTTTTTTGTAGAGGGTTTCAAAACTTAGTTCTAAGGTATGACAAGTGCATTAATAAGTTTGGCAACTATGTTTAAAAATAGGCAAAAATATGTACAATCCTAAAATAAAGGGTTTTTTTTAAAGAAAATAATGTCGTTATTTTTTACAAAAACAAACAGACCTTATTTAAGCATCATATCTTGTATGTTGTATCCCAAGTCAAAGGAATGTCATGAAATATTTGTGTCGTGACTCTGTAGTTCCTGGGGAATTTAGAGGCACATATTCAACAGACATTTTAATAAAATTATCACCTTAATTTGTCTATATAAAGAGAGAGAGAGACAAATGGGTCTATATATATATATATAGAGAGAGAGAGAGAGAGAGAAATACTAGAATCCAATGTGCTAAAAAAGTAAGAAATTGGAATTAAGCAGACACAACACTTGTAGATATAAAAAAGTCATTGGACTAAACTGGAGAGCTATTATGATTTCTAAAGCTGTCGCTGGATTAGGCCAGTGAATTAGGGTTAAGCAATGCTTACGGATCCAACCTTCCCCGTACAGCAGAAATTTTCAGACACAAAGGAAAAAAAAAGAAAAGATAAGCCAAGTTGAAAAATTTCAGCCTAATACAACACGTGGAGGAAGAACCTAATATAAAATCGTAAATATATATATATATATATATATATATATATATATATATATATATATATATATATATATATATATACATATATCGAGATCACTTATCAAAATTTAGCTGAATTGATGGGAGTGGTCTTTTTATTTACTAACCCAGAAAACTATAACCATTAATTAGATTACTTACTTGTGACGGGTAATTCAGCAGCACTGATGATAGTCATCTTTTGGAATTTTTTCTCACTGAAATTTTGATGTGAGGCTTCATTTAGTTTTCCTCTAAATAACTTCTCTCTAACTTCAATATCAGCCTGGCGACGATCGATTACCTCTCTCTCTTCACTTGACTTTAAATAGCAACTCACATTTGCATAAATCACGGTTCCTCCTCAGAAAGCGATTTTATAATCAAACAACAATTAAAAATAATTTCTGATGAAATATTTTGAATGGCCGGGATAGGATCTATTACATTTGTAACCCTCAAAATTTATTTTCGGTATCTAGCTGCTATGATCGAAGCAAAGAGGGTTCTTCTGGATAAACAATTACAAATAAGACAATATGTTTAAAAATGCAATAAACTCTTTTTTTGAAAAAAAGAAAAATATACCTTGCACAATTTATTCTGATATGAAGAGTGAATATAGTTTTGAATATACCTACAATATTACTTGAGCATTTGTTCATTTCGAGCACTACATATTTTGTTACAACAGGAATAACGAGAAAACTAAATTTTATCTTAGAGAAATGATAAGTACATAAACTAGTATAAATGCTTTTGCATTCGATAATTATTAAGTAAATTTGTGTAAAGCAAAATACATACCAGGAAATAATTAAAAAATACTAATTACAATTTTTTAACTTAAAACTAACTTTTTAAAAATTTTAAAGTAATGCTCAAAAAATTAATATATCCCATTTGTTTAAATATATTGTGATATGTGAAAAGTAATTTAATAATAAAAAGATACTGCTTCTCTGGTTTCGATAAAGCTACTTCTCTTCTTGAAAACCATAACTTAAAATTAATCTGTAAGCCTCAAGACTTTAGTTAGGATTAACCTCTTGATGAACATATCAAAAGTTACCTTACTCAACTAAGCTCATTAGCATAGAATGGCAGCAGAAAGACTGCGGATAAATGTCATTTAATGCTTGAATGCCATTTTATATCTAGCTTAAACCTTGTAATCAGTTTTGTTACACTCTCAGACATATTCTTAATTTCTCACTTGAGTAATTTCATATTGTAAAAAATATAAGAACTTAACCACTGTAACTCGACACAATTTAATTATAATTTTCTAAAAGAAGTTAAATGAATTATTAATAAATCTAAGAAAATAGCAAAAACTGATTTGAAAAGTAGTGGGAAACAGCAAAAAAATCAATTTTACACTGTGCGCCACAATCACGATTTAGCACCACATAGATCACAAATGCTTTATAAGGAATAAAATCTTGTTCCTAATAATAGACTAAATAATTGCTACTTGAACATTAAATCATTTATACCCTTTCAACCGCGAAATTGTAATGAGGTATTCAACCGTAACATAAAATTACTTACAGTTCTTTAAATGTTTAAATGTACGTCATCAAAACATAAAAATTTCCTATCTGAAAGATTCAAAAGAATCAGTAAAATCACAGAACCTAAGATTCACCTGCCTAAAAATTGAAGTTTTGTGAAGTTTTTTTCCCCCAGTTTATGAAAATAATGTAAGATACAACTAAAAAATGATTATTTAATTTCATGACAGTTGGTGTCGGCTATTTAAAATTGAAAATCATATATATATATATATGTAAATTCACAGTTAATTATTTAAAAATCTGTCCAACAATATCAATTGGAAAATAATTGAGAATTGTTAAATAAAAACTTATGTCATATATCTATATATATATATATTTTGTAAAATAAATAAAAAAACATCAAAAGGTTACCCTATTAATTAGTAACATTAAATTAACTTACAAATAAGTTGAATGCATTAAACAAAAAAACTGGAAACTGAAATAATTTTTAAGAGAAAAATTGCAGTTTTGAACTGATTTTTAAAATATACATTTTCCTTTTACATAGATCGATTCGACACATTTCTATTACTTACCTTTCCATATATTTTACAGATTTTAATAATGATTTTTCAAACGTGTATTGCTCCTAAAATACTGTATTTCTTTAGAATGCACCACTTTGGAAATCGTATATATACTTGTTAACCAGCAAATGAAAAAAAATTCTTATTTAGTCTCCCTAAGTTGAAAAATTTATATTATCACCATGCACAGAAATGGTTGTGAAATCAATTTAGTATTTGTATTTGAATTTACTTAATTTAATGATTAATGTTTAGAATTAGTGTACAGAAATGCAGAAACAATGACGTCATTGTTAAGTGACGTGGGCTGTTGCTCTTCACCAACTGATATCCTAAATGTGATGCGTTTTACTAGCAATATGAGTCCAGTCACTGCCGAAGTGTAATGTTACTTTTATTAAACGATACGAAAATATTCTGATTACTTGTGAATTCACACCTGTACTGTGAATCGAGTTAGTACATGCTGAATGTTTTTCATTTCTTTTTCAAGTTCCAAAAGCATAGAAAATACTGAAAAGCAGGTTAGGAAGCACAGCAAATTGTGTGACGTAGTGGTCCGCTGTCAAACTGCCGTCAATGTGTACCAGAAGTATCCCGTAATCAAACAGTATGCCGCCCAAAACCATGGTGCCCGATGTAGGACTGGTTAGATTCTTTGCGAAATGAGTTGGTTCGTAGCTTTCTCTTGATCATTGGTATACCAGCCGAGGGCCTTCAGTTCCTTCACAGACAGTAACAAGATTCCTCCTAGAACAATACCCAATGTCCTTCATTGACCCGAGTATGATGAAGATGGAACGTCGCCAGATATCTAGCTTTGTGTTCAGTGGTCAATGGTACCCCTGTTGTAGGTATCTGTGCGCGTAACTGTTTCATGGAATGTGTTGCGGATGGTTTGGGTGGATACAGATCCACCTGTTCCTTGAGGCAATCGGCTTTGGATGCCCCATACACGGGGTCTCGAATAGTTAACGGTCAAATACACCATTCTAAGCGATTTGACATGCGCCTGTAAGCACAGCTTCCTATTCGACGTCCACGTAGACCTTTCTGAATCACTCGTGTGACACAACATAGGAATCTACTCAAGTTGTGCCCCATACGAGTTGCTATTATGCGCAATGATGAACCCAGTTCATGGAGTTCGATAAAACGGTGATGTTCTCCAGTCAGTAATTGATGGTACCTTACAATTCTTTGAAAGTCGCAAATGCTTCGCTAAATCTAGCATGATGTTTATGAGAAGGGAAATTTGTTGGCTATCATAGCCCGAATATGAGTACTATGTAATCAGATAAGTGTGTGCGCACATTTAAACAATTACAAATCCATTTCACCATTGACTCTCCTGAAATTTGCATGACGTTAAGTGCACTATTTCTTGGTATTGCAATATTATTTTTTCATGAGTGTATACATTACCCATATGTGTGTGTGTGTTTAGAACAGATAAAATAAAATTTACATTTGGAATCAAAAACAACTTTTGCTTTATACTATTTATATATCATCTCTTGCAACGTCTGGTTATATCGGTATACCAATAACAACTCGTTGAGTTTATGCTAAATCTTGAATCAATTTTAAATAAATATTAGCAATACTTTCAAGGTTTTCTTTATACAGTTGCATTGTTACTACAGTAAACAAAGTTGGTACTTGCAGGCTAATTAACTTAGTTGGAATTGCAAACAAAGTTTATTGCACTTTTGGTGCTGATTCTCTTTATCCCAAAGCATTCTTGAAATTAAATAAGGCATTAACCTTTTTTTCAGAATTCCATAATCATTCTTCCGGTTCTTTGCATTGTATTTGTTTCCCAACAGATTTCGAATGCAAGATGCATTTATTGGTTTTCGTTACGGAGAGCTAGATGTCTCTGGAGAATTGAAAATGTTACTTAAAGAGAGAGAGAGCGAGAATCCTTGTCTGATTTTTCTTACGTCAATGGTAAACTGAATTACACCTGTTGTGTTCTCTTCTTTTGATCAAGGGTGTTTACTTGTTACTTTTTCTCATCCTCTGCCTTTCAGAAATAATTATGAATTCTGGTTGCACAGCACGTCGAAGATAAATAAAGAATTGGTTTTTTTTTTTTATTTTCCTCTCTGGTAGTTGAAACAATGAAAGACAAATGACTGAATAGGGAATTTGAAAGTAACCAATTTACTTTCTTCTTTAGCTATACATACTGAAGAAAATATTTTCAAAAATAATGAAATCTTTTTAAAATGTAATGAAATGAGCTTTGAAGAAAACTATATATTTCGTTTTTGTTATTATTTTAAATGAAGTAGTATTTGCAAAATTAAGACTAGTTGCATTATATAAGTTTTCTACCACTAGTAACTTAACTATTATCATTATTTAACGTTTCAAACGAAATTCATAGTACGTTTCGATTCTCCAAGTAATATAAAAAAATTAAGTCTATTTCTGCTGAGATCAACAAAGAAAATTTTATTTTAGCTACTTTTTATTAAATAGTTACAACTAATACAAAAATGTATAAACATATGATAGAATCACAACATTAAGTGGCAATTAACTTTTATTAATTGTCATTAAAGTATCGTATTATCATCAAAAACAATGGTGTATATAAAATTTCAGTTCAACTTAATGCTTTAAAACGTGAGGAAAAAAAAATATTTTAAAGTTTTGACCTAAGTCGCTAAAAAGGAAACCAAAGTGGCTGTATCTGTAGTTCTTTAAATAATTCGTTTCAGCGAATTACTTTTAATTAATTATACTTAAATTATCGCATTATTACCCAAAGCAATAGTGTATAGAAAATTTCAGCTCAAATGAGCGCTATAAAATGTGAGAAAAAAACATTTTCATGTTTTGACCTAAGTCGAAAAAATGGTCGCTAAATCGCCAAAAGTGATGAAAACGTGGCTGTACTTGTAATTCTTTGAATAATTAGTTTTAATCAATTAATTTTTATTAATTATAATTAAATTACTGTATTGCCATCCAACTCATTGTCCATTACTCCATTATCAATTACTTATATTGTCATTTCAGATTAATTGAACGCTTTAAAATGTATTTTATTAACGATTAAAAATTCTACCAAGATAAATATATATAATGTGTGAGCTATAGTAGGAATTGAAAAATAGGTCAGAAGATCAAATCTATTTTTTTAGTCTAAATTTTATTTCTTATATACCTTTCA
The DNA here is from genome assembly GCA_019973935.1 of Trichonephila clavipes. Taxonomy (NCBI): domain Eukaryota; kingdom Metazoa; phylum Arthropoda; class Arachnida; order Araneae; family Nephilidae; genus Trichonephila; species Trichonephila clavipes. The sequence continues at coordinate 1,261,813 of BMAU01017014.1, forward strand.
CACTCACAAAATTTGGAAACTCTAAGTTTAAAAAACGCTGAGTAATGATTACTTTTATATTTACGTTCGTTTTTATTTCCATTCCAATGGCAAATCAAGACTGTAAACTGATTTATCTCGGAAATATAAAATAACTAGTTTGACTTCATTTAAAATGCTGAGGCTTTTTTTCTATTGTGTTTAATACGTGGAAAACTTTTTCAGTGGTTGCTAATTGTGCATGAAACCAAAATTGGTATGCATTTTTCAATCAAAACTGTACTTATTTCTTAAAAAAATAATTTAAAACAGAATTTACACATTTTTTAAGTAATTTTCAATAAACATTCATAAAAAGAAATATTGTACGAATACAAATAACGTTATCACAAAAAACCCATACCAACTCTTGCTATAGATATTTTAATGTACTTTTAAATCAAATTTTATGTATGTACGTCAATTTTCGTAGGAGTAGCAATTTAAAATTATTTCATAAGTTTCAAATCTCTCCCTTAAAATTTAAATGATTAACTGTTTATGAAATTTTGAGCTCCAAATTTGTTTTACACCATACATACACATAGGAGGCAACCAAAAAATTATGAAAATCATTAAATGAAGAAACTTTGTGTAAATCATACCATGTCACCTTAAAAATTGTGTTGTTTATTAGTTTTGTATGACCTATTGGTAAATATTTAGATCTTATATAGACTATTTTTTGTGAAAAACTTGATTTACGTTTTTGGTGCATTTTTGAATATATATGCTATGTTTGAAAAGTTTGGCTTCAAAATTAAGTAAGTAATAAATGAAAATAGAGCGAACTCTTTACCATCGCGTAAGGATTTGTGGGTAAATAAGCCTTTTAAAGGTGGAGCGAGTGCTGACGAAGAGGAACACATACTCGAAAAGGTTTAGCTGGTGACTCCTCGCCGAAGTGCTGATAATTGTTCTACTCGGCTGCACGCCGAAGGGCCACCATGTTGGATTTCATGTGATTGAAAATAAATAAGGAAGTATTTTAAAGATGAGAGAGAGAGAGAGAGATGACCTCCTCTCATTTTACCAGCAGGCCTGGGGCCTGACATATATATGTGTTTTTTTAAAAAATTCAATCCAGGAATGTATTTCATCTAATATTGCGTCAAAATATTTGATCATAAAAAATATACGTCGATATATATATATATATATATATATATATATATATATATATATATATATATATATATATATATATATATATATATATATATATAATATGAAACTCTAAGTTCTTTGAGTAGCACTGGATAAAAAAAATAATTTAAAAAGAAAGTAAGCGTAAAACTAAAGGTTAGTCATCATTAAAAGTAAAAATATATGCATAGACGTTGAGAGGCTGTCATAAAGTTTTCCTTAGATATTCCTCATGAAGTGTCTGTGTGGGGATTGTTATCGTTGCTCCGAAAAACTGAGAGAGGACCATAAATAATTGTTCGAGAGAATACGTAAGTAGTCTGACAGTAAGTAAAGGAAGTAAGCCGCTAGGACATGTCTGAACTCATCTGCTAACATAATAGGTGTGAAGTACTTTTTTAAAAATGATTATATCTTGACAGGTTGGATAAAAAGTTTATTTATAGACAAATTACAAAAGTCGGCTGTTGTTAAAGAATGATTGATGGAGAGTTCCAAGCAAGTAAAAAATATTTTATAAATGTATTAAATATTTTATTAAAAGTAAAAAAAGAGAATTGATTGATTGTTTGATTGAATATTACGTCGCACTGTTCAGCTACACGAGGGCTTTTGGCGACGAAAAACATAATTTTGAACCATGGTCAAGTGGCGTGGACGACACCTGAGCTGGCACCCCCTCTCCTAACTACCCCACCACACCAACGGGTGAACGTTTCAGCTCTCGACGGACTTAACGTGCATCGCTGCCCTACACGGCGGGTCTTTGGTGGTACTGGGCTAGAACTCGTGATGTGGCAAGCCATGATCCGATACCTATACCGCTCGGCTACCACGGCCATGTAAAAAAGAGAAATCGAAAAATCGAAGTTTAGAAAAGTGAAAAGTTGCCTCAAAGTGAATGAATTTTGTATTAAAATCCATTTAGAATATATGGGAAACAGATATATGATTTACTATTTTGATAATGATAGGGTTTTAAATAATCAAAGATGAATTTTGTACATTCATTTACTGTCAATGAAACTTTTGAGGCAGCAATAGCTTAGTGGATATAGTCTCAAACTCGTGGCTGACTGGTCGTGGGTTCAAGTTCTGATGCCCCTAAAAACCTTCCTGTCGACTGAGGCTGTTGTTTTATAGGGCACATGTAACTCTTCTTCTAAGAACTCACAAAGTTAACATATTTTATTCGTTTGCCCTACCCTCGCCGTTCAAACTACGGTTCCTTAAAAAAGTTGGGGCATGCTTCCCAATATTTGCAATTTCCATCAAATAGATGAAAATACAACCACTTTTATGAAGTTTGATATAAAATGAACACAAACTACCATTTAAAAACTTATTTAGGAATACACAGTAAGGAAAATTAGAAACAAAACAATTTTCACATAATGTAATGTTTTACCTATGCATTTTTATCAACGTTAGACCAGCTATGAAAATATTACGCCTGATCTTGAAGCCAATCGAACAAAATTACATTTATTTATGTTCAATCGCTGCTCTCTTAAAGCATCTATCAATGATGCGAAGGAATGAAAATCATATAGAGATAAAAGATTGTAAAGAGGATATTTTGTTTCCAATGAATTTGCTCATTTTTTTCAGATGTAAGGTGGTTGCTTTGATTCGAGCGTTATTATTCAGCTACCATTGGGTCGTTGATAACGTTCCATCCTTAAACACATCTGTTAATCAGCATATTCCGTTTGTTTTACATATTCAGGTGTCACAAATTTCATAATCATGCTTATCTCGTTATTGTTCTATTTTTTATAATTATGAGAATGAACTGATTAGGTCAATGCTTCGAAACAAATTTTTGCGAATAGAAACAATGTCTTCCACCAGTCCTAATATTCCTAATCAATTTACCCGGAACCTTCACCATTTATCCATTTGCCAGAGGACATAGTTTGAAAATTATGACTACTTTTTGATCCAGCCTCGTTTTAATTACTAGCCTGTGATCTTAAAGTATTATTTAATTAACTTCCAAGAGAAAATTTATTTTCATTATGTAGTACAATTACATCGAATGATTGAGTAGAAAATTGTCTGTATAACCTACACTAAAAATGCTATTTTTGTTTAATTTATTTGATCATTAGTTTCAGACATATTTAACAAAAACTGTTACAAGAGTTACATATGAGCACTAAATATTTTTTCGGCAAATGATTTACCTAAAAAGTACAATGCCAAATATCCAATTAATTTTTTAATAATTTTTTCTAAATTGTTTTTTAAGTATACTTATTTTTTTACATTTGTTGCATAAAATATCATAATTTTCCTAGAAAAACAAACATGTTCGGATGTTAACAGATAACACAACAAACATAACAAAATGTTAACAGATACACATTTAACATTATGGAATTAATTTTATGAATCGCATATCTAAGATATATAGGGTGTGTTTATTTATAGAGGTATAGAACTTTAAATTACAATAAAAGAACGATGTATTATTCAATTGGCAGGAATTTTTTGTTATTCGAAAGATAATCTTGTGGCATTACATTTTGAATATGATCAAACAAGGCATATTTTCGACGAATGGGCCCAAAACAAGATTGCGTTGTTCCCGATTTTCATAAGCGAATTTTGTTTAGCGATGAAGCGCACTTCTGGTTGAATGGCTACGTCAACAAAAAAAAACTGCAACATTTGGAGTGAAGCTAATCCACAAGTGTATGTCGAAACACCGTTACATCCAGAAAAACCGACTGCTTGGTGCGCTTTATGGGCTGGTGGAATCATGGGTCCGTACTTCTTCAAAAACGATGAAGGCCACAACGTTACAGTCAATGGTGATCGGTATAGAGTCATGATTACTAACTTTATCATTCCTGAATTGAAAAATCATGGTGTCCAGGAGCTGTGGTTCCAACAAGACGGCGTAACATGTCACACAGCTCGTGACACAATCGATTTATTGAAAGACACGTTTGGTGACCGCCTAATTTCACGTTTTGGACCTGTGAATTGGCCTCCAAGATCTTGTGATTTATCACCGCTAGACTATTTTCTGTGGGGCTGTGTAAAGTCATTGGTCTATGCGGATAAGCCACAAACGCTTGACCATTTGGAAGACAACATTCACCGTGTTATTGCAGATATACGGCCACAAATGTTGGAAAAAGTCATCGAAAATTGGACGTCCAGATTGGACTACATTCGAGCCAGCCGTGGCAGTCATATGCCAGAAATCATATTTAAAATATAATGCCACAAGATTGTCTTTCGAATAAAAATTCATGTCAATCGAATAATACATCGTTGTTTTGTTGCAATTTAAAGTTCTATACCTCTAAAAAACAACTTTTATTTAAACCAAATTTTACAAAATTTGCAATTTGTGTTAAGATGACACAAAATAAGAAAAAAATTATTTTTATTAGAACAAAATTAATTTTTTTTGAAGATATTTAATTATCTTACTTCATGATAAGATAATTAGCACCTCAAAACATTAAAACAAATTTCGTTAAGCTGCTGTAAAATACATTATTTGAAAAAAAAAATTAAGACATGTAATATTGCGATGATTGAACGAACCATGTGGTTATAGATACCCTTTAATTAAATTCTAAAATATAATCAATCCGTAGAAGAGAAAAACGTGTATTGTTATAAATCTTGCATCTGAACTATATAAAGCTTCGAAATATATAAATTTTAAATCTGTTTTTCAAAAGTGATATTTTTTAAAATCTAATTTAGTGTAGTGTAATCCAATATGACAAGTACAGTGGACAAGAATTATTGCAATTTAAGTCAGAATTATTTGTATTATAGTCATTTTCAGATTGTAATTCAATAAAAATAAAATAAATAAATCAGTTTTATTTACATTTTTGGTAGAATTTTCTGCTAAATTAAACTAAGGCTGAAAAACCGTGAAATGTAAGTATCACATTTTTTTTTTTTTGTTATCTACATGTTTATTTTGTGTGTTTATATTGAATGTCAGGAATGTTTACCCATTAAAACACAAACACAGACCCTGGCTGTTAAAACTATTTTTTTTAAATTTTTTTATCGGAATATAATCTGAGTGTCTTTTTTATATCTTATGTTTAGCGGGTTTATATATATATATATATATATATATATATATATATATATATATATATATATTGATATATATACATATATATATATATATATATATATATATATATATATATTGATATATATATATATATATATTGATATATATATTTATATATATATATATATATATATATATATATATATATATATATATATATATATATATATATATATTATATGTATAGGGCTCCCCTCCTCGGGTGCCCTTAACCTTGATTATCAGCGTGAGATAGAGGCGTAGGAGTAATGGAAGAATTAGAAGTGTCATGATCTTAATTTGACTTTATTAAGATCTTAAAACTTAAACATCTAACATATTAGATAATAATAATATATTTGAGAGAATCTACGGTGGCTAAACACACAATATATACAATACTGAAATAACGTAACTCGGACCACTATCAGTATTAACCCTCCTAAACTCAATTCCAATACTATCACTGATCCTAACATTAAATAGGTACTCCTACCTTAATTTCGATCAATCAATCAAATCTTACTGGAAGTTGCGGATTTACTGGAGTACAACAGTATGAACCATGACCTAATGACTCTCTGTCACGAATAACTTCTGTTAGCTGTCACTTTATCTTTCCAAAACCTCTTCACGCTTGAATCGCGGGTATCAAAACATTTCACAAATTGCCACCAGGCTTACTCTAACTTCTGATATTTAAAAGCTTCCTAATTTGCATCTTTCCTTCACGCTTCACTTCTTGGGTTTGGTTGGAAAAGAGTTGCTATTAATTCTGGCCCCAAAGGACCCATAGGACATTTTAATGAAAATACGTGTGAGCCTTTCACAATATATATGTTCTTAAGGGCCTGTATACTTAGCTTTGTTTTTATTTTAGCATAGATTTTCTTGCCTTTGATAGATTACTTTCAAGTTTTTTTTTAAAAAATTCACTTGTTATTGTTTTGCTTTGGCACACTCTCTCTCCTGACTTGGTTTGAAGTTCTGTTTTAAATACAGAAATATTTTACTCAATTTAGACTTGTTAAGTTATTGGATGAATGGTTTGTACAACTCATTCTCTAATGACAATTTAGGAAAGGAATCAATTTATTTTTAAGGTCTTAAGTATTATAATAGTAATACTAAAATTAAGCGATTCAAGAAAAAAAAAATTGAAACAAAAAGTTCATTAATAGTCATAATATTCATACTAAAAAAAAAAAAAAAGTTAGATTCTACTAATGACATTACACAAAATATTAATAAAAGCTACATTAAGAGCCCTGCTTTACATGGAAATAAAGATAATTTATCTTCATACAATTATGAAAACATTCAAACTTATAATAGTCTTAAGCTAAAATTCAACTAAATGTACAAATAGTAGATTTGAGACTTGCACTATGTTAAATCAAGATGAATATGATTGTGAATCTAAATTTAACCTATGTAAAACTTTCAATTGTATTTACCTTTTAAATTGTTAAGTTTGTCAGTATAAAGATATTGGAGAAGCCATTAAATACTATTAACATCAGGATTAATCAGCATATAGACATGATGTTAAATACTTTAATACTTCCAATAATTCTAATAAAATTGAACTTAGACGCTTTCATTTGCCTGATTTCACAAATGTTGAATTGTCTATCTTTAAAATTATTTCAAATACTAAGCACAGATTATGATGGGAAAATCACTTTATTAGAAGTTTTAATACAATATATCCATATGGCTTTCATGTTATGTACTTTGCCAAAAATACATTGCAAATTTTGTTACAGAGTAATAATAAAAGTTTGTTTTTTAAAATTTTAACAATTTAAATAATAATTCTAAAAGAAATTCTAGAAGTAAAAGAACTAAAAAAAAAAGAAAAAATTATTAACTGATAATATTAAAGTTATTATTGATGGTTTTGAAAAGAAAAAAAACTTTAATATCGAGAAGATCAAATACTTCATGCTTGGTCTTAATAAAAATGAAATTGTATAGTTAAATGAAATTTTAAATAATGATTACTCAAAGGTATGTCACGCAGTACACATTATTAAATATATTAAAAATTTTGTGGTTAACAAATTCAAAATAAATATTGAGAAAATTAGTAATCCTATTACAGAGTACTACACTTTATTATTCATGAATAAAAATTTGATAAAATTAGTTTTTCTAATGCATTTAATAGACATTTGTCACTTTTTTCCTGTTAGAAATGCAGTTATTAAGACAGCATTTAAATGTAATAAATGATGGACAGATTAATCATTAATTACAATAATAGCTCAGCTTCTATTAACATAGAAGATTGTATATGCAAAAGCTATAATGATTTTATTGATGGTCATCATAAACATGTAGTTACTGGCAACTTAGATAAAATCAATGACAGAATTTTAAAGGATATCAAGAGTAATAGCACTAGTTTTAGATTAACTGTTTCTAATATAACAACAATACGGTTAAAACACAAATTAATAAAGATATAGATATATTTATTACAAAATCTGCAATTAATTATGGACTACCTATTGAGGAATTTTATGATTAAAAACACAATATTTTAAAAGACCTTATGAAATATAGCTATAATTCTTATCATGAATTTACTTATAAAGATATAAAACAGGAAATTTATGAATTACAAAAGAATTTTACCATAGTTTACATAGATAAAGTACCTGGAAACTAAACTGTGATCCATAAGTATTTTTATTATAATATGATTAATGATCCCTTTTTAAACAATGCATCTTTTTAAAAATTGGATTTCTCACATAATGAAATTAGTAATCGTATTATTGCTATTTATAAAAAAATGGGTTTTTGCGTTCTAAAATTAAGTTTCCATTTATAATTTTAACACCAAAATTTCATAAAGTTCTTAATTTAGAACTGTGACAAATGGTTTTAAAACATATATTACTACTGCAGGCAAATTAATTCATAATATTGTACAAAACTTTATTAATCAGCAATGTAATAAAGCTATAATTCAAAATAGTACAGATATTATTGATTTTCTTAAAAATAAAAAAAATATTTATTCAGTTCATAAGTATGACTTTGAAAATCTTTTCAATTCCATTCATATCAATGATATTATTAAAGTAGTTTTAGAAAATCACACAGCAATTATAATCTTAATATTAATTTTAACAAATTTAAAACTCTCAGAGATTTTGTCTTAAAAGAAAATTTCATCAATGTTAATGGTTCCTTATATAAACAAAAAGGCTTGCCATAAGGAAGCCCTGCTAGCAATAGTTTGGCTAATTTATATTTAGACCTTTATGAATATAATTATATTATTAATAATGGTTATTACATTTTTAGATATATTGATGATGTAATTATTTTTGGCAAAAATGATAATTTCAATCCCAGTATTAATTTTATCCGGATTATCTAAACTTAATTAAATTTAATCATAATCCAATTAAATATAATTACTTATATGTTGCATTGTATACTTATGATTTTAAATTGCATAGTAATATTTATGAAAATAGAGATATTCCTTTTATTTTAACATTCTTAAAGAGCCTTACTGGAAATCACATTTATCTACATCTATATATAAAAATATTATTTTTAACTATATTTATCGTAATAATGTATTAAATAGCGATAAAGCAAATATATATTTAAATTTTATAACTTTATTAAACAATGTACTGAACATGGATATCCTGCTAACTTTCTTTACAATTATATTTCTAATAGTTTTCAGTGATAATACAATATGTATTAATAACTATTATTGACAATATGCTTTAATATTAGTAGTTTTAATTAATAATACAATTATTCAATAAAAGGCGCCACATGTTTAATAAATTAATAGTATTATTATTGAAATATTTCTTGCAATCATGTATTTTCTACAAATATTTATATCAATGTATATTTATGATTTTTTAAACCTACATATATATATATATATATATATATATATATATATATATATATATAATTTATATTATTCTATCATAATTTATTAATTTTATGCGGTACTGATATCCCTGTGTTGTATTTGGAATGAAACATAACTAGTTGATGTACTCACCAAATAAGTTTTGCTATTTACCTCACTGCATTGACTTTAAAACTATACTGTGAATACTAGTAGGCTATAATTTTATCGTTATATTTTAATAGTATAGTTATTTAATTTGTAATATTTACATTTAGCCTAATATAATTTTTTCCTTTCCCCTTGCACATTGTACAGGCAAATTACAGGTGAAGGTTGGCTTGCCCTAAAACTTGTTTAAACCTGCAATCTTGGTTCCTAAGGCCAGGAGTTTGTTATTGTACTAATGTGCCTAATATTTCCTACCTTGAATGGTTATACTTAGGTTCTATAGCTATCTGTGTTTATATATATACTAGCCGTTACCCACCCGCTTCACTGGGTATTTAACGATGTTGTATAAATGCATATTGTTTACATATATATGAATTATTGATATATAGCATTAAGAATTCGCAAATGTATTGAAAAATAAATTTATAGATGTAACTCTCGCCTCTTGATATAAAAAGGACATACATTAAAAAAAAGTATCTACATTCTATTTATATCCAAAATAGAAGTAGAACATTTTTTGCGCTCACTTAACCTAATAATAATGTGGATTTCCACCAAAGCAAATTTCAGTGGATCTCCACGCCATAAAATAAACATGCGTGCTAAATTTCAAAGTGTAAATCTAACAAATCAAAATAATTTTTTCATCAATATCTCGTTTAGAGCATTCTTAGCGGATTCCAATTCAACAAAAGAAGCATTAAAAAAAACAAAAGACCAAATTTTATTATCTTAGCAGGTCGAAAACGGGAATTTTGTCTAACAATACGCAACAATAACTCTCCCCCCCTGGAGTTGCTTTCCGTAAAATCTATTCTTAGTGGAATTGTATTCAACCAAAGAAACGTGCTCAACAAATATCAAGTAAATGGGTTAAATACAAAAACAGGAATTTTTCTAAAACATGCCTTAATCCCTCGCAACCCCACTCCTTTGGGGGTCTGTTTTCGCAAAATTCTTTGTAAAAGGAACACTATTCCATGAACGGAACATACCTTCTAATTTTCAAGCAGGTGGGTCTATTAGTTGAAAAGCGGAAATATTTATCTATTACGCCCCTCAGTGACCCTTGGTGATCAATTTTTACCAAAACAATTTTGTAACGGATCTCTACACCATGAAATGAATCCGCTTACCAAATTTTAAGACTGTACCTCTAATAGTTTAAGAATAAAAATAATTATCTATAATGCCCCTTAAGCCCCCGCAACGCCACTTAGGAAGCGATTTTCACAAAACCTATTTTAGAGCGGATATCTATGCAATGAATGGAATCCTCTTACTCAATTTCAAGATGTTACATCTAATAGTTTTTAAAAGGAGTTAATTGCCTAAATCGACCATTAATTTTCTACAACACTACTTGAGAGTCGATTTAAAAAAAACTCATTTCGTAGCGGATCTCTACTGTATGAAAGGAATTCGCCTACCAAATTTCAAGACTGTACGTCTAATAGTTTAAAGTGAAAATATTTATGCATAAACCCCTTAAGCACCTTCAACGCCCCTTGGTGGTCGATTTTCGTAAAATAATTATGTAAGGAGTCTCTACTTTATGAAAGAAATCTGTGTACCAAGTTTCAAGACTGTATATCTAATAGTTTAATAATTGAAATAATTATCTATAACACCCCTTGGGGTTCGAACTTTGCAAAATTCGTTCTTAGATGACGTCTACTCCATGAAGGGAACCTACCTACTAAATTTCAAGTCTGTAGGTTTTTAACAGTTACGGAGATATTGTGATTAGTCAGTCAGTGAGTCAGTGAGTGAGTAGCTTTTCTCCTTTACATATATAGATTTATGGATTGTGTATATATATATATATATATATGATATTATTAGAAGATATTCTTTTCGTACTAAAATAAAATGTAACTACCAAATGTCTAAATTTATTTTTTTTTTATTATTAAAAAAGGACTATGTTTCAAATTATTTTTTAAATAGCTCTAAATGTGTATTAGAAAAATACATTAAATAATCAAGCATATTAGATTAAATTAGAGATAGTAAAGAATATATCGTCAGTAAAGTTGCATCATCTCCCAAGAACTTGGTATAAGATTATTTTACCAATTTTTTTAAAGTGCATTAAATTGAAAATGTATTTATGAATATTTTATTCATGAAATCAAATTTAATTCTTTTTAACCGATATCTTAATTCTTTTGGAAATTAAGAATTTTCCTTCCAAAATTGGATAGAAAAACAGCTATATAACGTGAACAAGCAGAAAAAATATGGTGCAAATTTCTTCAAAAATTTATGCGTTGCTTTTTCTGAAAAAAAAAAAAAAAAAAAAGTACTTGTAATTGTTTTTATACTTAATCCAAAATTTATTCGAATTTAAATGTTGCATTCTAAAAAAGAATATAATTGTTTTTTCTCATTAGATATTGAATGAAAATATAAGTCCTAAATTATTCGAGGGAATTTTAAACATTTGATTTATAATAGTACTTATACCAAATATAATGAAACAGCTTCGCATTTCAATAAATCGAACGACTAAAACTCAACTGGATGCTTTGAAAATAAATGGCATCCATATGTCATTTAATGAATCATTAATTTTGATATTCTTGTCAAAACTTACATAAGTTGTTTATACATAAAACTTTTCGTTAGATAGTTTGTTACTGTAGACTGCCTAAGCAAACTTTCTTCTGATCTTTCATTACTGAAACTTTTATTTTCATCGCAATAACTTCCAGGAGCTAAAATAATAATGTATTGGTTTGTATCTCATTAAAAATTAGAAAATGTTTGAAAGTGTTATTTCAAAATGTGTGCGGCTAAAATCATTCCACACACACACAAAGAAAAATTTCAAAGTGGAAGTTTAAAAAGTTTGTAAGAAGCCATGGGTCTATAAAAGTTTTAAAAAAATGTAAAATAAAAAAAAAAATTAAAAAAAAGATTATTAGAAAGTTTAGGGCAAGAACGCTATTTATAATTCTTTCAGGGCAAGTATTAAATGTAAGAAGAATTAATTTTCCATTGTCTTTTATTCAAATATGATCTGAAAAATAAATTTCTAAATGATTTGCTAAAAATAGTAATATATAGTATTATGTTTTTAGTATTACACAGATTATTCAATCAATAATAGCGGTGATCAGATAATGTGACATTTATTAGCATAAGAAATTCGTATTTATAATTTTCATTTGAAAATCCGCAATTTCTGCAACGAATAGTCATCTACCCTGGTGTGCAAAACTTAAGCAACAATGTAAACATTAAGGAGATAAACATGAAATTGCAGAAAAGGAGGTCTGGAGATCAGTACAGTGAACACGGAAGCCAGTAAAAACGTCATGCGTATGCAAATATCAGGAACGAAACGTCAGAAGCGACGTGAGCGTTCGCAAAACACGTGATTTCAGCGCGTGTTGCTCAACAGTAAAATAAAATGAAGGACGCAGACGCGATTGAACATATTCGCTGCAAGTGCCAGTGAGTCATTTCGTGAAATATGGCTAGAATAAATCACCTGGACGACTTCACACGTGGAAGAATGATCGGAAAGCTGGAGGAGGGGCGTACCGTCACCAGTGTAGCTTCAGATTTCGGAATCAGCAAAAGTGCCGTTTCGCGCGCTTGGAAAGCATTCCAGCTGTAAGAAAGGTTGGTGGGGACCACCCGAGGACGACAACTGCAGGGGATGACCGATATATCATCCTGCAGGCGAAAAGAGGCCGACGGCTGTCAGCAAGCGTCATTGCTCAACAACTATCTACAGCAACGGAGCGAGAAGTGTCGCGGTTTACTGTGGCCAGACGCCTACATAAAGGAGGCCTATTCGCTCGCCGTCCTAAATACTGCCTCCCGTTGAAAGTTGACCACCGACGTCACTGTTTACAGTGGTGCAAAGAGCACAAAAACTGGACAACTGTCAATGGAGTCATGTCCTCTTTACGGATGAGAGTCGGTTCAGTACCAGAAGCGATTCTCAACGCGTTTTGATTTGGAGAGAGATCGGGACACGGTTTTATACCAGTAACATTAAGGAAATACACCATTACGGTGGTCCTGGAGTTCTTGTCTGGGGAGGCATTATGCTGAACGGGCTAACTGAATTCCACATTTTCGATAGAGGGTCTGTAATCGGTGATCGCTATTGTAAGGAGGTACTACTTCCCCATGTGCGTCTGTTCCGAGGTGCCATTGGCCCAGACTTCATTTTTATGGATGATAATACACGACCACATCGAACTCTTGCAGTTGAGGAGCTGCTGGAAAGTTAAGATATCACTCGAATGGATTGGCCAGCGTATTCCTCAGATTTATATCCCATCGAACATGTGTAGGATGCTTTGAAGAGACGTATTGCAGCACGCTTACATCATCCGGATAACACGCAACAACTCAAACAGATGCTGATTGAAGAATGCGCACTCCTACCTCAAGAAATGTTGCACGAGCTGGTTCTGAGTATGCGGAGACGGTGCGAAGCAACCATTGCAGTGAGGAGGGCATATACCATATTAAGGAACATCTGCTTGTTGTTCTTCCTGTTGGATAGACCATCATGAGCCACGATACTATGCATTCAATAAAGCTTGTTTTTGTTTGATTCCATACCGTATGCATTGTATTCCTGTTTCAGCGCCGATGCTTTCGTCTTAATTTTCGTACATAATATTCACCCTCTTTTCTGAATTTCATGTCTCTCAGATGATTTTTCGTGAAGTTATGGCAATAAACCCACATGTTGCTTAAGTTTTGCACACCAGTGTAACTCATCTGTATGATTTCTCCTCTGATGCATCGATTCCAGATACCAGACAATACTTCCTTCCCATAAAGACGGTGATCATACATACTCTAAAATAAAAGCACATTTCGCTTAGTCATTGTTACGCAAAAACAAATCACCTATATTTGTCCCTCACAGCTGTATTTATGTACAGTGGTGCAGTTTTTAAGCGTGTTTATATTCATATGAATGCACAGGATTTCTGTTTTTAAACCTTCTACAATACTACAGAAGGAGACTATCATCAAGCTCGAAGATGCACAAAAAGTTCCCGCATTATGTTTACGTTTTTCTTAAAGTATTCCATCCTCTGTGAAAAATGACAATGGCGTTTTTCTTACCGAGCAATGTAAACAACTATGTTTGCCAAAATACTTTACTATTATTATAAATTTCCTCTATTTCCCTTTTCAGTTGGATGAAAATGACAAAGCCAAAATAAGATACAACTGTAAGTAATTTAGCGGTATGGTCTCTTCTAATCTGAAAATTAGCATTGTTTATGACTCAAATAGTGCGACATCGTTTTTTGAGCAAATTATAAATAACAGTTTTCTTATTTAATAGCAAAAGTTGATTCAGAGTTTCTGAATTGAAATGAACAAACTCAGTAACAGATAAATTTATAATCCTAAAAAAAAACTGGCACTTCAACAAAAAGCTTTGATTCATATAGATAACATTATGTGTGACGAATCTATACGGAACTTTATCACTAACCTTCTGAACCGACCTTTTTAGGGAAATTTAATTCCCTACCTATTTCCAATCAACTCCAAAAAGCGAACGGGATTCCTTGTTATGCAGATTAAATTCAGTATTTAAGTCAAACGAAATGGTAAAGTTAGAGCAGTAGGAGCTAGATATTGAAACATTAAGTTATAGTGAATTTGAATTGAATTATTATTGTTGGAGATAATTTAATCTCATGAAGAATTGAGATTCCGAGCGGTAAATATAATTTTATATTTAAAGTCTCATTAAAGTTTTAAGAGTGAGATTAAAGTTAAATGTTCAATAAGAACATTATTAAATATAATTCTGGGATCTCTTATCGTAGTAATTTCTGCGTGATCGTTATTTAATAAATTAATTAATTGGATCATTAATTAATTAAGTTAATTTAAAGGATATTACCTTTAAAACCTCATAATATTAGAAGTAACTGTTAATAAATTTATTTGATTTTATTTGAGAAAGATAACCAAATAAAGAAAGTTATTTATAAAAATGGCTATTGGTTCTTTTATGACTCATAATTATTCTAGTTCTCAAAGTGCGGTTCCTAGAGACCTTCACAATGGCGCCCAACGTATAAATCCTGAGAATAGAGTCGGATCCAGTTTTAGAATCATTCCGGAACAATATTTTTCGGGAATTGAGAACATAGATGATTTTTTGGAGAATATTGATCATAATCTCGCGTATTATGAGATACCTGCACAACTGGCATGTGCTTACTTGAAGGGTCATCTCAAAGGACGGGCACTCGACTGGTTCGAAGTTCTAGGTTATAGAGTCATTGAAGATAAGACAACAGACTACGCGCACTTAAAACAGGCATTGTCGGAACAATTTCCCGTGGTCAGAAACAGGTCAGAACTAGAAACGCGATTTTATTCCTCATCACAAAGACGAGATCAACAACCTTCGGACTTTATTTATGAATTGTTGAAAATTCATAAAGTCCTTAAACTAGAAATGTCAGAGGAAAAATTAATAGATCACGTCGTTAGTCGATTAGAACCTCAAATTTTCGATTATGTCGAAGTTAGACATCCACAAAATACTGCCAATCTCCTACAAATCGTTGATAAATACGAAGAATGTTTTATGCATAGACAAATCAGAGGTTCGAGTGAGGGATTTAGAAGTTCAGGCCCTCATGAAAACAATCGTTTTAATACCCGGCATAGACAGGAAAATTGAGGGAAAACAGAAATAATGAGAGATACGCCAATAATAGCCGACCACAAAGGGAATTTAATCGATTCGAAACCAAGGTTTCACAAATAATCGCAGATTCGAGGGTAGACGTCAAGGTGGACAATCGGATCAACCATTCCACAGTCAAGGCGGTCGACAAAGTGGGTCGAGAAATAGTTCATTTCGAGGTCAAAATGAACGAAGTAGAAATTTAAACTTTTAAGCGATCGATGTGTGAATATGGGGGTAATCGATCGCGGGGTACGGAAAATCCTCCACTTTGGGATCATCGACCTATCAAAGTATCCTCTATAAGAATGACCCCAGTCGAATTACCGTATGTCCCTATTCTATTAAATGAAACCTTTATTACAGCACTATGGGACACGGGAGCGGAGAAATCTTTTATTTCGGAAGAGGTATACCGCAATTATTTTTCATACCGACCTCGTCAAAAGACGAAAGACAGAGTCGTGACAGCACAAGGAGCCCCGTGCAGTCATTTGGGTAGAGTCGAGTTGCAAAATTCGAATCAGGGAATTTCAGAAACCCTGGGAATTCCATATACTTGATAACATGCAGTATCAGTGCATTTTGGGGATTGATTTTATGAAGGCGTCGCGATTAACATTAGATTTTGATCAGAAATTTTGATCATTCCCCGATCATCTGATCAAACAAATGCCTAAAGAGGAGAAACTCATTGATATTGATCTCACAGAATCAAAACTTGATGACGAGCAACAGAAGCAATTAAAAGCCTTATTTAATAATTTTAAAGGGTTATTTTCCGATCAACCGATTAACGCATGTTGTATATCATGAGATAGATACTGGAGATAAGGGACCGGTAGTGTCGAGACACAAGTACGACCGGGTCAAACAAGGCATTATTGATTATCACATAGATAAGATGTTACGGGATGGAACAATTTGTCCTATTAATTCGCCCTATGCATCTCCAGTCGTATTAACTCGAAAGAACAATGACCTTCCTCCAGATTCTCCCGAGGCGTATCGTTTCGCGATCGATTATCGGAAACTAAATGGAAATTACCAAATATCCTCGATATCCATTACCGGTTATTGATGACTTACTCACCAATATCCCTCACACCAACGTTATGTCCACTCTAGATCTCAGAAGTGGCTATTTTCAGTTGGCGATTAGTCCAAAGGACATAGAAAAAACAGCGTTTATCACTCGCAATGGCACTTTTGCATTCCTACGCATGCCTTTTGGTCTTTCTGGGGCGGCGCCTAATTTCCAAAGGGCTATCGATATAATCCTCCAACCTGTTATTGGGCGTTTCGTGTCAGTTTACATGGACGATGTTATTATAACATCTCCATCGTTCAAAGACCATCTCGATCATTTAACTCAGGTTTTTACCTTATTACGAGACGCAGGGCTAACGTTAAATAAGGAAAAATGTCACTTCGCTCGTGACAAACTCAAATATTTAGGCCTGATTATTAGTAAAGAAGGAATCGAAACTGACAATAAGAAAATTCGGGCAATTACGGAAATGAAACCTCCCAAAAATAATAGAGAAGTGTCAAAATTTTTAGGGATGACGAGTTGGTACCAAAAATTTATTCCGCGATACGCAGATATATGCGAACCATTGTACCAATTAAAGAAAAAGGGGGCGAAGTTTAACTGGTCAGGAGAAGCACAGGATTCTTTTGATCAAATCAAACGCACACTAACGGAGGCGCCGATTTTGCAATTACCAAATTTTTCTGAACAGTTCAATTTATTCACTGATGCTAGTGGGGTCGGAATTGGTGCTGTGCTTCAGCAAAATCAAAAACCTATTGCTTTCGCGTCTCGAACCCTTAATAAAGCAGAACGTAATTATACGGTTACCGAAAGAGAATGTTTGGCGGTAATTTGGGCTCTAAATAAGTTTAAAACTTATTTTGGACCCCTACCTGTGAAAGTGATTACAGATCACGCAGCGTTAACAAAGTTAACCAATGGTAAGAATTTATCAAGTAGGATGATCCGATGGGCATTGAAATTGTCAGAGTTTAACATAGAATGGGAAGGCAAAGGAACCAGATATTTATTGTATATGACATTCATGTAACAAATGTATAACTTCATGTCTGCTTTTACCTACTTCTCAAATGGATATCAATCTTTCAGGGTAGCTGACCCTGAAGTCTTCGATGTTCCAGTGCCACAGAAGATTGTATTTCTTTTTTGTATAATGACTAAGTCATACTCTATGGGGCTGGTTTTTTGCCACCACTAGGGTGGTTTTTCCCACGCCCCCTTAGCCAAATGGATAGAGTGCAGGGATTATTTTAAACTTGTAAAATATTATGAGGTTTGGCAATTATTTCTAAATCGTAATTTTGTCATTTTTCATTACGGAAGATGTTTCAGTAATATACAGTTAGAAATTAATATCATCGGAACTGTAGGACAAAGATAGGATTTACGTAATTTATTTTCAGGACGTATAAGTCCTTCAAATAAATTTCGTTTTCTTTTTGGAGGGGATTGTGACGAATCTATACGGAATTTTATCACTAACCTTCTGAACCGACCTTTTTAGGGAAATTTAATTCCCTACCTATTTCCAATCAACTCCAAAAAGCGGACGGGATTCCTTGTTATGCAGATTAAATTCAGTATTTAAGTCAAACGAAATGGTAAAGTTAGAGCAGTAGGAGCTAGATATTGAAACATTAAGTTACAGTGAATTTGAATTGAATTATTATTGTTGGAGATAATTGAATCTCATGAAGAATTGAGATTCCGAGCGGTAAATATAATTTTATATTTAAATTCTCATTAAAGTTTTAAGAGTGAGATTAAAGTTAAATGTTCAATAAGAACATTATTAAATATAATTCTGGGATCTCTTATCGTGGTAATTTCTGCGTGATCGTTATTTAATAAATAAATTAATTGGATCATTAATTAATTAAGTTAATTTAAAGGATATTACCTTTAAAACCTCATAATATTAGAAGTAACTGTTAATAAATTTATTTGATTTTATTTGAGAAAGATAACCAAATAAAGAAAGTTATTTATAAAAATGTCTACTGGTTCTTTTATGACTCATAATTATTCTAGTTCTCAAAGTGAGGTTCCAAGAGACCTTCACATATGACAAAACCATGTATGATAATTGTCTATACTCCTTGATAAAGTACCAAGACTTTTGAAGTAGTTAATCTTAAGTTTACTTGAGGAATGTCAGTTTATAACAAAACAAGTAATCTAAAAATATAAATCAATTCTTACTTAGGTCTACAAAGAAAAATTTTACTTTAGTTACTTTTTATTAATAGTTACAATTAATATAAGTATGCATATACATATGATAGAATCACAATATTAAGTGACAAAAAAAAAGCGATTTTCTTGCAATTTTCTATTCGTCTTTCTGTATGTAGTGTTTTTTTGTTTGTTACAATTTATTAATTAATTAAATTTATTTATTTTAATAAAATGGTATATTAACCTAAGAAATAATTACATTCTCATAAATTAGGTCATCCCAGGTGGGATTTCAACGCGCTATCCATTGCACTACAGGGTCAAAACGAACAACTTGGCTTTCTTTATATGCTGTTTGACTATTATTTTTGCTTGTTAATTTTTTTTTGATTTTTTTGCTTAATTAAGGAAGTAATACTTGTAAAAACAATATTAACATCAAGCGTCTTCCACTACAAGTTTAGAAAAAATGTATTTAAACTTGAATGGATGAATAGAAAGTAATTTATTAACTATTGATTAATTCAACAAGATATATATATATATATAAGGAGAGAGTGAACTAATGGGGTAGGAATTAAAAAAATTGTAAACAGGTTTAGTTGCAAATCTAATTGAAATTAGCACCAAATGGAAATACATCTAAGTATGACTGAAACTTTATAATGCTATGATTAAAGTATTGTAGTTCTATCAGTAAAACTTTATTTATAATTATTCACGTATTTTATTACTATTCAGAATGGTTGTTCCAGTTGTAAGAAGATAACTTCATTGTTTCTTCAACTGTTTGACTCAAATATTTTGTATTTACTCCTGTCTGTTACGACAACACATATAAATCTTATTTGCTATGAGCTGGTATTTGTGTGTGTGTGTGTAGTTCTGTTTTATTTATGTTTACCCAACATTGTCTATCTCATTTTTATATGATACTTATGGATCCTTATGGAGTTATATATGTTTCTGGATCTGTTTTGAGCATAAGTTTATATATATATTTGTTTCCGCAAATATTTATTTTCTAGTCATATTTCAAAGATGACGTTTTTCTTTTGATCACAGAGCAAACAATAGTGTTAAAATACTACGCATTTGTGGAAAAATTCTCATATTTTTACTGGAATTTTTTTTGTTAACATTTACATATAACCCTAATCTGCCATAATTGATATCACTAATTGTAGACGCCTTTTATTTGCCTTGAACCCTTTTGCACAGGTCATCATAGACCCCTGGAGATCTATGTAAACTACTTTGGGAGTCATTGATATAGACGGACAAAAGAAGAACCTTATTCTTTGAGAGTGGATAAAATACATGCAAAAGTACAGCTTTCCAACAATTCTTCTAAATTTTCATTCGACTAAAAATAATGTCTTTTGATATTTGATATTATAAATTTTTCGTATTATCTACGCTCGTTATTTTTTATTGAGAAAAAATTTGTATTTTAAATTAGTGACTTTATTTTCCTATTTTACATATTTTTGTGTGAATTTTAATTATTTTGCATGATTACTTTTTTTGCAATGATGTTTGTTAACTTATTTATTACCTGTTGTTGTAGACAAGGAAACAGAGGGACATAAATGTAGAATGGAAATATTAGTTGCACACACACACACCTAGATCAACGCATTTTATAAAGTTTATTTTATTACTATGCATACTAATTTTGATTATTTTTTATTTAATCACTACATACAATCCTTTAAATGATTTTTAGTTATCATTTCAAAGGGAGTTGAAAAGTTTATACAAAATGATTATTTAATTAGTTACACACATTTCCGATTTCCATTATCACTATTGAATCAATTCCTAATGGGTTGATATATTTTTTTTCTTTTCTACTATTGATGGAGATTAAACATAATGTAACTTTAGAAGAACGAGCCACTCGATCTTCGAAAAGTCTGGTTTTGCCATTGGTCATCTCCCAACTCATTTTTAGCATAAATACTGCACATGCGTTGGTAGTTTACAAAATAATTATTTTAAGTGTGGATACAATTTCACTGATTTTCTCCGACACAGCACGACTTTTTTTATTTCTTTCTAATCAAATTGATTGAAACACAACACAAACACACACAAAAAAGCACAAGAAAGGGGTTGTTTCACTTCTCTTGTGCCAAAGGGGGGAAAGGTAACCAGAGACATTAGATGAAGCAATGAGTCCATAAAAAATACTGTTTAATACGTCTTCAGTGATATGTTTGTGTATCCAAATATTTACAAATTGATTAATTTTCTGCATCATAATGTTTAATGGTATTAACACTTCGCAAAGAATAGTGTTGCTATGGTCGAGCACGCTCACCTTCTTTATGAAGAATGACTAGACTACGCAACAAGTAGTTGAGATGCTTTCCAGACTTGAGTCTTTCATTATTTTTTTCTATACAGAGATCCTAATATGATGTATGTTGATGTGATTCAGATTTGTTGTTTATCTCTACTCACAACTGGCAGATTTTGTGCTCTACAATAGGGATGGACGAACTTTTCCAGAGTATGGGCTGCTTCTATTTTTTTTCATGGTGCTGTGGTTCACCCAGGGGTGGAAGGGTGATGAGCGAGGGAAAACATCTACAATATTTATCATAACTCAGTGACACGCACGAAAATTTTTCAGGGTGGGAGTTGCCCGCAGTCGAAAATCCACCATTCTGCACCACCATTCTCCCTAACACGCCATCAAACATATTCTTTTTGTCGATTGTTGGTAACAAAATCAGTGAGAAAAAATACTGAATAAATAATTAACATTAATGAATAAAATAAAATATGTATAAAAATACTTAATTAACCTTTAAGTACTATATACATAGAACTATAATCAAACTAATATAGGGTTATATGGTAAGAGTCCGAAACCGTAGGACCCTCCCAAGTGTTTGTCATTGTTATAACTTAAAATAAATGCGAAATATGTACTTATTATGAACTGAAGTACAAAAACAAATATATACCTCTTATTTTTAAAACCCTGTTTAAAGCAAAAAGCAAGATACGAACTTAATAATAATAGCCATAAATACAAAAAATAATTAATGTTGCACTTAGTATCAAACAATTCAAAATAAATTGAAAAATAAAACATTAGTTAGTTCTCGTAGAAGTTAGTTCTCGTAGTTATAGTCAGTTGAAAACTTAGTATGCATATTATCAACCAATCTTGAATATATTGGTATATGATTACTAATTGTTTTTTTTTAAGCAGTCACTCCAAAATATCATGCCACTCTACTGGTTGATCGTGATCGACTTAATGCCCAACCCTGCTCGACACTACTTCACCGTCTCGACTTAGTCTATCCAGTTTTTCTAGGATAATTGTATGATTTTATATACAATGCCTTCAGGTTTACATCGTCATTTAGATTCAAATCGCTCCTTCTTAATGTTTCTAAGAATTTATATCTACATTTTATTTTCTTCTGTAGATGGGCTATTTAATTTATAACTGAGAATAATATAGTAGAATAGTATGATACAGCAAATCCTTAAAAATTTCTTAAGAAATTTAACCTTTAACATTGTCCCATAAAAAGTGTACAGCTATGAAAGAACGTCAAAATCATTGATAATCGTTAATTTGTGAAAGGTCGCCTAAATTCAATTAGTGACAAAATTGACATTATCTTTGCTGCTCAGTTGCGACATGCATAACATGATTTGGTGATTTCGGACGAGACACTCCATTTTCACGATGTCCTAAAAACGCAAGTTGAAGAAAGGATTAACTCAATCCAAATAAGCCATTTAGATTCCCCTTTTTTCTCCTCTCTAATATAAGTAAGTTGCACTTTAATTTTGAACCTTAGTAAATTAATTTAGTTATTGTTTCATTGTATTCATTTAATTTCTAGAATATTGGCAGCTCTAATCAAAAGTGTCAAAATATGAAAAAAACTGAGTTATTCTATGGGTTATTTTAATTAACCAATTCTCTCATATTTTTTAATTCCTATCCATACAGAAATCCAACAAATATAAAATACCCTAACAGAAATAAAATGATTTGGAATTATGAATCAATTCTTGAATTTTCGCTGCTTACTTAAAAATTATTTAAAATGAATCTCAAATATCTTTGTTGTAAAATGGTAATGTTGATGAATGCTCACTTTATCATATGAACTTGACATTAAAATGATATCACTAACTGAGATTAAAATTCATTTAAGAAACTGCACTTTAGTACTGTAATGTATCCCAAAAGTTGCTTTCTGACATGAAATGTTTTATTGTTGTATATGTTAATTATGATAGCATTTGAAGAACACACACACAGAAGTACATTTTCAATGTTAACAAAACATTTCAAGCTGATAGTGTAAACATATTATATATACATTTGAATACTATGAATTATGTTTGATTAACTCTAATAAACTCTACAATAAAGTCAAATACAATACACCACTATTGCAATAGACATGCGTAGCTTTAATGGCTACTGATTGTGAGGTCAGGTCAAATTGTTCTATAGTTACAAACGGGATTCTCATTTGGTGGTCTATTGAGTAACTCCTCTGATGAGATAGTTCAACTAATCCTAAAACTGCTTTATTCCCTTAAGATTCGAGTGGTCCTTGGCAGGAAGCATTAATCTATTCGTCGTAAGCATACTATTTATCTAGAAGCAGATGATAAAGTTTAAACAGTGGATATATTTAATGCAATACATTCAAACACATATCAGTACTAGATAGGAGGAAGTTAATCTTGGATCTTTCCTCAATGGCTATCGTGATGTACTGTATTTTGTAATTGTTTAAATTTTGATAAATAATATTTACAATAATTATCTATGCATTAATGCATCAGCTGAAAATATTAAAAAGTAGTTAACACTGTGACGAATCTATACAGAACTTTATCACTAACCTTCTGAGTCGACCTTTTTAGGGAAATTTAATTCCCTACCTATTTCCAATCAACTCCAAAAAGCGGACAGATTCCTGTTATGTCAAGATTCAGTATTTACGTCAAACGAAATAGTAAAGTTAGAGCAGTAGGAGATATAGGATTGAAGCAGAAAATTGAAGATTTCTTGTTAGAGATATTTAATCTCAAGAATTGAGATTCCGAGCGGTAAATATAGATTTGTGTTTAAAGTCTCATTAAAGTTTTAAGAGTGAGATTAAAGTTAAATGTTCAATAAGAACATTATTAAATATAATTCTTGGATCTCTTATCGTGGTAATTTCTGCGTGATCGTTATTTAATAAATTAATTAATTAGATCATTAATTAAGTTAATTTAAAGGATATTACCTTTTAAACCTTTCATAATATTAGTAGACGTATTTGTTAATAAGTCTTTGATTCTATTTGGGAAAGATAACCAAATAAAGAAAGTTATTTATAAAAATGGCTACTGGTTCTTCTTTGACTCAAAATTATTCTCGTTCTCAAAGTGAGGTCCTAAGGGACCTTCACAACACGATCGATGCAAAATTTACATTTCAAAATAAAACTGAGTCCTCAAGGATATTAAAATTTAGACAACTTTTTCTTATTAATTTTTTGGAGCCTTCTGTAGGGATTATGTTTTATTTTTTCCTGCTCTCACAATTTTATAAAGACTGGAATTTATATTTTGTACCTTTATACAATACATAAATTTGTTTAAATAACTAATAGTTAAAATGAATGAACCTCCAAAAATTTGTGACTTCAATTTCTACGTCAATACAATGTTGTAAGAAAAAAAATATTTTAAAAACAAGTTGCATCTAATCTGTATAGCAGAACGTTCTTTCTACAAAATTAACCAATTAAGTTTTGAATTACTTCACTGCATTTCTTTTACTACGCACATAAGTATTATTTATAAAAAAGATTACTGGTTTAATGAAATTACAAATAGGCATTTTTTGAAATGAAAATAATATTTTTAACTAAGATATTTTTAATTCAATCTTTTTTTGTCGCTTTAACAACATACTTAAACGCTTTTCACATATAAACTTCATTTTTTATTATTTTGAATTAGTTGTAAACTTTGTATAAGAAAATTCTTAACTTACTTTGTAGAGTTTACAAGAACAAGATGACATCCATCGTCCATTAATCGTATCACCCTCTATTTTAAATAGAATTTACCGTAAAATCAGACGTATAGGGCGCACTTTTAACGCAAAAAATAACTTTGAAATTTACGGGTGCGTTATACACCGGGTATAAAAACGACAGCTTTAAAAATAAAAAAAGAGGTCTGCATAAAAATAAAAAACTTAAGACCTGAATATTAATTATTTAAAGTAAATGTTATATCTTATGAACTTAAAGGGTCGTTTTTTCTAGAAATATACTATTATTCAAAATCCTGGGATAATGCCTCGAATAAATTGCTTTAAAACATATTAGCATTGCTAATGTACATTAAAGATGCCTTCGTAAAAAAGGGTGCGCGTTATACGGTGAATATACATTAAAATTAAAAAAATGGTGTGGCTGTGGCATGGGCCGTATGTTTTATGTGAATACGTCGCATAACGGTAATATTTTTTAAAGTATTATAATTTATGTGTGTCATATTTATGCTTGAACACACCCGGGTTTGATCAAGTCTTCCGTGTTTCCATGTTTTGCGTAAAATGGTAACTATTTCCTTTCAACTGGTTCAAGAAAGAAAACAAATAATTACTGTACTATATATAACTTTATTAATTATAGGTCTATGATATGAAAAGTACGACACAAATGGCAAAAAAGACACATCGAGATTTATGGTATATGTTAAATGAATACAGATATTACCAAGCATTGTTGTAAAAGTTTCGATGCAACACAAATTGAACTCATTAAGCATGAAGCCGGGCAATGAATGGTCTTGTGAGATATTAACATTAAAGTCTCTGACTATCATAGTTGATATATCAAGATCAGGATCGTAATCGGGTATATTTTTAGCATCGTTTTTGGAATATTTTAATAACGATCGTAACATAAGAGTTTAATTTCTGCTAACGCTGCCCCCAAATGGATTTACACACATCCGAGCATGAATTTGAAGATGTAATTGAACTTAACGTTTACTAGACAGACATCAACACAGTCCTTGCATCCTTCATTCCCAAGTTAATTTCCGCAATGTCAATGTTAACTTGATTACAATCAGTGAAGCTATGGATGTTGCGATATATGGGGATTCCAACAGCTGTGCGACTTGATGATGATACCGTCACCGATGATGAAGTTTTAATTTGCCTGAGATTAGCAATAGGATCTCAAATATAAAACCAGGCACATTCATTGGCATAGAATATTTCATCCAAGTCTCGCTGATTGCTAAATTTTGCCTTGCAGTCAGAACCTCCGACTCTGTTGCACATCTATCCCACTGTTGATTAGCGTTTCTCAAACTGTGGGGCGCACTCCTCTAGGGGGCATGATAACTCTACAAGGGAGGCTCGAAGATATTAAAAAGTTGAAAACAAAAGATCATTTAAAAAAGCTATTAATTTGCTGAAAGTGTAAACAAACAATATACATTCAGGCATAATAAAAAATAAAATACACATTTATACTAATATAATACACTTATAAATGTAACAGTACTTCACAAAGTATTTTATAAGTAATTAAACAATATTATGTTAAGAGCAAGTTTAATAACAACCAGTGACTCCATGGACTTGTCATAAATACAGTTATATACAAAAATTAACACTTATCTTGATAATCTGTACAGTTTATAATTAATCCCTTAACTGCCGAGATTAAAAGTTATACTGTTCACTCCCCGATGCCACTGAGTTTTCATGTAAGCGCGAGTATGAGTAGTATTGGAGGACGGGGGGATAAAAAGGAATAAAGCAAATCCTCTGAAATGCGTAAATCCTTCGCAAAATCTTTCAAGTTAATTTTATTGCATTACAAAGCTATCGGAATAATTCTATAGATTGAAGTTCAGAGAAATCATCATATTTCGGAAAAACGCATATATACGTCCAGACCAATTAATGCATTGGCTGGTCAAGACGTTTATATACGTCGGTGGGGCTTAAGAGGTTAGGTCGTATTTTAGCTTAAGCATCAAAGCATAGTATTAATGAATTCAATAAATTGCTATTGTGTGGAGAAAGGGGGGACGCTGGAAATTATGACTGTAAATTGGGACGCAAGAATCGAAAGTTTGAGAAGAACTGCTGTAGATGCTCGATCGGATCACCACCGATGACGCTGGATGCCATACAATTGGTTACTGCGTTAGCATGAAATGAATCCCAGTATATTGTAATCTTTAATGCTTACACAATGATTGACCAAGTAACAAATGTAGTCAAGCTTTTACCACGGACTTTGTGACTGCGCTGCTCAGATACGTAGATTCATTATGTTATCCATTATGTTAACATTGAACACCTTATCATCGTCCAATTGACGCGGTGCCTGCTGCATCAATGTGTCAACTTCTACGGGTACATTAATGACGTCCCAACCAACTTATTTTCATGAATGAAAGTCGCGGTGATACTACGCGTGACCTAATAGGATATAATGCGGGCAACCCGTATTGCTTACATGGATACACGAATCCGTTCGAACGTGACAATGTGGGAAATTTGTCCTATTCCAGTGAAGTTTTACACGTAGGGCACAGTTTAAAGTCAGCAACTAGGTCTTAGGAAAAGTATTATTTAGCAGTGGCAAGTGGTTTTCTTTTGCTAGCTTTAATGAGTGCAGAAACCATAGAAGATCCCACACATCACACTAATGTCCCAATGGATTGTTTACAAACGTCGTTGTGAAACGTGCACTAGCTGCTGCCCAATGCGTTTTCATAAATTGTCATCGTACACAATCGATGCCTACACCTGTCCGTCGTCAATATAGAAAGTGATTTCATCACCCACTTGTATAATTTCAACTGTCCCTGCTTCAGATGTACTTCACCACCGTGGATTCATTTGGTCACATTCATTCTTTTACGTTCTGCCACTGCAGGACTCTTCCATATCATCTGCTATGAGTACCATTAGATTGCTCTTGAGACGCCCTTTCCAACAATATACAATTTCTGTATTTCGGACCGTGGCTTGCCTTGTCACGAGTTTTTGATGCACGTTAAATCTGTCGAGAGCTGAAACGTACTCCCGTTGGTGTGGTGTGGTATAGGGGGGTGCCAACAATATACAAAAGCCCTTTTAAACAGTGCGACGTTAATAATAAATCAAATCAAATTCAACAATATACACGTTTTCGGTTTTTAACGCCCATTATATTTTTAGTAACACGTTTTCGGTTTTTTAACGCCCTACTATATTCATTGTCACTAAATTACACTAATGTTTTAAATAGTACATTCCATAGATTTTGATGAGAACTGTCGATTGAAACTAAAACAAATGCCTTAGCTTCTCCTAGTCAAGTTATACTAAATGAAAATCTCAATACGCAGCAAAATTATCTCAAAATGGTAGCACTCTCTACCTCTGAACACGTGCAATGAGTCACAGTTCTTAGTTAGCGTAATAAATTCTTTGATCATTTAGCTTTCTAGCGGTGTAATTGAATTTTGGATAGATATGTGACAGTTACGTAGATGCAACACCATACTGTATCCGCCGATTTTGTTATCATTCGTTTTTTTAATTACCTCCCTATGGAAGCAATTTAATAGATTGCTTAAATATCATCAAAACTGCAGCTTGAAAATATAGGTGCGTGGTATACGCCAGATTTTACAGTAATCAAATAGAAATTTAGTACCAGAAAAATAGATTAAATGAACTCATGAAATATTCATTCTTGGAGAAACTAGGAAATTCTTTGCGCATGTGCACATTGTGTGTGTGTTTATTACTGAATTTAAAATAATTAATATATTATAAATCTTATTCTAATTAATACATTCAATTTTTTTTATTTTGTGCTTTTTCCATTATTTTCTTCGTATAATTGGAAAGTCCTCTTTATACATTTTTTGCTTCAAGAAATTACTAAAAGTTACATGAAATAGTTGCATCTTAGTTTACAATGAATATGTGAGTTAAATTCGCGGATATTTTTTTTTTATGACTTCAGTTCTGTAAAAATGTTTTGTAAAGCTGTTTTAAGAAAACTGCATTGAGTATAAAAAGAATTAATGATTATGTATTATACAGGGTGTCCAGAGTTAAAGTGACCCAATAGCTTATTTTCGAACCGTTTGGTTTAGACATGCACTTCCCATTTGAAAAATGTTTTTAAAAAGGTAAAGAATGTTTTATATAACGTGCTTTTTGAACCAAAAATCCCATTTACAAAAAATTAAAAAAAATTACAAAATTCCCCAGGTCCTATCAATTATATTTAAAAAGATGCAGTACACAAAAACAAAGTAAACACAAAAAGTTTCATTTATTACGATGAAAACTGATCGAGTTATGCTTACATAAAGTTAAAGCATCTGAATTGCTCAGAAAAGGGGGTCGTATACAAATTGAGTTTAGAAAACAGTAATTCGCCATCTATAGAAAGATCAAAAGAAAAACATCATAGTAATATTAAAACATCATAGTAAACATCATAGATTGATAATTTTTATTGCTATATAGCAAACAAGGAAATTAAATCAAAGAAATACAACGTATACCGAAAAGATTTAAACAGCTTGTTTAAGCAAATAACAGCAAAATAAAACATGATTTGCTGTTCAAATTATAGCATAATGTGGAATGTTGCTGCAATCATGAATCAGGGGCATTATTATATCAGAATGACCAAATTAAAAAATTGTTCAAAATGACTGCCTTCCGCAGAAATGCATTACCAAACCCGCGTCAGAAACTCCGCCTGTAGCTCCTGCAACCTCTTGACCTCCGTAGCCGATTATTCGAGTGTATAATATCTGCGCCAAAATGTATGTACATGGTTGCGCAGGTTTGTGTGTGTGGGGGGGTACCATCATTCTGGTACCACATGCGTGACAAATCTCGTAAGGAAACTTCATCTTCTAAAAAATCAGCTAACGATCCAAATAAAATTTCCTTTGCTTGGTTCTGATGTTAAAGGTCCATCGAAATATAGTGGAAAAATTAAGGTGCTCTTCCATATTCCACACCACACATTCACCGAACAACGCATTTGGTGGGGATTCAGTCGTATTACATGTGAGTTTTCGAGAGACAAATAATGCTTATTCTGTGTATTAATAGTGCCTTGACTCGAGAACTGGCATTCATCCGACCACAAAACTTCATTAAAAAAATTTTCATCCAGTGTATTTAACACAAAATTGCAAAAATCAAAACGACGCCCCTGGTCTCTGGGCATTAGTCCTGCGCCAGGACTGGACGATAAGGATATGCATCGTACGTATGTAATATGTTCCATACCGTCGATTTTGAGTAGAAAAAGCCTTGCTAATATCCCGGTCACTACTTTCAGAATGAGACAGGGCAAATCGTAAAGCATCCTCAGCGGGTATCCACTGAAGGGTGTGGCACGAGATAAGGGAATGTGTCTATGACAACTCTCAGTTGAATGCAAGAGTTGAACAATATTGGCAATTGTACAATAAGATGGATGTCTTCGACTGGGAAATTTAATGGCATAAAGTCTTGCCGCCTCTCTCTTTTGCGATTACACTGTCAATACTACAGGACCATTTCGCAGTATTCTTTATTTGCGTACATCTCGTTCCCTCGTACTAGAATTCGTAATAATAGAATACGAGTGTATGCAATTGCAAACGACTACACAACAGATTTTTGATGTTCGTCATGATTAGTACCGCAGCAAATAAATCCATTTTTTTGGAACTGCTTTGAAATTTTTTCTTACTACAAAATATTTTATTTTGCCTAACTTTTACATGTACACATAATACATTTTATTTCTTAAGTTCTCAATTATTGTAATATTAACTTTAAATTTAAAAACGATTAACATAAGAGAGACGTGCAAGAGCGAAAGTTTCCTTGCAAAGTACCAATTAATTTCACTTTGGAGACGGCCTCTTAATAGCTTCTTGAAAATGGCCCAGAAAATAAATTAAATGTATGATTTTCAAAGTTCCATAACTCAGCCGGTTTTTCTCGTAATAAAATGAAACTTTTTGTGTTTATTTGTTTTTGTGTACTGCGTCTTTTTCTAAATATAAGTGATACGACCTGATGACTATATAAAATTTAATTTTTTTAATTTTTTAAATGGGTTTTTTGGTTCGAAAAGCACGTAAAAACATTATTTACCTTTTTAAAAACATTTTTTCAAATTGGAAGTACATGTCGAAACCGAACGGTTCAGGAATTAGCTATTGCGTCACTTTAAGGCTGGACACTCTGTATGTATATATATATATATATATATATATATATATACATTGATCTAATTTTAATCCCCTGTATGTGCTCAATAAATAAATCCATCAATCAAATACAACTAGTTTCCAGAAAGTAAAATATGGATTAGGAGACATTTTTAGGAGACTTGGATTTAGAATTTTATGTACATGTGTATGATTGTATGCAATAGTGTGAATTTAAATTCTGTTATTTTTCCTAATATTTAAGAATATGTACACATGCACAATTTCTTTAATTTACTTACAGTAATTATTTCAATTTATATAAAGAGAGAACTATTTAAATAAAGTGAATATGTATTGACTAAATATTTCTATATTTGTTTTTCGCGAACATAATATAAACTGTTGGCGACCGTTAATGCAACACCCAAAAGGAAGCATGCAAATAACATGAATTTTTCATGTACTAGCAAATGATTATGCAAATGATTAGAATTTCACCGCATACACACATCATGAGTGCCTGTGGCGCCACCTCAAAACGCTATTTATGGCTTGGAGATTTCGACCAAGTTCGGCAATTGTGTTTTCTTGTGGTTTTTGAAAAAACCATGAGTTATGTCTCGCAGGAAACAACAATCAGCTTTTGATCAAGTATCCGAGTTCGACAGAGGAATGATAGTGGCCTACGGAGATTGTGGATTATCTTTCAGGAAAATCGGTAGTCGTGGTGGACGAAACCAAACAACTCTAATGCGGATATGTGACCGTTGGATTCATGAGTGTACGACGGAGCGAGGTGTTTGATCTCATCCACCTCAGAGCACCACTTCACGTGAGGACAGGCAAATTGTGCGCATGGCAGGTGACGGATCACTCAGTCACATCACGAACCATAGCACAGCATATTGAGTCTGTAACGCAATATTCAGTGTCTGAGTGTACCATTTGACGCCGTTTACAGCACAGTGGTCTGTCCATAAGACGTCCATTGTTTCGTCTACCCTTGACGCAAACCACAGACGTCGCCGCCGCCAATGGTGCGGTGAAAATAGGATGTGGGCTGTAGAATGGAATGAAATTTTCTTTACTAAAGAGTCAGGGATCTGTCTGGAACACCACGATGGTCGGATTCGAGTCTGTAGACACCGTGGAGACAGGATGCTCAACAGCTGCATTATGCACCGCCACACTGGTCCTGCAACGGGTATTAGGGATGGGGCGGTATTAGATACACTCTCGCACCCCTCTAGTACGCATTGCGGGTACTTTAAACAGCTAGCGCAACATCTCTGAGGTGTTGGAGCCAATTGTCCTTAATTACATTTAGGGCTTGGCCGCAGCCATATTTTAACAGGATAATGGATGATCACACGTCGTTACGCATTGTCCAAAGGTTCTTGTCAATCACCAGATTGAATAGCTTCCCTGGCCGACTCACTCTTCGGATCTTTCGCCGATAGAAAACATGTGTCCCATGATTGTTCAACGATTGATCCAGATTACACTCCCAGCTGCCCCACCAGAACAATTTTGGCAAAGTGTTGAATCTGTTTGGTCTGTTGTACCTCAAGAACACATCCTAACTCACTTGGAATCAATGCCGAGGCGTGTGACAGCGGTGATCTCCAACAATGCGTCTACTCTAGCTACTAATTCTGGCAGGAACCACACTTCACAGAAGTCTATAAATTTCATCGTTTGATATTTGGTCAACATGTCATCTACAAAAAAATTTTGTTGTGCTATATCTAGTCTTTCTTGGTGTTGCATTTACGTTGGCCAGCAGTGTATTTTAATGTTACAATTTGTATCAGTTTTGTCCAGATAATATTTCAACTGACTAGTTATGCACTATTCTTCTTATTACTAATCTATTTAAAACGTAAAATACATGTGTTTTTTTTTCAATAATTTTTTTATAAAATTTTCTAAAAGTCTAAACAGTAAAATCAATTTATATTCTTTCGAAATGCCATATGAATAACTTTTGAACTATTTCATGACTAAAAAAGTGTTATTGGATGTTCAATTAATTACTACTCAGTAAGTAGTAGTTCAGCAGTCACTTAGAAACTATTAGTAGTAGCATTGATATGACTGTGAGTGTGCGGATAGCAGATGCATATTAAATATGTGGAAACTTATCCGTAAATAATGTCTTATGATATCGGACTACATTTTTAATATTAATTTTAACAAATTTAAGATTTTGTTATATTTTGGCTTATTTTAAATTAAATTAACTAATTTTTTTCGCATTTCTTTATTTTATCTGAATAATAATAATTAATGGGGGAGTAAGCTTTGTGCTTTAAAATGTTCAAAAAATCCCCGACATTGAAGAAATAGAAACCAGAATTAAGATCTTATTATGCTCTTTTTAAAGTTATCTTTCAGAGAGTTTCATTGCACTATAAATTTAAAAATTAATTTTTAACATTTTTTTTGTCCCACTGATCTTTAAAATCTTAGATATTTTCATTTTACTTTACAATTGGGAAACTTTTACATTTTGAAACAATCTCGGTTGGTAGAATTTGCAACAGATTGGAAATTTCCAAAATTCCAATAAGACAGGAATATTCTTGTAAACACTTGAATTTTGTTCCAAAAATGGAATCGAATGGTGCATATACGGTGTTTGAACAGTCTTTTCTCCCAAGTTTCTTGAAAATTATATTGATTTTTGAGGCGGCAGTGATTCAAAAAAGACCTTGCTCTCAAAAATGTGAATGGTACCGACAATGTTACTGAAAATGATTACGTAGGACATAGTGTCACAGAACGACAAAATCTGAAATAAAGCTAGAAAAACATTAATAGGAATGAAAAACGATAACATTTGAATCTATTTTGGAATTCTGTCAGAGGTAACACTCTTCAAATTGAAGCAATGTATAGAGTTCTTAATATGGGATTTTTCGACTGTAGAATAGACCATGCATAAGCAGTATCTAAACGAAACTAGTAGTTGTGTTCATCATTGAGCTTTATCCATTGAAAGCAGTACACATAAAAAGTTAGAGGTCTACCTGTAAAATATACAATTGCAGTCAAAATGTATACATGAAATTGCGCTACAAAAATTTTATCACATATATAACATATATTATTAAAATGAAAAAAAGATATATAATTAAGTTAAAAAAATATATATAATACACTTTGCAAAATAAAAAATACGATTGAATCATTTAAAAGTTGATAGTGAAAAATAAACATTTATGGAACTAAACTCATTTTCATTAGGGCGTATTGCTCTCACTATTTCTAACAAATGTCCCAATGTTTTCTTTGGTTTTTTAAAGAAAAAGCTTTGAGCATAAATACTTATTACTGTATACTAATGTGACTATAGATCTTTTGATATCATTCAAGTCAATGGCTTCGAAACATGCTTTGTGTAACATAATAACAGTCCAAAATTAATAATGCCTAAAGAAAGAAGTATATAAAAAAAGAGAGTAAACTTCTTAAATATGCAGCAATATAGTTTTAATTACATTTTTTTCGTAATTGTTTCGAGAGGTTTTATTAGAAAATTTATATAAATCTACTTTTTTCAAACCTTTCTTTTTTTATCTTTCTTAATTTCAAGATTTTTAAAATGGGATACTATGTTTAATCACAATAGAGATACAAAAACGAAACTTTACTTATGTTTGTTTAATAAAAATACCTAAGAAATAAAGCACTAAACTAATTTTAGTGATGTTGTAAACAGATTTTCCTATAAAATTATTAGAAACAATTCTCTTAGATTCTTATATTCAGCTTCAACTGGTTTCAACTTTTGATTAAAAGGAAATAATAACTCAGAAACCACTTTTGTTGTCATTGGCAGCTAGTAGCGTGTACTTATGATGACCGTTAAGACTGTCTTTGAATCAAAAGAAAGACATCTCTGTTTTCACAGTAACTGTTCTATTGGGACATGACGAAAAAGAAAATTGTATCGTGTTTCTCAAGTGAATTTGATCATATTTGTTCAACGAATGTCTACGAATGGATCACCGACATGGTGACTGTTCCAATCTAGTTGCATATATGGAGCATTCCATCACTTGAAAACGGAAGGGGTTTCATTTTTTGAGACGTCAACTCAAGAGTTAATATGTCCCTTCTCTAAGACATATTGAATGTACAATAAGGGGCAAAATACTCGGACTATGTTCTACAGTTGGTTACAATTTCTTTTCCATCGGAGATGGAGGATGATTATTGTCCGTTACCAACAGGTTAATGCACGGCCGCATATTATAAACATCAATCACCCTACACTACAAGATTCTAAGGTTTCCAAGGCTACCATTTTTTTAAATTTATCAATTAAATACATTTGGGAACTTTTTGGTCACCATATGCATGTACTGTCACTGCTTCGTTCAGAAAATTAATTTTGACAAATGATTGACAGGAACAGGAAAGTCATTCTTCAGAAAGTCCATTGCATAATCATTGTATCACTACGCAGATATGTTACTTCAAGTATCTCCATCTACGGTGATCTAGAAACTTTAAAGGCTAGTGTTGTTCTTTATCTGTTACAAATATCATTTATAAAGAAACTCCAATTAAGGTTTGTTGCTGTCCCTATCTAATCGCCGTATTTTTCTTCTTTTCTTCGATACGTCTTGGAATTGCATTTTCAATATTACGCAGTGTAATTATGTTGTACGAGTGCGTAGAATATAAAAATACTGATTAATTACTTATATCCTATATAAGAGACCTGTACAAATTAATTTTCTTTCTAAATCTGTTTACAAGTATGCATTCGAATTCTTCTTATTGTAAAATAGATTATTTTCTTATACAAACATACATATATGCATACACACACAAACACACAAACACACACACACATATAACACACACACATATATATATATATATATATTTATATGCATATATATAAAGGGTGTTTTTTTAGAGGTATAGAAATTTAAATTGCAACAAAACAACGATGTATTATTCGATTGACATGATTTTTTTTATTCGAAAGATAATCTTGTGGCATTACATTTTAAATATGATTTCTGGCATATGACTGCCACGGCTGACTCGGATGTAGTCCAATCAAGACGTCCAATTTTCGATGACTTTTTCCAACATTTGTGGCCGTATATCAGCAATAACACGGAGAATGTTGTCTTCCAAATGGTCAAGCGTTTGTGGCTTATCCGCATAGACCGATGACTTTACATAGCCCCACAGAACATAGTCTAGCGGTGTTAAATCACAAGATCTTGGAGGCCAATTCACAGGTCCAAATTAGGTGGTCACCAAACGTGTCCTTCAATTAATCGATTGTGGCACAAGCTGTGTGATACGTTGTGCCGTCTTGTTGGAACCACAGCTCCTGGACATCATGAATGTTCAATTCAGGAATGAAATGTTAGTAATCATGGCTCTATACCGATCACCATTGACTGTAACGTTGTGGCCTTCATCGTTTTTGAAGAAGTACGGACCAATAAATCCACCAGCCCATAAAGCGCACCAAACAGTCAGTTTTTCTGGATGTAACGGTGTTTCGACATACACTTCTGGATTAGCTTCACTCCAAATGCGACAGTTTTGTTTGTTGACGTAGCCATTCAACCAGAAGTGCGCTTCATCGCTAAACAAAAATCGCTTATGAAAATCGGGAACAACGGCAATCTTGTTTTGGGCCTTTTCAACGAATCTACGCCTTGCTTGATGATCGTTTTGATGAATTGCCAAACCAAACTGAGAATAAAGCACTTGACAGCTGTTACATCGGTCGCCATCTTGGAAATTAATGCCAACTTAAACTTCTATACGTGGAAAGAAACACTCTTTACATATATATATATATATATATATATATATATATATATATATATATATATATATATATATATATATATAATAATTCCCTCTGACATTCTCTTTTTAATTAACTATTTTTAGAATATTGAAATAATCTTTTTTCATTATTTGGTTCAAAAAACTAACACTCTGATTTTTTAATCATAATCGATGAATATTATTTTTCAGAAATTCCTGTCCCACACACATCCTATCTAATCAGAGCTAAGATTACGTAGTCATCGCGCACTTGCACTGTTGGTAAAGAATAAAAACAACTTTTGTAATGGCGTTCGTCACTCTTCCTTTTTTACCGTCATAATGTAACAGTGAATATAGCTGTTTCATCGTGTTTATTTGTTGTGTCCGTCAAGATGTCACTTTTGCTTGTCTCTTGTTCACTGTGCTTTAATATCATCATGGATTTGTTTGTCTCGTCGATGTGAAAGTGTATTATAATTTTGTCCTAAGCTTCAATGTGTGCGCCGCAATAAAGAAGATATCTGTTCACTGAAAATGTGTTTTTGATGAAGACCTGCTCACACACGTCAAAAGTCAACCACTCGGCCAATACTTAACAGAAAGTCGGTAGGATGGTTTCCCACCGTGAAGATATAAATGAAAAGAAGAGGGTAAAGTGTGCGCCGTAAATTTGTTAAAATTCCCCTGATGTGTCAACTTCTTCGTTGGGCAGGGGGAAATCCCTTTTTCAAGATGTTTGAGACGACTTCGTTTTCATCGAATTAATCCAATGAATTTTTGTGAATATAACAAGTTCATGTTTCGTTGAAAAGTGCAGTCGTCATCAGAAAAGTGAAGATTTTTAAATGTAAGTTAGAAAATATTATTATCAATTATTTACAGTGCAAATTTTATACGTATTATTTTTATTTCAAGTGATTCTGAGCTTTGATATTTTTGTGCTTAACATTTCATGAAAAATTATTTTACATATTTTCAATAGTGTTGCAATACATGTTTTTAATTAACATAAAACAATATATATTGAAATAAGAAATTTAAATACTGTAATGTTTGATATGTGAATTTAATAATTAATAGCTGCAAATGTTTTGATTTTGTTGTAATTTCAATTTTATATATTTTGGTATTTCTATTTTTGGTACTTCAAATGTTTAAGATTAAGTAAAATTTTAATATCTGTATGATTCTCAGATCTGGTTTTAAAACGGCGAATCATGAGCAGACCAATTTGGCTGTAATAAGTAATACCAACCAAACCCCTAATTAACCATACATAGTCCCGTTTGATTCTGAAAAGGGAATGTTAATAGAAGCTTGGTTAGATTATTTTAATAATGCATGTAAACTTAGTAATAAAGATGATAGTTGGAAAATTGTAAGCATATCAAGATATCTAAAAGGGTCTGCATTAACTCAGTACATTAACTCTTGTCTTAATATTTCAAATTTTGGAGAACTCTGTTCAATTCTTATTGAAAAATTTTTAAAACCTAATGTTATAACTTTATCAGATTTCTCACAACTTCAATTAAAAGATAACTTAGAACAATATTTTCATCAAAAATTAAATTATGGTAGACAATTAGTATTACCTCCTCAACTCATTTTCGAAGGACTTACGGATGGAATGCCCACCAGTATTAAACAATTAATGACAGTAAATCCCCCTACCTCACCTACCGAATGTCTCATGGTAGCTACACGCTTAATGAAAACCCAAGCCCCAAAACCTGAACAAAATACTTTCAGACAAAATGTGCCCATTCGGGGGACCAAGTCAAAATACTTTTGTACCTCAAAACCGCTACTCTGTTCGACCCAACTTTCCAAATTTTAATAGAATGAGTCCCCAACATCTCCCAAATCAGCATGCTCATATCTTTAACAATAGAGGTTTTAGGCCCAACCACCACACACATTTTCAACATGGACTGCCACCATATCCATGTAAAATTTGCACAAAACAAGGAATTCCCAATGCTTATCATTGGATACTGCGATGTCCTTTTAATCAACATCAATTAAGGCAAACCCCATTTAATTGTGATCCACCTTTGGCTGCTAACGCTGTTTCTCAGAGCTCGGAGAACTCTGTTGGCAGTCAACAAATTCCTAATCAGAGACAACACCCCCCTACTGAGGCCTCTTGCCCCACATATTGACAATTACAAGTGTCCGGACACATCTCATCATTGCCAAGCCTAGCTAACTTGGACAATTTACCTAAACATAACAATGTGAATATTGTTATTGATACTGGATCCACTCTATCTTTAATTTCTACAGATATTGTAAATAAACTTAGAATAGATAAACAAACAACTAGGCGTATACATATTAATAAAAAAAAAGCCCATGACAATTTTCAACTAAACAAACTATGCAAAGCTTATTTAACAATTGGACAGGTAGAAAGAAACATACATCTGTATATAATTAATAGTAGCATACCTTACATTACTCTAGGACTACCAGAATGTAGTCAATATAAATTTGTTGTTGATTGTGAACATAACCATTTACTACAAAATGGACAAATTATTGTAAATAATCAGAATCCCCTCACTAAACCAATTTCATTACATATACAGGAAGAGTTAGTAAATACCTCAGAGGAAGTTTTCTCACCTCTGACTGTTAAAGAACTATCTCCTAACCTGATACAACTTCTTTTAGAATACACTCATGTTTTTTTTTTCTAAAAATAAGTATGATGTAAGTAAAATAAGAATGGAGCCCCCTAGAATTAATTTAACATCAGACCTTTCAATTTATCAGCGAGCTTATAGAACCTCAACCACTTCAGAAGCTGAGATTAATAAACAAATGCAAAATTTATTAGCTGCAGGTTTGATTAAAGAATCCAATAGCTGTTATTCTTCCCCGGTTACTTTAGCTTATAAGAGAGATGGAAAGCAGAAAACCAGATTAGGTATCGATTATAGAAAACTTAATGTCATTTGTAAAACAGATGCAGAACCATTACCTCGAATAGATTCGCTGCTAGATAAATTGAATAGTGCTAAATATTTTTCTACGCTTGACCTCGCAAGTGGTTACTGGCAGATTCCGTTGCATGATAAAGATAAAGAAAAATTAGCTTTTGTTACAACTGAAGGTTTATATGAATTTCAAGTTCTTCCTTTTGGCTTTCGAAATGCCCCAGCAATTTTTATTTGTACTATTCGTAAAATTTTAACTAAACATAAGTGTTCAAATTTTGCTTGTCACTATTTTGATGATATAGTTATCTTTTCAAATTCCTTAGAGGAACATTATGCTCATTTAAGAAAAATATTCCAAATTTGTGAGGAGGAAAACATTAAATTAAAATTTTCAAAATGTGTTTTCAAAAACTAAGATAAACCTTTTAGGCTATGAAATTAAAGAAGGCTGCATTACCCCTGATAATCAAAATATTGAAACTATTAAAAAATTACAACCTCCCAAAAATGTTAAACAACTTCAAAGTTTCCTTGGTTCTGTAAATGTTTATAACAAATTCATTGATTCCTATGCCAAAATTAGGGAACCTTTAAATAAATTACTAAAGAAAGATAAGCAATGGGAGTGGAGTGCTGAATGTCAAACAGCATTTGAATTGTTAAAAAATAAATTAATAACTAAACCTGTATTACAATTATATGATCCTAAATTACCTCTACATGTTTTCTGTGATGCCTCGCTGAAAGCTATTGGAGCTATTTTGAAACAACCTGATAATTCTGGTACTCTTCACCCAGTATCTTTTCATTCTAGAACTTTACGTGAATATGAAAAAAAATATTGTATCACAGAATTGGAATGTTTGGCCGTAATAGATGCTCTTGATAAGTTTTATTATTATTTACACAGTAAAAAATTCATAATCCATACTGATCATGCTGCTCTTGTTTGGCTTAAAAAAGTGAAAAATTTAAGGGGTAGATTATTTCGTTGGTCTTTAAAATTAAGCATAATTGATTATGAAGTAAAATATTTAAAAGGAACTAATAATGTTGAAGCTGACATGTTATCAATACATCCTGTTGCTCAATATATCCAACACTCAGTACATTTACTTGAATTAAATGAGATAAAAACCCATCAAAATTTAGATAATGTAAATCATCCTAAATATAAGAAAGTTGATGGTGTCTTTGTTCTTAAAAAGAAAAATCTGTTTAAAAT
Organism: Trichonephila clavipes; assembly: GCA_019973935.1. Classification (NCBI taxonomy): domain Eukaryota; kingdom Metazoa; phylum Arthropoda; class Arachnida; order Araneae; family Nephilidae; genus Trichonephila; species Trichonephila clavipes. Next base: position 1,303,337 of record BMAU01017014.1, read on the forward strand.
TGTTGTACCTTTTTCATTAAGAAGACAAATTTTGCAAAATGCTCATGAACAATTTGGACATCCTGCTACTCAAAAAATGATAAATTTAATTACTCCTCAATACTATTAGCCTCATATTAACTTAGATATTCCAAAATTTGTTAAACATTGTAATGTATGTCAATTAAACAAAAGGAAAAGGCAAAAAAGATTTGGTCTTTTACAGACTGTACCCCCCACAGATCAACCTTTTGAGTATATCTCTGTTGATACTCTGTTGGTGGATTCAATTACTATAATTCTACTAAAAATTTCTTCACTTAATAATTGATCATGCAACTCGCTATGTTTGGGCTTTTGCTTCTAAAAGTGAAACAACCGAAACCTATGCAAATTGTTTAAAACAACTTTTCCAAATTCAAATACCTAGTAAACTGTTAACTGATAGAAATGGTGCTTTTACCTCATCCAGATTCAAACGCTTTTTAAGAAAATATAACATTAAACAGTTATTAAGTACTTCTCATCATCCCCAGACAAATGGTAAATGTGAACGTGTAAATCAGTCTATTGTAACTAAATTATATATATATATATATATATATATATATATATATATATATATATATATATATATATATATATATATATATATATATATATATATATATATATATATATATATATATATAAGATGTAAAGTAAATTCTTCTCCTACCAAAATTCCTTGGGCCAAAATTCTAGAACAAGTAATCAATGAGTATAACTTAACACCTCATTCAGTCACAAAATTCCCTCCTGCATATTTGTTATTTGGCACTTTACCATATACACCACCATTAGCTCAAAATCAAGTTTACTCCCCAGTTGAAGAAGCCAGAAAATTAGCAAAAGAGAACACCATAAAATACCATGAGAAAAATAAAATTAAATATGATGCACGTTTCATTGATTCTCCTTTTGAACCGGGTGACCTCGTAATTTATGAAGAATTCAACTATCCAAATCGAAGAAAATTATCCCCAATTTTTTCAGGCCCCTATGAAAAAGTACAAAAGCTGCCAGATGTCAATTATGAAATAACCAAGCCTAAAGCGTCAACTAAAAAACCTACTGAAATTGTGCACGTTTCAAAATTGAGAACTTATTACCCTCCTGAGGAATTGAAATTGAGTCATGAATAATAATTACACTAAAAAGAAAACACACACATACAATTACACAAAAACAAATCATTGCCCTTTTGCCCCTCTTAGGTGGACCCCCTTTCCACTCTTGAGATATTTTTTTTTTCTTTTTTACTGTTGTGATGTGTCAGAACAAGAAATGATTATAGATCTTAAAGTGTGCGAAACATGGATCCACCTTCCAATCCATTTCGGATTGTTTCCTATCTTCATCTCGATGTACTGTTTCAGTTTTGGAGAAGTGCGCATTTTTGGATGGAGGCAAGGAAGGGTCTGAATTAAATTCCCCTTCCTTAATAGTCTTGGACTATTAAGTTTACTTTTAGACGAAGTCAAATTTTTGAGACAAACTTGGATGTTTTCATGATGTTTGTCATTGATATTTTGATATTTTGGGCTGCAATTGTTTGAATCTTATTTTCATTCCATTTTAAGTGTTCCTTATTTTATTTTTGATATTGTGTATTTTTATGATATCATGTTTAGTGCTGTTAATGTGTTATTACCTCAGCTGCTCAAGAAAATGTGAACATTTTGGAGCAATATTTTGATATTTTTATTGCATTTTGAAATTTATACTTTGAATGTTTATGGGTACCCATGTGTTACAATTTAACAGTATATGTTGTTTTCATATTTTTCTAGTATCTAATTTCTGTGTTGGAGATCATGCTATGTATGTCATTACCGAGAAGTGGAAGAAGTTTCATAATTAATAATAATTTATTCAAAACTTTAAAACTAATTTCTCTGTAGGGTACGGGTCTGTATCAAGGGCCCTGGTGCACGCCCGCGTCTTACGGAGGGGGGAAATGTAATAATTCCCTCTAGCATTCTCTTTAATTAACTTTTTTTACAATATTGAAATAATCTTTTGATTATTTGGTTCAAAACTAACACTCTGATTTTAATCATAATCGATTAATATTATTTTTCAGAAATTCCTGTCCCACACATCCTATCCAATCAGAGCTAAGATTACGTAGTCATCGCGCACTTGCACTGTTGGTTAAAGAATAAAAACAACTTGTGTAATGGCGTTCGTCGCTCTTCCTTTTTTGCCGTCATAATGTAACAGTGAATATAGCTGTTTCTCCGTGTCTATGTGTTGTGTCCGTCAAGATGTCAATTTTGCTTGTCTCTTGTCCACTGTGCTTTAATATAATCATGAATTTGTTTGTCTCGTCGATGTGAAAGTGTATTATAATTTTGTCCTAAGCTTCGATGTGTGCGCCACAATAAAGAAGATATCTGTTCACTGAAGATGTGTTTTTGATGAAGACCTGCTCACACACGACAAAAGTCAACCATTCGGCCAATACTTAACATAAATATATATATATATTGATGGGGGTCGCCGGTCCCTAGGGATTGCAACTGTAATTTTTATATCTCTGCCCTGTTGTTGTTTACAAGAAAAGGAATTTATGTGAGCGCCTCTCACCCCACCGAAAAGGGTGACACGTTCCCACGCCTAGAAGAAGGCAATGTACCCATAAATACATCATGGTATGGGGTGTTTTTTGGGAATTTCCCGCGCTTGGGAGATGACACTGACCACGAAAGGATATCCTTCCGCTGACTCTAGACCAATAAGAAAAACTGATTGAATTTCTGGAAATAATCCGCTCCAGAATACAGAAGAAACTGCCGCGAAATAAAAGCGGATGCACGACGAATTGACTCACTGTCGGGGGCTCCTTCACACACCAACTTGGTCTGACACGTCCCTATCTGATAGTCACCGCAGTAGGGGACTCTCCGGGCACCACCGTCATGACTCCTCTCTCTCTCCGAAATTATTCAGTTAAGTAATCATGTATATCTTTAGTATTTAACGTAATTTCAATCTTATTCTTAAATAAATTAAGTGTTAATCTAAAGAACGGCCTTTTAATTTAGTGTCCTGTTTTATTTGTCTTTAAAAGATCTAATGTTTAAACTTAAGCTATAGTGTGACGCCAACTGAAATTTAGAACCGGGTTTTATTTAAAATGGATCTAACGAAATAAATTAATCAATTTAACTTAAGTTAAACCGGCGTCGCATTATCTGGTGCCGTGACCAGGATTTTAAATTTTTTTTGGTCGTTAGAAATTTTTTTTACATCTTTTTTTGATATAAACGTTTCTTGATGGATCATCAGGACAAATTTTCATCTCGTGTGCTACTATGTGTTTTATGTATTGCTCGAATTTGATACTGTGAATTTTTTTTCTTGCAGTTTTGGTGAAGGGAAGAGTAAGAGAGTTCAGGGTGCAGAGATGACGCAGGTACTTGTGCTCTTTAATTTTTTTTCTTTTAATATTGATGTGAATTTTTTTTCCCTATGCATGTATTTACGCGAGAGCCGATTAGTTAAAAGTTTCATTTAAATTTAAGAGTTCATGAATTTCTGTTGCCTTGCACGAATGCTTGAATTTTGTTTCAATTTAACGGTTTTCGTTGTGAATTAAACTCGCTAGAAATTTTGTCTTAACTAGTAATTAAAAAACATGCCACGTACACGACAATCAGACCCCCTAATGATGCAAACGGCGTCCGGAAAATTTAATCTAATTGATCTAATTTCAATGTACGATGGAGGTGAATCGTTAGGAATACGTAGGTTCTTGGAAAAAATAAACGATGTTGCGAATTTAGGCAAGTGGCCAAACGATGAGAAAGTAACAATTCTGAAATTAAAATTAACGGGAATAGCTGAGGATTTTTTTTCTATCCGACCCAACCCACAGTCAATTGACAGAATATAACGATATCGCAAGAATTCTTATTGGAAGATTCGAAAAAGCTGTACCTTTATCAACGCGTCTCCAATTATTTTCATCGTATATCCAGGGTCCTTCTGAGAGCGTACAGGAATTTGCAGCACTCATCAATAAACTGGGAACACAGATTTTCCATTCAGGAAATTCGGCTCAAAATACCGTGGTGAGAAATGCGAATGACCAATTGTTACAATCTCGGTTCATAAGTCGTTTAAGAAATTACATCCGCCGATTTGTTCTTTCTCGCGATCCTTTGAATTTAGACGAATCAATCAATGCGGCATTGATAGAAGAGCAGAACATGAAATTAAACCAAATAGCTAGCGAAGAGAGATCCGGTTTGTCGTCCGCACAAACGGAAAATCCAGTTCTTTCAGTATTAGTGGATAGATTAGAAGAAATAAATTTAAGGGTCGGCCGTCTACAAGAGGCAAGTGCAGTTACAGCTCGTAAATCAGGGGGGAACTATTTTAACAGAAGGGAGAGCGTTTTCAAGTGCTTTTATTGTGGAATTCAAGGACATAGACAGGCGGAATGTAGAAAGAGACAGAGGGACGAACGCGCTGCCCGTTACCAGTCCCCCCGGAGAAACGCCGCTAGCGAGTATTTTTTAAATCACCCCGGGTCAGAAGGGAGACATGTACATTTCAGAGAATCTACTCTCCGCGACAATTACGCAGCCCCCAGGTAGTCGGTGAGAGGGTCACACACAAATTCTGGGAATAGAGGTTTTCAACGTTATCACAGGAATGAGACTTTAAACTCCCGTGGAGAAAACCGTATTTAGATTTTTTTCATTCGGTAGAGGAGCGGTTTTCTCCGATTCAATCTCGAGACAATATATTCGATCTACCAATAACAAAGGCTAACGTTAAACATCACAAATTTAGAATTTTAATTGACACAGGTGCATCCGTATCTTTAATGTCTAATTCTTTTTCTACTAAAATAAAAAATGATAACTTTAGGGAATTTTATGTTTCAATTCAGATTAAAGCTGTAAGCGGAGACACGGTAGAAATTATCGGTTGCTATGAAATACAATTGTCATTGGGGGAATTTCAATTTCAACATATTTTTTTTATAACAAAGCAAGAGATTAACGATAATTATTGCGCTATTTTGGGATACGAGTTTTTGAAAGTATGGGATGCAGTTTTAGATACAGGTAAAAACCGTTTATTTAATAATTTTTCAATTCCGCTTATTCATTATTCACTCCCCACGCGTGTGGTACAGAGTAACTTTATAAATGGATTTTTAAAACACAAAACGTGTGTGGGTCCCCATTCGGTCACAAATGTTCGCATACATGTTGAAACATTACCTAATTCGACGTCATTGGCCACTATTCAGAGTTCAGCAAAGCTACAAAATAAAAACATTCATTTAACTAATTCGCAAATTAATATTGATCCACAGACAAATGACACCATCTTAGAAATTAGAAACGATTCAGATAACATAATCACCCTTAACAAAAACATGAAAATAATTACAGTCAATAATTACGAAGACTTTTCTTCTGATTTTCCGGTTTCTCAAGATATTTTACCCCCACTCACGGAGAAAGATTTCAACCTTTCAGGTTTGGACAGTAAAATCAAAAGCAGATTATTTCAACTTTTAATTTCGCACAAAAGTGCTTTCGCTCGCTCTACGGTAGAATTATCCGCAGCCGCTACGGAGCATCACAGAATCAGTTTACAACATGATTATCCCATTAAATGTCCAATTAATTTAAGAAATGAATTTCGACGTCAAATAGCAGATTTAGAAAAGGCGGGGATTATTTCGAAATCTAATTCTCAGTATAATACTCCGGCCTTGTTTGTCAAACAGAAAGAAAAATGGCGCCTTGTTTTAGATTTTCGGAAACTCAACGAAATAACTTTGACTCAGGACTTCGTTACTCCAACATTGGACGACATTTTACATGAAATTTCGGGTTCAAACTATTTTTCGGCGTTAGACATGAAGTCAGCATTTAATCAAATTCCACTACACTTTGCGGACAGGCATAAGACGGCATTCTCTACTCCCGACGGTGATAAATATCAATTTGACAGATTATGTTTCGGTTTAAAAACTCGCCTAAAGCTTTTCAATCAATCGCACAGGAGGTCCTAGGAGATTTATTACACCACGGAGCTTTGGTTTATATAGACGACATTATTTTATTCACTAAAACTATGGATGAACATTTTGAACTACTGGGTAAGGTTTTTGAACGCTTTGAAAGAATTCACTTAAAATTTAATCCGAGTAAATGCCAGTTTTTAACAAAAAGTTGTAAATTTTTAGGGTTTGTGGTAACGCCGGAAGGCATTCTTATAGATAAAGATAAGTCCGTATCAATTAACGAATTTCCAGTTCCAAAGGATCAAAAACCAATTAAATCGTTCTTAGGGTGCTGTAATTTTTATAGGAGATATATCAAAAATTTCGCAAAACGCGCACTTCCCTTAACGAATCTATTGAGAAAAGACACTCCATTTGAGTGGACATCCGAAACGCAGGAGGCATTTGATGATATTAAGAAAGCCATATTGAATCCACCGGTCTTGGCACTACCTGATCAGAGCGCAGAGTTACAAATAACAACGGACGCTTCTTCTCGCGGCATAGGGGCAGTTTTAGAACAAAAATATCCTAACTCTGAAGTCAAACCTTTATATTTTTTTTCTAAGAAATTAAATCCATCACAATCGAAATATAACGCAACGGTTTTAGAATTTTTCGCGATATATACAGCATTAAATTTTTTAGACCTTTCTTGTTAGGCAGAAAATTTAAGGTTTTTACCGATCATAAGCCTCTCGATTGATTTCTTTCTAATAAAAATCCCTCTTCCGAAATTTTCCGTTGGAAATTGGCTCTGGAAGAATTTAATTACGACATACACTACATCAGGGGATCCTTAAATTCAGTCGCAGATCATCTTTCTCGTTATATTAGCAACATCACAATAGCTTTACCGGACTCTAAAGATCTTATTAATATGCAACGCGAAGATTCTGTTTTAAGCACTATCATACAAAAAATTGATCAAAATGACGTTAGCCCACAAATCAGCAACTATTTTATCAATGGGGAATGTTTGTTATGTCATTTGTCCAATCGCCCCTCGAGATCACCCAGGTCTAACACCACTAGAAAGCAGGTCTGCATTCCACATGGTCTGAAAGCTAAAATTCTCGAATCCGTTTATTCAGAATATGGAGGACATCTTAATTTTTTTAAAACATATCATCGACCCAGCGATAACTTCTTTTGGCACAATATGTATAAAGATACTAAAAATTTTGTTCGTTCTTGTACCATATGCTTATCTCGAAAACGCTTTTAAAATTCCCCGGCGCCCCACCAACTTGTTGAACAAAGTACTGAACTAGGAGAAACGTGTCATATGGATATTTTCGGTCCCTTAAAAACCACGCTTAAAGGTAATATATATATATATATATATATATATATATATATATATATATATATATATATATATATATATATATATATATATATATATATATATATATATATATATATATATATATATATATATATATATATATATATATGTATATATATATATAGCTATGTTTATCTATGATAGATGCATTCACAAAATACATTCACATTGTTCCACTACCGGATATTGGATCGAGTACGATTTCAAAAGCTTTCTTTGATAATTACATTGTACACAGGGGTTGCCCACATAAATTAGTCGTAGACAACGCTACATATTTTAAGAGTTCCGAGTTTGTTGAATTTTGCACAGTCATGGGTATTCAAAAAAGGCACATATCAAGTTATTCCGCTCACGCCAACGGTAGGGTAGAGAAATCCAATCAATCGCTAACCAATATTCTGGCATCAATTTCACAAAACACAAACGATTGGGATGGGCAACTCCCGCACACCATGTTAGCATTAAATTCAGCGATCCATGAAGCTACATACACATCTCCCTTTTTCTTGGAACATGGCAGAGATATTCGATTATCTTACACTTACGAAAAGAATTCTGATACACCACAAAATAAGTATGAATATGTCGAGATACTTTTACCGTCTTTGGAGCATACTTTCAATAAAGTTTTAAATAATCTATAGGATCAGGAGGCATCACATGTTGAATTGAGTACGAGAGCGACAAAACAACATCATTACGATTACAAAATCGGGTCCTTGTGTTTTATAAAGACGCCTAACATTAAATCTAATTTATCTCCAAAACTCAGACCTAAGTTCGAAGGTCCTTACAGAGTGATAGAGCGTTTTTCTAATGTCAATTATAGGGTGCAACATGTAGAACAATTGAGGAAAAGATTTAACACGCATGTCAATCGGATGATTCCATTTATTAAGAGATTTTCATATTTGCACTTGAAAAATTTGGATCAATTGCAACCAGACGAGACGGAGGTTAAGAGTATTGTTCCAAGTCCACGGTATAATTTAAGGGCTCGTGCAGGTAATTCGGCTCGTTAATACATTTCCGCGCTAAAATATTTGAGGGAGACTTAATTTATTTTTACAATTTTACGCTTCGTCATTTCGAGAGCACGCATTGAATGGTACCTGTCTCATAGTTGCACCTTGTTTCATGCTATGTTTTATTTTTTTTTTTAGTTATATCAAATTTTGTATTCATTTATTTAAAGATTTCCTGTTATTTGATGAGTTCCAGTTAATTTTTTTTTTATGCAGTTTGTTTTATGTTTTGATTTTATGCTTAAATGACATAGTGTTGATTGTGGTTAATATCAATTTTAACTCTAGATAAAATATTTTTATGCTGTGTGTTTTGTGCAATATCTTAAATAAATTTTGTGTAATGCAAGTGTTATTCAATGATAATCATGTACGTACGTCAATTTTAACTTTAAAAAAAATTTTAAGCTTTAATTTATGTTTGCGGCAAAGGTCAAATTTTGGGGTCTCTGGACACCTGTCATGAAATTTGAATGTTGCGATACATACATATTTGAATTTTTTTTTCTCATCTATTACATAATTTGTGTTGTGATTATTATCTAGTAAATTTAAATTTTTTTTCATACAAAAGGTTCCTCTATTGAATAGTTTTTTTTATGATGATTTGATTGTGTATAAATGTGTACTTTATGGTTAAATTTTGATTTTGCATAGAAGATTAAGATTTTTTGGAAACGGCATTTTGTTAGAATTAATTTATTGCTAAATTTTGTTGGTGTATTAATTTTAAGTGGTTGTGTATTACTAAATGATGCTAACATTGGAATTTATGCTTGTTAAGATATGGATAGAGATGGTTGTTTGAATATTTTCTATAAGAAATTAGGTTGAAACTTTAATATTTTTTTTTCGCGCATGTTTTTTTTTTATGAGAGATGATTGCTAACTTTGACTTAAAATTTTCGGGTATTTCTGTTAAGTGTTTTAATGCTTATCTAAATTCTGCGTTGTTTGTTTTGCTATAGATTTTGAATTTTTTTTTGTTGTTTATTCCGGGGTTTAGATTAATTGTGGTTGTTAAATTAATGTGCAGTCAATAATTGTGTCTCGCTTGTGTGTTAAACTTACTAGGCATTTTAACGTTTGGTCTATCAAATGGTAATTTTTTTTGTCGTTGATGCTAGGCTTACATGTGTTGATTTATGTTATCGCGTGGGTAGATTATTTAGCCGAGTGTTGATGTTGATTCAATTTTTTTTGTTCTGGATTTTAATACGTAGTTCTGCTTGTTATTTGGTAAAAAGCTTTTTTTTTTGTTGTTGGTCAGCTAATGGTGGTGAAAATGTTTCGTCCATTCGTTTCGAAAACGTGGGGAGAGCTTTTGTCCGCTCCCTTTTTCGTCCGTAATCCCCCCGCACGCCATCCGGTCTAGGGCGGGACACTGTTTGTTGATTGGAATTTCTGTTTCTTGGTTACTCCTTGTCGCAGAGACTCTCCTCCCCGCGGGCAGCATAATGCAGGTGTGGAATTTTTGGATGTCGGACTCTTGGCGCCCTAGGGGAAATCCCCCCCACTGCTGTTGCGACAGATATAAGAGATTGAGCAATTTTTTTTTCAATGGGTGTTCGTTTCTTTTTCTCCCCCTTGGTTTCCTGTTTTTACGTAGGATGCTAACGTTGTTGCTATGAGAATTTGAAACTGTTGGAAGAGGATTGGGTGTGAATTTTTTGTTGTTGTTTCACTACTTGTAAGGAGTTAGATAAGTTTGAGTTATATAGGGATTTCGTGGAATATTTGAGACAGTTATTTGAAGGAGATAGATAAAGTTTGCACTGATGAATTTGTTGAATGGTTGGGAAAGTTTTTTTTTTTATGGAGATAGTTAAGTTTGTGTTCAAAGTGTACGTTTATTCGATAGTTGTTTTTTATGGAAATGGATAATTGAATTGAAAAGAAAGTCACATGGTTTATTTGATAAAACTGTTTGATGTACTGAAGGATGTTTTGATTTAAGGATTTTGGGCAAGGGAAATTGAGTTGATATAATTATACGGTATAATTGAGGAAGTTGTTTTGATGTAGATAGGGTAATTTGAGTTAACGATTTGGTACGGTTTCGAGTAAATAAGTTGATGAGCATAGAGGGTTTTAGTTAATGGTATTGTGGAGAAGTTGATTGATTATTTGGAAGGTGCAGATAATTTTAGTTAGTGTTATTGAGTATGTGAGATTTTTGTAAATAAGTTGATTAGCATAGATGGTATTAGTTAATGGTATTGTAGAGCAATTGATTGAAGTATTTGGAAGTTGCAGATAAGTTTAGTTAGTGTTATTGAGGCTTCAAATGTGAACGATCGGAGCTAAAGGCAATTTTGGATTATCGAGGAATCATTTTAAGGTTACTGAGAATTTTGGGTTGGTGTTATAGAATTGTATTTGAGTCATTAGTTACAGGATTTTCGATGAATTGAGTTAGCGGCATTATTGTAAATCGAGGATCTTGTTTTTTTTCGTGTTTGTATCTTTGTTGCGCGTATAGTGAAACAATTTTAGTTTTTTTTATATATTATTTGGACTTGTGGATACATTGTATTACGAGGATTGTTAAAAAGTTATGTTGATTAGTTAAGCGATATTTTTTTTATATATTGGAAACTATGTTTAATTTTGTGTAACACTTGCAATAATTTTCTTTTAGTTAAATTACTTTACTCTGTATATATCGCCTCATATGACTTGGGTTGCATATCAATTTTATGTTTTAATTTTTTTTTCTGAAATTTTCAACTGCACTTGTGATTTCTGGAATTCATTTCTCAAATGGAAATTCAAATGTATTGAATGTGGAAGAAATTTTTTTTTCTCCTTAAATTTTTTTTTAAACAATATTAATCGGTATAGTTAATTTTTTTTTTACAATCGGATTTGCTATTTTTTTTATTAGTCTTAATTCTGCACTCTGTTTCTTGTGTTGGCGGTTGCCGGCGATCGCCATATCGCAGGAAATGGGATGTTATGTTTTGTTTGTTTTGCTTTTGTACACTTTGGGAGTGCATACTGATCACATGCGCACTCATAATTTGCAATTCTAAATTTAATTACAGAATTTTTTTTTAACTTTCATTTGTAACCAATGCTTGTAGTGAAATGTTTTTTTAAATTCCTTAGGCTACTCAGCATTCTTACAGGTTATAAATTTTTTTTTTATCATTTATACGATTCGTTATTTTTTTTTAATTTTACTATGCAAATCTGAATTAATTCCGTTAATTTTTTAAACTTTTATTTGTTACCAATGCTTGTAGTGAATTTTTTTAATTTCTTTGGCTATCAAGCATTCTATGAAGTTAAATTTTTTTCTCCACTTATGCACCCTCATCGTTTCAATCTCTAAATTTTTTACTTTTACTTAATTATTTTCATTAAATATTGTTATCAATGCTCTTAAGTGAACCATTAAAATTTCTTATGCTTTGAGTATGTGAAGAGTTCTGCTAGTATTTTTTTGGTGGTCTGGGACATTCACTTCACATTAGTCGTGTCAAGATTTCGATGTTAAACGATTATGAGGTGTCTTTTTCTGGGTGCCACGCTTGAATTGTATGTAAATGTTTTCACTGGCGTTTATTTCTTATCAATGTATTTTGTTCAATACTCCTAAGTGTTGTTTTTGTGAGTTGCGCAGTTGTTAGATACGCCAATTTTGTATTTTTACGTGTTATTTGTCTTAATATTTTTTATTATTTAGTGGCACACGATTCTTTGTGATTGTTTAGTTATTTCTATTTGTCAGTCTGCGTCTGATATCTTTGTGAATTGTTTAGGTGATCCATTCAGTGATTTTTTTTCTCCTCTTCGTACATTAACGTCATTGTAGTTGTTGATAGTTAATTTGGTTTTCCCTCACGGAATTGGGTAGGAACTTCAGAAATTGATTGTATTTTTTTAACATTCTTATTTTTATTTTATGAGTGGTGAGAGGAGTTGGAGGTTGGTGCTTGGAGTTTTCGACGGCGGTCACAAAGGGCCAAGTTAATTTTTTTTTTCTGATAATTGTTGTTTCATTACTAATATGGTTTCCCTGGGAGACAAAGTTTTTTTTGCAGTTTAGCAGATTCCTTTAGGAAGATCTAAGCGATGATGGAGCGGGATTCAAACAGCACAAGACCACGAACGACTTCAGTGAAATTACGACGTCCCAGACGATTTGTTTCTCTACCATCAAGACGTGGACAGCTGATCGTGAACAGGAGTCTGTGAACAGACATTTGCCGACGCTAGGCCAATTCTGTATTTCGTTTACTTACTGAAATTTTTGTTTTTCATGCATTTTAGTTTTGTTAATCTGAAAGAGGGGAGGAGTGATGGGGGGTCGCCGGTCCCTAGGGATTGAAACTGTAATTTTTATATCTGCCCTGTTGTTGTTTACAAGAAAAGGAATTTCTGGGAGCGCCTCTCACCCCACCGAAAAGGGTGACGCGTTCCCACGCTTGGAAGAAGGCAATTTACCCATAGATACATCATGGTATGGGGGGTTTTTTGGGAATTTACCGCGCTTGGGAGATGACACTGACCGCGAGAGTATATCCTTCTGCTGACTCTAGACCAATCAGAAAAACTGATTGAATTTCTGGAAATAATCCGCTCCAGAATACAGAAGAAAACTGCCGCGAAATAAAAGCGGATGCACGACGAATTGACTCACTCTCGGGGGCTCCTTCACACACCGACTTGGTCTGACACGTCCCTATCTGATAGTCACCGCAGTAGGGGACTCTCCGGGCACCACCGTCATGACTCCTCTCTCTCCGAAATTATTCAATTAAGTAATCATGTATATCTTTAGTATTTAACGTAATTTCAATCTTATTGTTAAATAAATTAAGTGTTAATTTAAAGAACGGCCTTTTAATTTAATGTCCTGTTTTATTTGTCTTTAAAAGATCTAATGTTTAAACTTAAGCTATAGTGTGACGCCAACTGAAATTTAGAACCGGGGTTTATTTAGAATGGATCTAACGAAATAAATTAATCAATTTAACTTAAGTTAAACCGGCGTCGCATTAATATATATACACGTTTAAACTATTTTTTCTACAAAAGAACTTTAAAAAGATTAAAATGTTTATATTTATTTTAGTCTGTGCATGTGTGTGTGTATGTTGGTGTGTATAGAATCTATATAATATGAAAAGCGCCTCTTAACGCTTAGCAATTCAAATCGATTTGAGTTAAATTCTTTTAACTATTACATTTAGATACTTTTAAACATTATCTTATATTTAAAGTTGTTATCCTTTAGAAAGAAACATTTGATCATCAATAAAACGTCAAGTAGAAGGAATATCAAAATAATTTTGTTCATACGATTTAATTTCTCGCAGATCTACATTGAATAAATAAAATTTCCTTTAATTCAGAAAAGTTGTAACTGGTTTAAGAGATATCTTTTACTAGCAGGTGATGATCTCCATTAAAAGAAATCCTTCTTGTTAAACTACAACTTAATAAAAGTTGTAATTATATTCTATAAGAAAAACATTTAAATTATACTTATCCTGCATATTTAAAGGCTTTTATTATATTATGAATAACTGAAATTAGACAGTTACATGAAAAAACATTACAATGAAAAATAACATATGTAACACGTGTATTGTTTCTTTTAATGTTGACATAACATTAAAAATTCCTTCTTGATTATTCTTTCTAGCACATCTGACACTTTCCAAGAAGATAGATAGATAGATAAACTATGCGTGGAAGAGCAAAAAAGTTCTCATCAGATATTTGTTTTTTCATTTAGGTTTTAAGAATATATATATTAAGTAGATGCTTAATATTTGTAATATGAATTAAAATTTTTATATGAAGAATATAAATGAATAGTATTTTTTCATATATATATATATATACTAGCTGTACACTGCCACGTGTTGCTGTGTCTCAGTTTGAATAAAGAGAAATCACATGTTTTCAGTATGTTTAAGGTGACAGAACACCTCTAAAACTCAATTTTTGGTCAATATATCGATTTTTCCTTTTTTGTCTTATATTAAAACGCAATCCCTTATCTTTGTAAATATGTTAAAATTTTGTTTCTATCTTAATTAGAAGCCGAGTTACAGCTTTTTCAATATTACTTAATCATAAATTTCTCGGACCCGAAATAGTTTATGCTAACCGGAAGTGGTCGAGTTATTTGTTTACGTTTCTCTTTCATAAAATATGACATGAAATATTATAATTAATATACAAATATTTAGTCAGAAATTAAAATAGAACATTTAAGAATAAATATAAATGTATTTGAAAATACAGTTTTCCTTTTTTATGTGTAAAACCTGACAGCAAGTTTGTTGTTTTGACTTTGTTTACATATGCGTTTTATTTTCATGCTGAAAGAATTGACAGCGTAAAAAAGTTTATTTGATTGTTTTATTCTGCTTTATTTTAACTTAAAAATGGTTAAAAGTATTGCTAGAAAGCGCAAGCGGCAATTTTATGGTAATAAATTCACAAACACTTCGAAAAAAATAGCACTTCAGCATTTCCTGAATGTACTGCTAGCTGTTCTAAGTTGGGAAAAAAGAGTTTCTCAACTGCAGAAGAAATGCCTGGTCCTGTGTTTGGTAACAGAATCGTTGACCTTGAACTTATTGTGGAAGCTTTTGCTCAACTTTGCTGCCCAATATGTTTTGCTGAAAAAGTAGTACTATTCGAGGATTCCAGATATGGATTGTGCTCCCATTTTACACTAAAATGTAAGTGTTGTGCATTTGCTTCATCAAATAAAGTAGTAAATGCACCTGTCATAAATACTAGGCTAGTATATGGTATGAGGCAGATAGGCAAAGGTTTTGCTGGGGCATTTAAATTATGCACAACATTAAATTTGCCTCGACTAACCAAAACTGTTTACAAAAATCAGGAAGCAAAGCTTTTAAAAGTGGTTCAGGAAGTAGCTGAGGGGAATCCATGATAAAAGCTGCTACTGAAATTGTGGAGAAACAACAGAATCTCTCATCCGATATTGTAAAATGTGGCATATCGGTGGATGGCACATGACAACGAAGAGGCTATACATCTATGAAGGGCTGTGTTGCTGCAATATCAGTTGATACTGGTAAGGTGTTAGACATAGAAGTTATGTCGTCCTACTGTCAAACATGTAAGAGACTTCAGACTATGCCAAGAAACTTTGAATATGAGTCATCAAAAGCCGACCACATATGTCAGTGTAATTTCACAGGCTCTTCATCAAAAATGGAAATTGTGGGGGCTTCCCGAATATTTCTTCGATTTGAATAAACCGCAGACTGCAATACACTCAATATTATGGGGATGGCGACTCAGAAGCTTTCATGAGTGTGAAAGACACTTACGGATTAAACAGTGTGACCAAGTTTGAGTGCATTGGCCATGTACAAAACAGAGTGGGTTCGCGTCTGAGAAAACTGAAAACTAAAACTAAAGGACTGTCTGGTAAAGGCAAATTAACTGATAATTTTATTGACCGACTTCAAAACTATTACGGAATTGCTGTTCGCAGCAATGTCGGTAACTTAACTGCCATGCAGCAAAATGTAATTGCTGCGTTATATCACTGTGCATCAAGTGATAAGAAACCGATGCATGGTCAATGCCCAATAGGGAAAGAAAGCTAGTGTTATTTTCAGCGGGGGTGGCAAATGGAACAAAATGTTTCACAAAATATGCTGGTTTATCAAATGATGTTTTAAATAAAATTAAACCAGTATATTTAGAACTATGCGACAAACAAATATTAAGTAAGTGCTTGCATGGACGCACTCAAAATGCCAACGAGTGTTTTTAATGGAATAGTTTGGCAAAAAGTACCGAAGGAAGTATTTGTTTCGCTCAAACAATTAAATTTGGGTCGTATGATGCTATTATACACTTCAATGAAGGACTAAATGGGTGTCTAAAAGTTTTTAATAAAATGAATATTGAAAATCCTGGGGTGTTTACCTTACGGGGATAGAAACATTTAGATAAATGCAGAATCCGTGAATCAATTCATAATTCAGACCCCAAAACAAAAAAACAGGAAAATTTTAAAGAGCACTTAAAAGAAAAAAAATTAGTGTTTTAGAAGTCAAAGATGGGGAGAATTATAAATCTGGTGCATTTTAATAAGAAAGTAAGTGTTTATCTTGTAATCAGAATAGTTTAATGTTATTTTTGTCGTTTTTCTCAAAATGAATTTTTTACATTTTTCTTACCGCAAAACACAATATCTCAAAAGGTTATTCTTGAATGATGTAAAATTTTTATATGCATGTTTTTTAAATACTTATACAGGGAATAGACCATTTTGTGTTGAGTAGAGATTTTTTTATATAGCAATAAAGTAAAAATTACAATAGCTTTTAAGAAAATTTCAACGTATAGAATTCTGAAACACAATAAGTTCCCAATGTAATGGTCATATTACAAAAAATAAGAGTCTATTCTCTAGATAAGGTTGTATGTTATATTATTCAATTTACAAAATGTCAATATATTTATTTTATTTTCAATTATCATGTTTTGCGTAAAATATTATTTTTGCTTTTTTTTTTATAAAATACCCATTTGACAGTAAAAATGTGCACTAATAAACCTTTTCTTGGGTGTTTTTCTAATTTTAGAGACCCATAAGGTCATAAAATATGCATTTACTGGCAAAATTCTGGTTAATTCAAAAAAATTTCTTAAAAAGTGTATAAACATTTAGATAGATGCAGAATCTGTGAATCGATTCATAACGCAGACCCCAAAACAAAGAAAAACAGAAAATTTTTAAGAGCACATTAAAAGAAAAAAATAGTGTTTTAGAAATTAAAGAGAGAAAGGATTATAAATCTGATGTATTTTAATGATAAAGTAAGTGTTTTTCTTGTAAGCAGATGAGTTTAATGTTAATTTTTGTCGTTTTCTCAAAATGAGTTTTTTCACATTTTCTCACCGCAAAACAAATATCTCAAAAGATTATGCTTGAATGAAATAAGAATTTTATATGTATGTTTTTTTTAATACTTATACAGGGAATAGACCTTTCTTAGAGTTTGTGTTGAGTAGAATTTTTTTATATAGCAATAAAATGAAAATTACAATAGCTTTTAAAGAAAAAATGTCAACGTATAGAAGCTCGAAACACAATAACTTCCCACATAATAGTTATATTACCAAAATAAGAGTTTATTCCCTAGATAAGGTTGTATGCTATATTATTCAATTTACAAAATGTCAATATATTTATTTTATTTTCAGTTATCATGTTTTGCGTAAAGTCTTATTTTTGCTAATTTTTTTTTATAAAATACCCCTTTGACAGTAAAATTGTATACTAACAAAAAAATTCTTGGGTGTTTTTCTCATTTTAGAGACTCATAAGGTCATAAAATATGCATTTATAGGCAAAATTCAGGTTAATTCAAAAAATTTTCTTCGAAGGTGTTCTGTTACCTTAAGATATCTGACTACATTCGCAACCATGATTTAAAAAAAAATGGATAATTTTCGTAATATTTAGTGTCACTTAGCTTAGAACACATGTATAAAATTGCTTTAAGGACATTTTGTCAAAAACGGATAGTTAAATACAATATATTTCGGCAAAAAATTAACTTAGAATACCCTTTTTTCCAAATGTTCTCCTTTTGTAGAAAATGCTTCTAATATAATAATATAGTGCCTGTATATAGCGTTGACATCTGTACAGAGACACAACTAGGAATTTTAAAAAAAACACATTATTTTCAGAGTTACAAACAATTGTAATAATTACACAGTGTTTTTCTTAAAATCTCTCCCCTCTATTTACGTAAAACATGGATAAATCCACTTCTAAGATATTCTTTAAAAATTCTAGTTGAGCCTCTGTACAGATGTCTGAGCTATATACATGCCCACTATTATTATAATAGAAACATTTTTCGCAAAAGGAGAATTTTTTTTTTAAAATTGGTCATTCTACACTGATGTGCAAAACTTAAGCATCAATGTAAAAATTAAGCAGATAACCATGAAATTGCAGAAAAGGAGGTCTGGATATCAAAACAGTGAACACATAAGTCAGTAGAAACGTCATGTGTATGCAAATATCAGGAACGAAACGTCAGAAGTGACGTGAGCGTACGCAAATCGTGTGATGTCGGCGCGGGCTGTTCAACAGTAAATTAAAATGAAAGACGCAGACGCAATTCAACATATTCACTGCAAGTGTCAGTGAGTCAGTTCGTGAAATATGGCTAGAAGAAATCACCTGGACGACTTCACACGTGGAAGAATGATCGGAAAGCTGCAGGAGGGGCGTACCGTCACCAGTGTAGCTGCAGAGTTCGGAATCAACAAAAGTGTCGTTTAGCGCGCTTGGAAAGCGTTCCAATCCACAGGTACAGCTGTTAGAAAGGTTGGTGGTGGCTGCCCTAGAACAACTGCAGGGGATGACAGATATATCATCCTGCAGGCGAAAAGAGGCCTACGCCTCTTTTCAGCAAGTGTCATTGCTCAGCAACTCTCTTCAGCAACGGGGCGACAAGTGTCGCGGTTTACTGTGGCCAGACACCTTCACAAAGGGGGCCTATTCCCCGTCGTCCTGACCGCTGCCTCCCGTTGAAAGTTGACCACCGACGCCACCGTTTGCAGTGGTGCAGAGAGCACAAAAACTGGACAACTGTCAATGGAGTCGTGTCCTCTTTACGGATGAGAGTCGGTTCAGTACCAGAAGCGATTCTCAACGCGTTTTGATTTGGAGAGAGATCGGGACACGGTTTTATACCAGTAACATCAAGGAAAAACACCATTACGGTGGTCCTAGAGTTCTTGTCTGGGGAAGTATTATGCTGAACGGGCGAACTGAGCTCCACATTTTCGATAGAGGGTCTGTAATAAGGGATTGCTATTGTGAGGAGGAACTTCTTCCCCATGTGCGTCTGTTCCGAGGTGCCATTGGCCCAGACTTCATTTTTATGGATGACAATGCACGGCCCATCGGACTCTTGCTGTTGAGGAGCTGCTGGAAAGTGAAGATATCACTCGAATGGATTGGCTAGCGTACTCCCCAGATTTAAATCCCTTCGAACATGTGTGGGATGCTTTGGGGAGAAGTATTGTTGTACGCTTACATCATCCGGAGAACACCCAACAACTCAAACAGATGCTGATTGAAGAATGGGCACTCCTACCGCAAGAAATGTTGTGCCAGCTGGTTCTGAGTATGCGGAGACGGTGCGAAGCAACCATTGCAGTGAGGGGAGGGCACATACCATATTAAGGAACATCTGCTTGTTGTTCTTTCTGTTGGATAGACTATCATGAGTCACGATACTATGCGTTCAATAAAGCTTGTTTTTGTTTGGATTCCATACCGTTTGCATAGTATTCCTTTTTCAGCGCCGATGCTTTCTTTATCCTTTATGTACATAATACTCACCCTCATTTCTGAATTTATGGCTCTCAGATGATTTTTGGTGAAGTTATGGCAATGAATCCACCTGTTGCTTAAGTTTTCACACCAGTGTATGTTAATGTTTTGTCATAATATTGTACTTAAATAATTTTTTTACTGTAATAAAATTCTTAAAACAATTTTATAAACATTTTCTAATCTAAGTTTTACTAAATAAATATTATCCATTTATGCGCTTTTGGAAAATCACGGTTCCGAACGTAGTCGGATACCTTAAACATTTGCATTCGACGTATGATTTTTTATTAAAAAACTGTAATAATATATTTACAGAAAACTTTCCCCTTAAATGATATAATTTGTAAATCAAGTACTGGAAGTTATTACAGATAAATTTTGCCCATATTCTATGAACCTAAATTTATTTACATTGTCTTCATGGTGGAGAAGTTTGAAGACACGTTTTAAATGGTTCCACTGTGGATTCCTTGAGGGCAAAGGATTAGTTTCAGAGAGATTATGGATATTTCTGTTAAATCTGAGGTGTGTCTACAAATGCACATTTCTACAAACTGTCATTTTGAAGCATGAATTGTATTTGCGGATGTTGTATAGGGAATGTTTTGATTCAGCAGTATATCTGGCAAGCAAAGTTTTTAATGGTTCTGGTGGTTCTCCAAGTAGAGGCAGTTTAATTTGTTTAGTGGTACAAAACATTCATTTGGCTTTTCTTTTAAATTTAGGAACATTGCCATAAAAATACACTTTAGTCATTATGCTGATGAAAACATGCTGGTTCAACCTAGAATCTACCACTGGGTTATAAGGGAATGCAAGGTGACTGTCATTCTGTGATTGTTCACCACTAAGTCATGCTTGAGAACTTATGTGCTGTTTCTAGTTTGACATCTTTCAGCCATTCGCAACCTATTGTGTTCCTTTTGTTGAGAACAGAGCATGTCTGATGTTGCAAGACACGAATACGGTGCTTGCAATTTTGCATCCTCAAGTCCAGCTACATGTTGCTGCTGTGCCCTCAGCATGTGTTTGGGTCATTCCTTATGTGTTTTCCTCATCTGCTGATGCCCGTTCTTCCACATTTTGTTGTGCAATACATTTGTTGTACTATTTTTGCCATGCGAGTAGGATGACAAATTTGATTCCTGGCGAGGCATTATTTTATTAAAGAAACAAAATCATATTAAATTTCAAAGCATTAAAAAAAAGGAAAAATCAGGAACAAAAAGAAACGGAAAAAAATAAATTATTTATCCTTATGAAATATTTAGCTTTAACTAATGAAATATTTAACTTTAAACGTACATCTATTGACACAGCTCAATTCCAACACAATGAGTGGCTGAAGATATTTTCAGTCGAATACGCCAGGAAAATTCTAATAAAAACGTGGATTTTGCAGCAGTATTCTACGCCAAGGTGTTGATATTGATGGCACTTATTTGCAATTTACAAATCGATTAGCATTAGCAATAGTTATCAACAAATTTAAGGGCCTATCTTTAAAAAAACAGAGTGGCTTTTATATCTAGACACAGATTGCTTCTCACATGAACAATTGCCATAAAATCTGGTAGTAAATAAAGTAACAAATAAAAAACCACGCACCTATACTTTCAAGCTACAATTTTTAATTTTTAGGTATATTCACCATATAACCCACATCCATTTTTACAGAGAAACCGAGAATGCGCTTGTGCAATGCTCTATGTTTTTAAATCCTTTATTCGAGATATTATTCCAAATTTTTGAAAAAAATAGATTAATTCTAGAAATACAACCCTTTAAGTTCATAAGGAATGTCATTTCTTCTAAATAAGCAGTATTTGGATAAATAAAACTCAAACTCAGTAGCGCAACAGCCCGTAAGAGCCAGGGACCTACTATGCCCATCCCAGTATACGTGACCATTGGCGCTGAAGTGCATGAGCAGATGTCCCGATCAGGTGGTCAGTCTGAAGCGATTTTTGATAAATGCCGTAGTTTAATTCCTTTTATGCTAATCCATGTGTGTTCTTATTTTATTTTTTAAAGTCATCATCTTTATACACTCCGTGTAACATGCACCCATGAATTCCGATCTTATTTTACGTGTTAAAAGGGCGCGTTATACGCCATATTTTATGGTATTTGTTTTCTAGGTACTTAAAAATTAGCATCGCCACAGTCCAATTGCTGCCATGCAAATCACATGAATTTCCATCCAAATCTGATTTTTTTCATAGAAAAAATCTTAGAATCTTTGTTGTTTAGATATTATGGTGCGGTATACATGGCACGAAATGTGTTTTGGTGATACTGACATATATGTACCGTAGTGTGTTCCAGATCAGCAGTCATCAATTGGTGATCCGAGAGAATTTTTGGATGGGCCGCAGGGAAATTGGGACATTATATATACGTTTATGAAGACTCGGCAGTTAAAAAAAAGATGAGCAAAAATACAACATACTCGTATTATGGAATTTGGATTTTACTTTACTAAAAACTTTTAATTGCCAATTTTAACGATACTTTCAGATTGAACATCAAAATTTGAAACTAAGCTGTGGTAATCATAGTAAATTGGTGCAAAACACTTCCGTCTGTAGATCATCGGTTTGTTATTGCTTCTTATGAAGTTTATTGGTTCACAAATTATGAAGTTACACATTAAGTGGTTCATGATGTGCTGATGGTTGAAAATTGCTGTTATAGAGTAGGCTCACAAGACAATTTTTTATTTGCACAGAGATTGAAGCAACTTAAAATGTATACCCATATAAGCACTGTAAAATTAACTCTTTGATCTCAAATAGAGACATTTTAAATTTATTTTCAAACTATGGAGACAATTTCAATAATTTTAGATTCATAATATAAGGACAAAAAACCATAATAACTCGGAATAATCTATTAACAAATTACAAATGAAATATGTGTAGAAAAAATTTTTTATGTATATTTACACACACTTTTTTATAAAAAAAAAATCATACCTAAAGTGCATGCGGGTAAATATATTAGAAATGTAAATATTTTTTCTATTATTTCTTTTTAACCAAACTGATCCACAGGCATGCGTAGCTCTGAGTTCAGCTAGCTATAACAAACTCAAATGTTAAAAAGCTATAAAAAATTTAAAGTTCAACATTTTGATAAAATCTACAAAACTGTTCCACTCAAAGGTACTATTACAACTATGTCAACCCAGATTTTGCATGTGTCGTACGCGGTGAATTAACAACCATGTGATTCCTTTCATATAATGTTGCCAATACGGTTTCGATGATATATAAATATCACAGCAAACATAAACATACATCATAAAATCTTAAATATCCAATTTGTATTTCAGAGTAATATAAAGTGAAATGTTGGAATAGGAAACAAAATAGATCATTTGCGAGTCTAATGTTACACAATCCCAACTTTTAGAAATTTTAACAACTACTCAAAGAAAAAATTCACAGTCAAGAGCAAATAAAATATTATTGCGTACAAACAGACATAGAATGGTTTACCCTTAATGAATGTATGCTGCAGCATTTGGTGATGTATTTTTGATATTAGGCAAATAGTCGACTAAAAACCACAACACAAGTATAAAAAAAAATAAAATTATATATTAATTTAGCTTAGGATCACTAAAGAAGATAAAATAGGTAGATGATTTCAATCGGTACAGTACTCCTTTGTGGAGAGATTTTGAAATCACGCCAAACAGATCTATTGCATACATACAGAATTAAAATTAGTGTTTTATACATAAAATTTCATTCAAAAAATATATATCCCGAGCTTAAAATAAATGGAAGAAATGAAATACAATACTAAAGTTAATTGACATAAAATGAACTGAACTATCTTTATGAATGAGAAAGCATAATTTGGAAAAAAAATTACAATCCTACGACCATCTGCTTCTTCGATACATATTTGAGCCATCTGTTTAGCTTGTTCGCTGATGCTTATTCCAATTTGACGTGTTCTTACCCCTCTCACTGCTTTTGCGTGGTCAGTATGATGACTTAAGTTAAATTTTTTGCAAATCAATTTTATGTACTGAAACCGACTGACTGCACTTAAATAGGTTAACTAATGTTCTAAAGCCAATCAAATGAGTCAATTATAGTCAAGATTACATTACTTTAGTGTAAATATGATCGGTTAGAAGTGGTTCGGGTAATCACATACCAACTCAAACAAGAAGCTTACGTTTGTCCCAATTAATTCGAACAGTATAGTATAGTATAGTATATATATATATATATATATATATATATATATATATATATATATATATATTAACAGTTTAATTTTACATATACATTTAATGTCAAGTTTAATAGTTTAATTTGAATTTTTTAATTTTTAAATTTTTGAAATTTGGATATTTTCCGATTAATTTACCAAGTTGCAATAGGGGAAGGTTGGTGCCATCAAACTAGTTTAACTCCACTTATTGGTCCTAAGTCCGAGGTTGCACTTGGATATTTTATAAATTTTTTAAATTTTATTTTATGATTTTTTATTTTGTTTGGAAACGATGGAATATTAAACGATATTTTAAAATGATTTAGTATTATAAGATATTATCTTTTGATTATTGTGATTGATTGTTGATGATTGATTTTATATCTTTAAATATTTAAAAATATGTATATATATATATATATTTAGTATTATAAGATTCATATATTTCAATATGATTGATTTTATATATTTAAATATATATATATATATATATATATATGAACTTTTGATAAGAAGCCACAAAATATATTTACATATTTTTACGTTTTTACAGAATATGTGTTAGGCTCCTTCGTATGTCATTTTATAAGAAATAGTATCCGAATGGTAAAAGAACTGCAAAGTAATTAGTGAACGAAAACTGTAAGTCTGCTCAGAATAAAATAGTTAAATCGAATATTAATAAAAAATAATCAATACAATTAATGAGTGTGGTTATTAAATTTAAAAACAAAAATATTATCATGCATTTAATTAGTTCACTTCTACAAAAAATTGTTAAGAGACAAAAGTAAATTGAAACTTTCTTCTTTTTCTCATAAAGTTTTAAATCTATCATTCTTGTTTCGGTAACTCTGATAAAAATATTTAGTTTTCAATTAAGATATGTCCATTCGTATCATTTGAATTTAATTCTTATTGAATAAAAAATTAAATTGGAAATAATATTCACTTTATATTTTTAAATTAATACGATTGCAATTTATTAAATGAGATTGAAAAATGCCGAAACAATTAAAATATTAAATCAAAAGTAATATAAAAGATTTAATGAGCAAAAAGTTGCAAATAACTTCAATCTGTTTTGTTTTATGTTTTTAAGCAAAACATTTATAATCCTTAGACATGATACAGTAGGAAAGAAGAAGCATAGAAAAATTCAGAAGATTTAAAAGTTGTAGAATGCAGGGAAAATCAAGTATGATATTTTATGTTTAATGATGGCTGGCTTATTGTGACATTGCAATTGAATATCTCGAATGTAGTGGCACTTTTACACTTAAAAAATAATTCGGTTTTTTCTGTTTAAAAAATGAAATGAGTTAAATATAATACTTCGTGTAGATCGTTATAAAGAGAAATTCAGTTAAATAAGTTCAAAACCGAGAATATATAATAAAAGAATGTTTTTGTCATTTCTCTTACAATTTAAATATTTGTTTTTTTATTAGAAATGCTTAATACTTAATTTGATCCACGTTTTTGAAACATAAAATGGAATGATGCTGACTGTGTGAATATCTTTCTCAGCATTTTGTAAAACAAATGGGAAAAATAAATAAAATAATTAAATAAATTTATAAAAACAAATTATTGATAAAATATTATATATTTTAACAATTGTAAATAATTGAATTAATTTTACGTAATTGTTGACATGTTAAAATTAAAATTTTTAAAGATATTAGGGTATTAGTTTGTCTTCTCTCAGCCGTTGTCGAACAAGGGAGGAGCACGACTAAGGAAGTTCATTTAGGGTCGAAACTTGGTGTAGTAGTGGTACTCCTTTAGGATGTTGAACCTCAATGTAATGTCACCGAATGCCCTGCAAATTCGTAGAAAATAGTCTTCGAAATTCATGCTTACCTTTTAAAAGATTGAGTTTTAAATACCGCCAGCGATTCAATGGCAGACATTGTTGAACGCTTACTTTCTACTCCGGTGGATATGTGTGGTTTAAATCCAATCAATTTAATTCTACAATTCATTTATTTTTTTCTTAATTTAAATAAATTTATTAAAAAAGGACTTAATAAAAATTTCATATAATAATAAAATAATTAAATTAATACTATGTAAAATATATATATATATATATTATCTTTATTATATTACTTATTAAATAATTAATTTAATAATAATAATAATATAATTTATAAATTATTTATATTATAAGTAATATTTTATATATAGTATATTATATTTCCCATGAATCATTTAATGTTTAATATTTATTATACATTATATTTTAAATAGTATTTATTAATATATAACGTATTTATAAAATATAATATAAATATTTAAATAATTGCAGTATTTTTTTTTACTTTATAAAATACAAATTAGTTACATTTAATATAATTAAATATTTATTATATAGTATATTATAAATATTATTTATTAATATATAAAAATATGTTTATATAAAATATAATGTAAATATTTATACAATTACAATATTTTTTACTTTATAAAATACGAAAAAAATACATAAAATGGTATTTAATATTTATTATGTATTCTAATATTAATAATATTTATTATAATATAAGAATGAATTTATATAAAATATAATATAAATATTTATATAATTATAGTAATTTTTTACTTTATAAAGTACCAAATAATTACATAAAATATCTTTTAATATTTAATAAACTTTACATAAAGAAATTTAATCAATTTTAAAAGAAATAATTAAATCAATTGAAAAAGTCGACTTTTGTTCAATTCATGTAATTATATAATAAAAGTAATAAAATAGCATATGTTTTATTAATATAAAAAATAACATGTATTTCTTATATATTAACAATTTAATTATTTTATAATTATATAAAGTATTTAATAAATCATTTTAATTAAATGTATATAATTAAAAAAAAGTTAATGAATTGAAAAAAGCTTTGATCGCGTGATTCGAACCCTATCCGCGGCACGTTAAGCAGGTGTCCTACCAAATTTGCTACTGAGTCTCTGGGAATAATTAAACCTTAATTATATAAAAGCTAAGCATGAATTTCGAGGGTTATTTTCTCCGAATTGACTGGCTGTTCGGCGGAATTACTTCGAGGGTTGAACACCCAAAATGAGTACTACTATTACACCAAGTCTCGTCCCCAAACAAATTTCCTTAGTCTTGTCCTCCCTTGTAGGAAAAACTTAAATATTAGATGATTACAACAATGTAATAAAACATAGCAAATATATTTGACACATGATAAATTAATAACAAAGTATTAAAGAGATTTTGGAAAAGAAAATGACATAAAAAAATAAATTTAACGAATGTACTTTTTTGGAAATAGTCCAGATTTGCTTTTGTCCAATTTTTTGTGTATGAATTGCATACAATGTGGTGAATTATGTTATACCAACTGATGGCGGTTTGTTGTTACTTTTCACAATCTGTTTTTCAAAAATTATCTGTTTAAAAATATGGTCACAATTACTTCAACGATGCTTTGATTAGTAGTTACATAAACACTCCGTAACAAAAACAATTAACGATTTTAAAGGCAAAAACAACTAAACATCATCAATTTTTTTCATTTTAAAAAGCGAGTTGTGGTTACAAAATGATTTATGCATAAGAAAACGCAATGCGTAATGCATAATTAAGGCTTAAAGTATTGAGTAAGTTTCTATCAAATCTATTTCGATGCAATGTAAAATCCCTTTACAACTTGTACCTTTCGAAAATGCATTATCATAATTATTTTCCCAAAGAGGAAATATTAATATAAAAATATTCTCTTCAAAAAGTTAATATGGCTCTACTCCCTTTATGTATCGCATACTTAAATGTAGTTAATAATAGATAATTATGCAGTTTATCAGTTTTCGCTTGTAGTTGTTTCGTAATTGTGGATTTTATAAGCAATGCATTTGATTCAGTACTAAGGATCAACAGCTCTCTTGAAAAACTTAAAAAGACTTGTCAAAGTACCACACTGTTATTAAAATGATGCTGAAATTCTAATTGAAATGTCTTTGAAGCTTGAAGTCACAGTATTGGCAAAACATATGTTTATCATTCCCGCTGATCTAATTATGCTTACTGTTTTATTAGTCTGATAAATTACAAATGGTTTCGTAAAATGAATAATCATATTATTTTTTTATCATGCTTAGAACTAATATTGTAATCCCTGACCTTTGCAAAACTGTTTTCAATTATTTATGTAACTATATGATTTTTTGTAAGAATCAAGTAGTGCTGCTAATTCTACTTCTAATAAACACTGATTAATCAATGTAACTATATGATTTTTGTAAGAATCAAGTAGTGCTGCTAATTCTACTTCTAATAAACACTGATTAATCAATTATGGTAGTAATAAAGTTATATTCTTAGATCAAAATTTTTCAGAAAATAAACCTACAAAATACCTCATAAAAGAATACACAAATCAATAATACTACGTGTAAAAAAGCTCTAATTTTCTTAATTTTATATATATAGATTTACAAGATATATGTTGCTATATATTTTAGATTTATTCATCACCGAATTTATAAGCAAGGTTTACATATATTTCAGGCATTGCAACAGATATACAAATCGATTCAACTTATGAGAGTTATATTTCGCTTCTGATTGATACTATCGATGTTATTTTACTTTCACCCATTTGACAAAAGATATATCTTTGTCGGAACCAATCATCTTCAAACATTTAGATATTTATGTCCAATTAATTTCTACAACGATAATCCTTCTACAAATTGGCCTTTCTCTTTTTCGAAAAATTTAGAAAAAATACCTTTTTTAGTTAACGTTAGAGTATTATGCATAAGGTATTAAGAAAATAAATAAATATTCAATTATTATGGGAAGTTACATGTGAGTAATACCCACACGTAAATTAATTATAAAAATATTTGAATAAAAATCATCTCTAGGTAAGAAATATTTGTAAAATTTATATAAAAATTATTAAAAAATAATCGTCTCTGAAGTATTTATAATTTAAGAAAATTTTAACTGTTATCCTGCTTAAGAATTTTATATTTAATGGAAGAGTAAATCTGTTCGTAACATTTATTAAAATATTATTTTGTATAATTTTAAATAAGATATAATATTTTAGCTTAAGTGCAAACACAGTAAAAGTTTTGATAATTGAAATAAATTCTTTTGAAAAATTCAAAAGATAAATAAATGTAATAAGATATAACAAACTTCCTCTTCAAAATAACTTATCTTGTATTTTAAAAGGAACTCATCATTTACTAATTTAAATAGCTTTGAAAAACTCTTAAATGAGAGGCATGAATAAGCCTCAATGGCTATGCATTAATTGATTATTTAAAGGGTGTTTTTTTAGAGGTATAGAAATTTAAATTGCAATAAAACAACGATGTATTATTTGATTGACATGAATTTTTTTTTATTCGAAAGAAAATCTTGTGGCGTTATATTTTAAGCATGATGTCCGGCATATGACTGCCATGGCTGCCTCGGATGTAGTCCAATCAAGACGTCCAATTTTCGATGACTTTTTCCAAGGTGGCAATAACACGGCGAATGTTGTCTTCCAAATGGTCAAGCGTTTGTGGCTTATCCGCATAGACCAATGACTTTACATATCCCCCCAGAAAATAGTTTAGCGGTGTTAAATCACGAGATCTTGGAGGCCAATTCACAGGTCCAAAACGTGAAATTAGGTGGTCACAAAACGTGTCTTTCAATAAATCGATTGTGGCAAGAGCTGTGTGACATGTTGCGCCGTCTTGTTGGAACCATAGCTCCTGGACATCATGATTGTTCAATTCAGGAATGAAAAACTTATTAATCTTGGCTCTATACCGATCACCATTGACTGTAACGTTGTGGCCTTCATCGCTTTTGAAGAAGTACGGACCAATGATTCCACCAGCCCATAAAGCGCACCAAATAGTCATTTTTCTGGATGTAACGGTGTTTCGACATACACTTGTGGATTAGCTCCACTCTAAATGCGGCAGTTTTGTTTGTTGACGTAGCCATTCAACCAGAAGTGCGCTTCATCGCTAAACAAAATTCGCTTATGAAAATCGGGAACAACGGCAATCTCGTTTTGGGCCCATTCGACGAATCTACACCTTGCTTGATGATCGTTTTGATGAATTGCCAAACCAAACTGAGAATAAATCACTTGACAGCTGTTAAATCGGTCGCCATCTTGGAAAGTAATGCCAACTTAAACTTCTATACCTGGAAAGAAACACTCTTTATAATCTTGTAAATAGGTTCGTGACAGGGGAAGGCAATGCATAAATATCTCTTAAATGATTGATAGCATATAGCATTTCTTAGCAGTGCCTACTGTTCCATTTTTATTGCATATTATAAAGAAAAATAAAATTTAAGATATTTTTTTTAAATTATAAATGTTTGGGTATGATGATATATATATATATACTTGTTTTACAATAATTTACATTATATGATGACAATGTATTATTTATAAAAATAATATGGTCTGGGACTAATGGCATCATTATGCGTACATGCAACATCAGTTATAATCTTGGGAATGGTATTTCATGCTATAGTATTTGTGTAATTTGTTGATATATCAAAGAATTTGCTACTTACTTTATGGTGAGCAACTTGCAACTAATATTTTTAAAGTTTTCCTTTATTAAAAAAAGAAAAGTTTCGATTTGAACATTCTTTTTTACAAATACTTTATTTGATTACTAAGTTCTATCAGTCCTACATATAATGCCTATACCGAAAGATACTAACAGTTTGTTGGGGTCATTGTTTTTCTATGTCCTTTTATCAGAACCTGTATTAGAGCTACGAGTATCATCGAGTCATCATCTTCCCTTCTGCATTTCCTGGCTTTGACATGAGCCATAGTGGCGAACAGAACACAATTGCTAGCCACTATTAGTGAGATTCTACCTGTGTCACTAGGAAATATTTCTAATACAACTTGTGACCTTCGATACTATGGTTGAGATTCTGTTGATGTACTTTTGTAACTAGGATTTCTTACTACATCGAAATATCCTTTAACAAACGATGATACTTCTAACTTGTGCTTTTATTGTAGTATGACTTCCTTTTCTCTTGTCTTTTACGATACTCCTTCTTGCTTTGAGAGAGAGAGAGTATTAATTTTCTTGAATCATTTTTTTCAAAATTTGTTACATCCTTCTTTAAAATGTTTAGAGTAAATTATGGACAATTTTAGTTCTTTTCCTTTTGCTTAAAGTTTTGGGGATATAAGTTAACAAATTCAGTTTTATCAGCACAATGATGTTTGGAAAATTCTACCTCTCGATCTTCCAAATTCTTCAAAGGAAAATATATTTTTTAAATTTTTATCTTCCTCTATGTAACCAATATATTTGAATCATTCTCCGTCAAATTTAACACATTGTAAATAGGGTTTCCGTTAGAGCTGATAAGAGAATTACTGTAAATTTCTCAGCGTTCTTCGATAAATTTAAGATATATGCATTAGACCAACGTTTCTCAAACTGTGGGGCGTGCCCCGGGGTGGGCGATAATCGAACGAGGAAGGTGCGAGCATATGGGAAATAAAATATTTATAAAAAAAATAATTTACTGGAATGAAATAAAACAAAATATTTTCTGACAGTATAAAAATGCACGTTTACACTGATATAATTGTATATATAATCTGGAGCTATACGCTTCAAAAATAAAAGCTTCTACTTCAATATCTCTCTCATTAGCTATATTTGATCCTATAACCCAATTAAAAACACTGTGTTGATCTACTGTAATCACATGATGAGATATTTTCTTATTACGTTTTCTTTTTAAACCTAAAATACTACACTTTCAGAGAAAAACAAAGCCCAGACCCAGAGTC
This sequence comes from Trichonephila clavipes, assembly GCA_019973935.1. Taxonomy (NCBI): domain Eukaryota; kingdom Metazoa; phylum Arthropoda; class Arachnida; order Araneae; family Nephilidae; genus Trichonephila; species Trichonephila clavipes. The sequence goes on from BMAU01017014.1 coordinate 1,335,222, forward strand.
AAAAAATATTAGGAAGATACAAAATGCATTACTGTTATAATTTTTGTAATACCGGATATTAGCTGTAGACAGTAGAATATATTTGCTGATCATCTGTTTGAATTCAAATTTTTGGAATGGTTACTTCCTAACACTCAATTCTGTGTCTGCTTTTTATTTAGAGAAAATGTGAATAATGTATTTTTGTTGCGTTTTTTTCTATGTAAGAGTTTTTAGATATTTGGAAAAGCACAGCGAGCACTTTGAAGGATTACTTTACCATGATTTATTTTTTATGAATATTCTCAAACATGTAAAAAATAATGAAAAACATTTTACACATTGTTTTAGAACTCACACCCAGATTATTATATTCAATGCACTTTTAACTCGGAAGCGGTTTCGCGGGGCACAAAGCGCAAGAAATCGTTAATTCTTGAAAATTGTTTATTTGTAACCAGTGACCTTCACAGAGAATCCTCCTATCTCACAGTTTACATTGAAACTAAAATGCAGTCGTCACGTATTTTCTTTTTTCTTTTTAGGAACACTAAACGTTTTTTTTTACATACAATTCTTTACAGGAATTATTCACAAAAAAGGTACTTATTTTAATTGAGTTCCCCGCGCGACCACTTTTGTTCCAAAATATTTTACATTAACATGCTACATCCCCCCCAAGAACAACTTGGTGGTTTCGATTGCCTTGTTGTAAGGCTTATCGTGGTTTATAAATGTAAATGAGCAGAATATATAAAAAAAGAAAAAAAAAAAAAGAAAAGCAAATCTGTGATCTCTATCGAAGGAAGCTGAAACTGATCAAGCAAAGGAAGAACCTGCTGAAATAATGCATATTAATCATAATAGCGAAAGTAAATTCCCGAAAAGCGATGAACTTGAAACAAATAGAAAATGTTCAAATGCTACCTAAAGAACTTCATTAACTATGAAGCTATAAGTATACCAGAAGACGAACATCGCCTTGTCAAAAACACACTAGCAAGCATAAGTGCAAAGTGATATTTGTCGATCATCAAAGGACAGTAAAACTACGATAAATTGAACTAAATATGACAGTTTTGCCTGCGAAAAACATTTCTGTAATAATAGTGAAAAGTGTCTGTGATTTGTGTCCTTTATTAAGGTGACGCACATTTGAAGCAATTTAGTTCAGTTTTATTGGAATTTTTCTCAAATTACCAAAGAAAAATTAAGAAGTCCATGAAAGCAGGGGTAAGTATACATTTTCTTAATTAAATTATTCACTGAAAACTCGATTTTTATAGTGTAAAATAAAAATAATTATAAATAAAGGATTGGATGGTGATTCAACCATCCCACACGCTCATTAACTTTAGTATCGAGTGTGTGCCTTTCTCTCCAGGGTTAAAAAATTTTGAATTCTTCTCGCTTCAAATATTAAAAATAATACAATTATTATTCACCGGAATTTTATATTATTTTTCTTTTTTTACAATTAATTCTATTTGCTAATTCTGTGAAGCCTAAAATTACAGTTCGCTTAAAACGAATTATAATATAAATCAGTGCCGGTTTAAGCTCAATTCGGGCTCTGGGTATAGAATATCTTTGGGTCTCCTTAGCTCTGGTGGATCAAAATTTATAACCAAAGAATCTGGTTAAGTCCAGCTTGTCTGGGCACCTGGGTTCACGCCTGAAGCGCCCAACGGATAAGCTAGCACTGATATGAACATTTATTTTAAAAAATCATTTTACATTTCAGTAAAAAATGATGCGCATTTGGGTTTACTCTCCTTACAATTCAGCTATTATATCGTTAATAATGTTTTAGTTTTCTGAAAAATAAACTCGTTCAAAAAACGGGTACTTCAGCCAGTATATTTTTAATGTATCAATTCTGCTCAAGGTACTTTATAACTAATTTGATAATACTAAATTAAGAGCAAGTTTAAATAAGTATTAGCGACTTCCATGGAGCTTGTCTTGCAGAGCACAGTTTTTCGAAGGAAGGCTTAGGATTAAAAATTGACACTCTATTATTTTTCTAAATTTAATTGAGATCTATATTTTGTCTTCAAATCAGCCACATAATTTTTAAATATGTTCCAATTTAAAAATTAGAGAAAGAAAAAGTAACATAATAATATTCCTATTATACTTAAAAGTAATTTACTTAAAATAAATATTACTTAAAAGCAATTTACTTAAAATAAATATTACTTAAAAGTAATTTACTTAAAATAAATGTTACTTAAAAGTAACATATACAAAATTTTTAATTTATTAATTTGTTCGGTTTATAGTTAAGATCGAATTGTAGTTTTAGCGTCAAAGTGTATTATTATTGCATTCAATACATTATTATTGTATAAGGGGGGCGATAAAATATTATGTTTGAAAAGTGAGTCCCCAGTATTGAAAGTTTGAGAAGCACTGCAATTGACTGTTTACTTTTTCATATATATAAATTATGAAGCTTCTAAATAATTCATTTTCCCAATATCTTATAGGAACTATATTTTTCCTACTCCGGTATAACGAATTTAAAAAAGATCACGCCACACACACATGTTTTACGATGGTAAGGTCAACTTATTAAGCATTATCAGGAACTACGACGTTTGAATGTTTTCCGTTTCAATGAGCTCACTTCATGTTGACGTCATACTCATATGACAACGATAACCTTGTGTTTTCAGCAAATCTGCTCAAAGCCTCATATGATGTCATGGTCACACGATAAAAGCAAACACGTGTTTTTAACTATTCAGTTCATGAGCTTCGTTGCTGCCAACATTTGATCTTTTCAGAACTTTTCTCTTAAAAAGTACAAATTTTTAACAATAATAATACATATAGGTAGACTAAATACATTTTATTAAAAATTACATGCATAAAAATTTTTTTTTCGTAATAATTAATGAAATGAAAGTTTATGAAATTATATAGTTTTTTATCTAAGTTTTACAAATTAAACAACAAATACATTTAATTTGACGTATGTTTTGAGCTCTATGAAGAAAACCTATTTATCTTCATTGTGTGACCGCCATGAGTTGAGCCCATTCCCATTACCCATGTCGCGATTTTTAAGTTTTGCTTTCTTCTAATAGGAATTTTTCGGAATTTCCATCAACTTCAGAAACTCTTATATTTTTTATTGTATTTGAATGATTATTTTCCATCATAAAAACATAATTATTATCTTTATACGTTATTAAATTAAATATTTTACACCTTATAATTGATTTTTACACTAGTTATTATTTTATATTGTTTTTAAAATTGCTACTGTTGAAACATTTTAGCTCAATCATTTCATTCTGTGTAATACATCCAACCTTCTCTTTACAAATATTTCCGTTGTTTGTAACAATTAGAACACTTTCAACTAATTCCATCCTACCTAATGCAAGGCATCGCATAATACCTTACATTACGGGATAGTTTATTCTAAAAAGTTGATATCAATGCATCATAATTTAGTTTTTCAACGAAATTATTTGGTGAAACCTACTTAAACCAGCAACCAATAAAGTAATATTTTACTTTTTCAGACATTTTTGGTCTTTTCTGATCCTTTAAAATAACTTCTAGTTTAAAATCCTTAAATTATTGATTTGTTACTCATTTATTAAAAAATATTCTAAAGTGAAAAAAAATATATACATATTTTTCAATTGCTTCTCTCATTCTTATAATGCGTAAACGTTTTCGGGGAAAGACTTCTGAATATTAACCCCTGTCACCTCAATAAAATAATTTTAATCTATTTTTAATCATTTGCATTTCATCCGTTTCTCTGATAGCTAAGTGAACAATATTAGGTGACAAAAACTTCCAAAATGTGTAATCCACATATGTCCTAGAATATTAGATTTGGTTTTGTTCTCAATCATTATTAAATACAAAATTATTCGATTTTCCTTGTGACTAATGTTAAGCATCGGGTGATGAAATACTGATTTTTGTTTCATTTGGGATTTGCTAACATTTTGATTGGTTCTGAAATTTACATGTCCGTTTTCTGCTTCAATACGTAATTTTTGCTGCTCAAATTCTAATTCGCTTTTTCGTTTTCGGTTCTCACGTTCTTTTTTGCTTGGGTACTTCAATTTCTTCTTGGTATTTACGCACATCTTCTTGATGCTTCCATTCTGCACTTTTTTGTTTTTCATTTATCATCGTATTCCACATTCTTTAGCGCATTCTTCATCGTACCTTTTGCTTGCCAAAATTATCTTTCTTTCAAATCGCTCATCCTATCTGACTCTGCCATTTACTTCTTCCACTTCTTCAGCTAATATTTTATAAATCACACTTTTGTCTGTAAAAAAAAGAGAGATTTTCGCACTAATTAAAAAAAATTATTAGAAGCTTAAAATTATTCTTTGATTTCAGTTCAATAATTTGAAATAAATTTGACTATTTTTTTAGACTAAACTACGTTATTTTGATAAATCTATTTAAAGTACTAAATATATATTGAACTTTAAATAGATGAAGTCATTTTTTCCTTTTGCATTAAAATTATTCTATAATAAATTTATCACAGTGAAGTACCTTCAAAGTTAAGCTATTTTTATCTTGATTGTTTGTATTAGGTTTTAAGGATAGTTATTCATTTGTACAAAACAATTTTGCTTCTGATTTATCTTAGCTTCTTGTGTAGTTAGGTACATAATTTTGAAATTCATTAGGTATTTTTAAAAGACACACATAACACATTTAAAAGATAAAAACTAATCGGAACTCATCCTATGGATGCATCTTTGATATTATCATATATTTATAAAAACGCCTAGCCCTTGCCATTCAGCTGGATACATTTTGCCTGCAACAAATAAAGCATGCTTACACTTAGCATTGGTTTAAATGAAATATTAGTTAGGTTTTGAAGATGTTACTTTAGAATTTTCAATAGATCATACCCGAATAAAACATATTTGAATTTAAAGTAAAGTATATTTGATGATTTCTGTACTTTTCCTTTTGAAGTTTTTGGTGATATTTTAATTTATTTTTAATTCATAGCAGTGAAAACTTTTTAAAGCTGAAACTCCTCTGCTTGTATATCCAATTTTAAATTCAAGACCGAACTTATGCAGCTTGTTTTATTTTCTCATACTGCAAAAAATGTATAACGAAAAATAAAGTATTACGAAATTATCCTAAAACGAAATCCCTTACCAATGATATATAAATTTTCCATGATTTCTATACAAACAATAGACCATGCACACACACAGAAAGAATTGAGAATATTTCAATTTGTATTAAAGTAAGACAACTACTTCTGAAAACATATTTGTATTTCATGTTACCCGGTGCTTTATGAGACCCGCGATATTACACTATTTAACATTATTCATTCTTTGGCTTAAATAAAATCAAAACATTTGTTTATAAATGACAAGCGTAAATCAATTTATTGTATGTTTAATGAAAGGAAACATTCTGCCTGTACTTCTAGTTTATTTCAATGAGCAACGAGATAAATTTGGTCCGTTCACATGGAGAATGTAATCCATCTTCTCAAAGGGTGGCATTGGATGCAATCAGTCAGAGTGCTACGGTGATGAATTGACCTCTCCTCTTATTCAGTGGTTTATAAAACAAGTCTTTATTCATAATATTAACAATTGCGTCTTACTCCGGTTCATAGATCAAGAAAATTGATGATGGTAAATAATGAAAAAATGAAGTTGGACTTTGGTATTGTCATTTGCAACATAGTAATTTTTTTGAATGTTTGGTGAAAAATTGTTGATGACTATATAATACATCTAACTTGTTTCATAAATCTAGGTGTTAAATTACACGGCAATGTTGGGATTAAGGATAAGAAAAAGAATGGCATCGTTATCTATGAATGTTATCATTAATAATATGCTGATGCTTATGTACAATGAGATTTTATGTCCGCTCATGCAACCTATAACGGATATATCGTGCAATATAAAAAGTAAGAGAAACTTTTTTGTTTATTACTCGCTTCTTAGAAGCCAGTTGAAGTTCATACAGAAGCTACTCAATTTATGTCAAATAACTTCTTAAAGAATTTTCTGATTTATGTCAAATATATATATAAAGTATAATGTATATATATTTATGAAGTGTGTATATATATATATGTGTGTGTGTGTATATATATATGTATATATATATATGTATATATATATATATATATATATATATATATATATATGTATATATATATATATTCAATGTCCTAAAGAACAAAAAAAATGAATCAATAATGGATTTGATAACCAAGAACAACAAACCAAAACGTAAGTAAATATATAAAGTGTCAATTTTCCAAAATTGAAAAGAATTATATTTTCTAGAGCTGTCACCGACATTGGGAGGTAAAGTAGGTTTAAGCTTGCGTTTTATATATGTGCAGATAAAGAAAGAGAGGGGATAGAGAGAGTAAGATAGGGAAAAAGAGAAAATAAAAGATGCACGCACAATTATTTAAATTAACTTTCAAAATATTTGTCGGAGTTAAGTAATGAAAATCATAAGTTAATTACCTAAAAATATGTGCTTGATTTTTTGAAGTGAATCTTGTTTCGGCTCGAGAGTGAATGAGAAAATTGCCAACATTTGCGTAACAGTGAAAAAGCGAACGGATTTAGTTTCCCCCATCCCTCGAATCGTCGCCTTGGTAAGGTGAGAGCCAGAGGAGGAAAATGGGGGGAGCGGGGATGACTTGGGTCATTTCGGTTAAAAAGTTGGACAATTGCTCAAGTCTCCGACTGGTCAACTTGCCCTCCTTTCGATTAGGGCTCCTTTTCTCCAGACCCGGGAACATTATCAGTGGTCGTATCAGTTGCAGTGTAGACATTCCGGTGTAGACAAAATAGCTCTCGCAGAAAAAGCGTGTCTTTTTTGAAATTTTCTTTAGATTGTTGGCTACATGGCGACGTGTTCGGTGGCTAATTCATTTCTTTAATTTTCATTTGCATTGAATTATTATTAATTCTAGTCAGAATGTCTAAATCAAATGAACAAAGAGGAAAATAGTTTCGTGAAAGAAAAAAAAAGAAAATCTAGCAGCAAGTCCAGTCAAAACAGTGACAAAAAACAGAAAAATAATGCAAATTCATCAAGTGCAACTGCCAAACTCGATCACAGTACATGAGAGAAAATCAAGCACGAAAATAAAAACATTGTAAAATACTCTCTTAATGCCGATTTTAATGACAAACAGGAAAATAGTGTAAATTCATCAAATCTCCATCAGAGTACACATGAGAGAATATCGAGCATGGGAAAAAAACATTGCAAAATACTCTCTTAATGCCGAGTTTTAGGGATGAGAATGCTATGGAAACTCTTCTTATGACAGCACAGATTAATACGGACTTTATGAACCACCCTGTGCCGTCAACTACAAAGCCCTCAACAAGTCTAGTGCAAAGTATCAGATCGTGGCTGGCGTTTTATGAGTTCGAGCCGAGTACCACTTAAGACCCGCTGTGTAGGGGAGCGATGCACGTTAAATCTGTCGAGAGCTCAAATGTCCCCCGTTGGTGTGGTAGTTAAGAGAGGGGGTGCCAGCTCAGTTGTCAAATACGTCACTTGACCATGGTTCAAAATTTCATGGGGCGTCGCAAAAAGCCCTCATATAGATGAACAGTGCGCCGTTAATATTAACTCACCCATAAAAATGTTTAGAAATATTTTCAAAAGCTATTCGTTGATAATCTTTTCGGTCACGGGTGTTTCGTTTGTGATAGATTATATTTTAGAGATGATTTGAGAACGTATTTTACTGGGCAGAAAATTATTTTACAGGAAATTAATTTAGAAGACATTAAAGAATGTTACAATTGCCGACAAAGTTTAAGTAGGAAAATTATACCAAATTTATCAAAATATAAAAGTTTTGTATACGCAGAAATTCCAGCATATGTTCCTATTTTGTATTTTGAATCAGAGAGACTAAATTCCACACGAATACTTTCCATGCAAATTAAGCGATTCAGACATGTACGCTGTCAGTTTGGAATATTAGAGGAAATAATCAATGTTTCAACGTTTTCAAAGAAATTTCACTTCTATCGCGTGGCGTTCCACGTACAATTTTTTTCTGTATATTTATTGATAGTTTAAAAAAATAATTACACTAGTAATGAAATCATCAAAAAATAAAATAAGAATTAACAATTATAATAAGAATCATAAAAATTAAAATTGGGTGAAAATATTAAGTTAGTACCATAGCATTATATATCGATGAGAAACACTTTTCTCATTTTTTCTGTTTTGCAAAAGAAAAGATTAACTTCTTATTTAAAATTAGAAGATAAAAGGTAAGGAAACAAATTTTTCCTAGTATATCAAGATATTTCTGAAAATATTTGAATATATTTTATATTGTCCAAACTGTTAAAATGTGCACCGTAGTAATGCTTAAACTTGGGAATGAATTTTAACATTTAAATTAGTGTAGTTGTAATATAACTTATATAGATTTTAAAAGAAATAAAATTTTTAGTTCGTTTGATAGTATTTACCACAACCTCCTCTGCATCAATTATATATATGTTATTATTCCCGAGTAAAATTCAATTATTACACACTATTGCTTTCCATATACACTCTACCACTATTATAATTCATATTACAATCATTCCGTACATATTAACAAATTAATATTAATAACACAAGCATCATAATGTACTATAACAAAAAAAAGCTGTAGAACAAGTCGCGTGAATATCACATGTTTGAGCATCGATTTATGAGCTTAACTAATTGAGAATTCATGCTGTCATTTCTCTAAGTACTCTCTAACACACTCTATACGCTGTCTTACTTCAAATATAAGGTTGTCTCACATTTGGGCACTTGTCCCATTAGAAATTCCCGTGCTTAATAGTCATTAACCTTGTTCTCTACTAACTCTGTTTTAGTATCAGAACTCTACCTAATATTGCATACTTTTGTGCTATGTTTTATAGCTATTGGTATTAAAATACAATTAAATAAAATTGGGATTGTTAATTTTGGCTTGAATGTTCTTAAGTGAAACAATATTCAGTTTATTTTGTGTATTATTTTAAAGTATTTTCATACTTAATAGTTTTAAAATTGTCTCAAATTAATTTTGTCAAAAAATATATTGTTTTGAGATTTTCTACGCGTATTATGGTGTAGATATTACATTAAGAAAAAAAATTTTCTTTGTCAATTATTTTCATGCATACAGTACCATGATTTCTTTTGTATCTGTTGCTGGGGAAAAGGGGACGGGAGGGGGTAAAATTATTTTTAATTCTTTTAGAAAATGTTTATTTAAATTTATTACAAATCAATTTCAGTACTTATTTTTTACAATATTAATACATGTTCTTCTTCTTTTAAACTTTGTTTCAACCAAGTAATATAGTTAAATAAAGGGTATGATTACATCTTAAAACTTTCAATATTAGCTCTAAATCTATAGGTTTGATAATGTGCATTACGTTGGCTTGTACTGCCTTCCTATTTTCTTGCGAAATATTTTATTTTAATGTGGGCTTAGATTAAATTCGTAATACAGACTACATACATAGACGCAAACATCCATACATACATGTTTGTGTGTATGGTTACTTTTAATTTATACTTTTAATTTATCAGTGCTGCACAGAGTATTTTATAACTATTTAATTAATGCTAAATTAATAACAAGTTTAATAAGTATTAGCAACTTGCATTGACTTGTCTTACAGAGCAAATGTTTCAAAGGAATGCTTAAATGATTAGAAATTGACCCACTGAGTTCTTTCTAAAAAGAAAGCTGATATCTATATTTTGTCTTCTAAGCAGAACATTTTGCAATATGTTCCAATTTAAAAATTAGAGAAAGGAAAAATAACATAATAATTATCGTATTACTTATTTTTTTTTGCTTAAAAGCAACATATACAAAATTTATTACTTATGTCATTAATTTGTACCGTTTATAATTAAAATTATTGCTTTAGCGTAAAAAAAGTGCATTATTATTGCATTCAGAACATTATTAATGTATAAGGGGGGCGCGATAAAAATTGTGATTGAAAAGGGGGCGTCAGTATTGAAAGTTTGAGAAGCACTGCTCTACACGGTTGTCTTTAGCTGTTGTGGGCTCGAGCTCGTGATAAGCCAGCTGCGATCCGATACCTTGACCACTAGGCTACCGCGGCCAGCAATACGGAGCAAAACCCTATTGAAAATAATGGACAGAATACTTAAGTTCATTACAATTAAAAGGTAAACTTACTTAAATATTACTTTAAAAATACAGAGCCTGCACTAAACCTAAGTACAATAAACAAGTTATTACCAGATTCTGGAACCAAATGCAAATTGAAAGCATGAGGATAGTTGAATAGTAGCACTTAGTAAAAGAGTATGAAAAGGATGGGAATAAAAAATCAAAAAGATTGTTTACATGCTACCAATACTTTAGGGACACTAGGATTATATATAAATTTTAAAAAATAATAATAACTTAAGTAATTTTATATAATATTAGAAAAATATTTGCATTATTAGATAGCATGTGCCTTAATAAGGACAAAAAAATCGCCCTGATTCTGAGTCATTTTAATTCAAGTATTACCTTATACAATAACGTTTATTTAAAGAACACTAAGGAGACAATATCAATCATTAACAAAATTGTCTTGTAAAATTGTAGATCCCAAGTATTGTACTCAGTACTTTTCTTTTCTTATACACTTTTTCCCCAAGTGAATAAATTCAATTTATCGTTTGGGGTTCAAAAGCAAAGATAAAGGGAAGAGAAAGGAGAAGGTGTGCTTTTCCTTAACATTTATATATCAGAGAGAAAACCCTTAGTAGAGGTACTAGCTCTCTCACCTGAACTTTAAAGAGACAAGAGATAAGGATGACTGAAGGGAAGAAAACTTTCCAAGGAAACGGCTGACAAGAGATTTTTTCAGAAAGAAAATTGTGCACCTCTTTTCCTTTCTCAGTATAATTAAGGAAGTAACGATCGTGTCATATCCAACCATTAAGTTCTTGCTCTCCATCTTCCGAGCTAATGACTGTGGTGTTCTATCTATTGGCTTGTGGCTGATAATACGAGTACTGAAGTGACAGTACATTCGCTTTGAAACTGCCTTTTCTTCTCTTTTGTCTAGAATATTCATTGGTGAACATAATTATTCAAAAGAATGTTTTCTAATGAAACTATCAAACAGCATCTTAAAAACAAGCTATAACTTTTAAATTATAACTTTGATTAAATTGTAGCCTATGCCTAAGTAAAACTAAATGTTATCTGGACAAATTTAATTCGTTGGAAAATGGGAATATATATAAAAATGGAAAGAGTAATATTCAGTTTGTGGGGAGAGCTACTTTGTACTAATAAATTTTAATTTTAGAAGTATTTTGTAATATGCTTTGTTTAGTCTCTTTTAATAACGTGAAAACAGATAACTATTTATATCGCATTTTGAAGAAGTTATTCAAACCGTTATAGTTTTTATTTCATTTCTTTTTTAAAAACGAATTAATTGCCAATAATGGTTTTGATTAAAAGTTTATCATGGAATGAATGTGTTACATCTTGCACGATTTAAAAATGTAAATAATTAAGAATTATTCCAATATGAAGGATTAAAACATGAATTACAGGTGGTGTACTATATATTTAGTTTCCTCTCAAAAGTGACTGAAAAAATTATTTATCGCTTAAAATTCATTCATTGCTTCTACTTCCAATCATAAGTAACTTAATATTTTCTACATCATTATTTTTTCACAAACTGTACTCAAATAATTAAATATATTTCTAACAAGGATTAGTTGAAAAATAATATAAGAGCTTTATAAAAATATGTATTTTGATTTCTGTGTGTGTGTGTGTTCCCTCCCTCCTAACATTAATATTAATTCTTGAATATTTTTCAAATCATATTTGGCCTATTCTTAGACACATTTAGCTTACGAATTTATTTTTACTAAAATTGCATTTCTCTGCAGGTAAAATAAAATTCCATTTCTTATGGCAAAAAAAAGTAAATTAAATGTTATATTTTGTCTCTTACTTGTACTTGATGTTGCATTGCTATAAACGTTTAATATTTAAAAAAAATATATTAATGCCATTGTAGAACGTATACATTGATTTATGTATAGAAAGAGTCAAACTGTTAAAGTGAAGCAACACATATCACTGTGTTTCTTTAAACGTCTTAAAATCTTATCAATATAAACGAAACTGCTGAATAAAAGTAAAATTGTTATGTTTGTGGTTAATTAAGAGTATTAATTATCAAGTAAATTTGGAATAAAAAGTTACCTCCCCCAAACACTTAATTGATTGACAATCAATATAAACATTATAATAGTAAGACATTTTTTCTAAAAAATAATGCTCTTTTTTAAAAATTTTTAAGTAAAGAAAAATTAGCTAAATCTAGGTGGCCTTTTATCATTTTAGCTCTAAGTTTAGTTAAACATATATACATACATATATATATATATATATATATATATATATATATATATATATATATATATATATATATATATATATACTTAAAAATAATGAACGTTATTTGAATTCAATGAATTTAACTAAAAAAAATTATTACAGTTTTATTAAAAGAATTAACCTTTCAGAAATAATATATATATTATTTTAGTTTTAAAGAAAATCAAATGAGGAGTTTAAAACTGGAATTGGGACTGAAAGACAAACCGATGTTAAAGAGTTAGTAAAAATGAAGGCACGGCATGGCAATTTTGTTTTTGAAAGGTAAAATCGAATGTTTCTGATTGAAACCCCGTATCAGGTTGCAATGCGGAAAGCATTTCTGTGGTATGTGTAATAAAATTTATAAACTACATTGCTTTTTATTTTTTACGTATTGGTGGCGCGCTTAAGCTTTACATTTTGAGCTCTACAATTAGTTGTTATCTGCTTTATGTATATACAACATGTTATAATTTTATTTTTCCTCCAATAGTTTGATGAAAAGATATTGTATACATTACTTTTGTAAATGTATAGTTTAAAATCTGTAAATGATTCAATTAATTTGCCCCCCTTTCATTTATTGGATTTTTCTTTTATATCTGTTCTTTTTCAATGCTTTTGTATTAGCCAACAGATAGACTAAGGAAGCAGATGAAGTATTGGTACATTACTTCACTGGTACATTATTATTGGTATGTTAAACATTTATTTTTATCTCTAATCCAAATCTACACATGATTTATTTGACTCTCTCAGTTCTTTTCTTTATATTCAAATAACTTATCTTACTTCGATTTCCAATTTCTTTTTTTTTGTTCATTTGTAATTAGTAATATATATATATATATATATATACTAGAGGACCCGACAGACGTTGTCCTGTACACACAATTTTAAATTCAAAATAAAAGATTTTTGAATATTCGATACTGCGATCGTAACGCAGTCTGCCGGATCCAATGCAAAAAATTCCAAGATAAACAATTTATAAATAAAAAATTAATTAAATAAACATTTCTAAACCGAATTTTAAATCTAATCCATTCTCGAGTCCACTGGAACAGACAAAGACTTTCATCAAAATTGGTCCAGCCGTTTAGGAGGAGTTCAGTTTCAAACACACGTGCAGAAGAATTACATATATAAAGATTATTTGAAAAGATATTAATTAAAAATGCTGAAAAGCGTGAATCGCATCTGCATTTTCGTAACAATAAAGACCGGGTTTGGCCAGTTTGGCTGCAAATCAATTTTCGACGCCAACTTACGTCTTTTTGAATTCCTACTATTAGCTCACGATCTCTATACATATTTTATTTGTTTGTTTGTTTGTTTATTTTTCTCGGTGGTATTTTCAATCGTTAATAAAATACATTTAAAATGGCTCAATTGAGCTGAAATGTAATGTACATGATTATTTTGGATGACAATACAATAATTTAATTATAATTAATAAAAATTAATTGATTAGAAGTAATTATTTTAAAAATTACAAATACAGCCACGTTGGCGACTTAGCGATCTTTTTGGCGACTTATGTCAAAATTTGAAACGGTTTTTTTTCTCACATGTTAAAGCATTAAGTTGAAAGGAAATTTTATATACACGATTGTGTTGGATGACACGATACTTTAATGATAATTAATAAAAAGTAATTACCACTTCATGTTGTGATTCTGTCATATGTATATACATATTTATATTAACTGCAACTATTTTATAAAAAGTAGCTAAAATAAATTTTTTCTTGGTTGATCTAAGTAGGAATTGATTAATTTTTTTTATATTACTTGTTTATATCAATAGCGTTATTACAACAATGCAGGTGAATGTTGAGTTGCATTTATTGAATGTTTTTAATTAATACATTTTAACTAATTGCGATATCAGATTGAGTTATGAATATAAACCATTCTCGAGATTACTTAAACCCACACAAAAAATTTATCGAAATCGGTCCAGCCGTTTAGGAGGAGTTTAGTGACAAACACACACACAGTAGATTGTTATATACAAAGATATATATATATATATATATATATATATATATATATATATATATATATATATATATATATATATATATATATATATATATATATATATATATATATACTCTTCCTTAGATCTCAGTTTCAGAAAACATATTTTAAGTTGATTATTTACTTTTAGTGACAATTTGAAATTCCTATTTTTGTTTTTAGATGAGATATATGTTTATATAGAAGCAAACGTTGGAGAAACCCAAAAGCATGGAAACAAACACATTCGAATGAAGATTTCGACGCAGAAAGCGATATTCTATCAATCCCAAATCTCTTTTCAACCCAGTTCAAAATTCCTCGAATGACCTACAAAATCGATTGGTTAAAGAATTTTTAAACCAAATTGTTAGTTATGTTGGAGGATTAAGTTACGTTACTTCATTTTTAAATTTGACGACATGAGACCTTTGAAAAATTGTAGTATTTTTTTATCCACTACTTCCTCTGAAAGGTAATTAATAGAAATATAATTCATAACACGGAGTACGTTTCAATGCCAAAATGAATACAAGGGAGCTTTTGGAAGAATTAAGACTGTCACTGCACGAAAATACATGGAAAAATCAATTTTTCAGTTTTGATTTAAACATAAAATACCATTATTTTTCTTTCTAAAGCAAATTAAGTTTTTGTTCTAGCTTAATTAGAAGTGTTTTTAATATTTTGTTAAAAAGTTGTTTAAATCTGTCAAACCCCAAAACCAAAGATCACGACGCCCCTCTCAAATCAAAGCAAATGACACATGCTACTTTTCAGCCTTATCAAATAGTTTAAATTGATTATAAAATAATTTATTTTGATTAGCAACTTTTTTCAGGAAATAAATGAAGTGAATTGTTGTAAATATTTGTTTACTTACAGGCTACTTTTTACCTCGTTAAATGCAACGAATTTCTGCTATCGTGTGCACTAGTGTTTTCCATCAGAAACATTAATAATAAAACGTTTATAAAACGTTTTTTAAACTCCATTAAAAAATAAAATGTTTAAAAAATGAAACTGTTTGGAAAATAATGTACAAAAACCAAAACTTTCGAGGAATTAAATGTTGATAACAGTCAGACAATTTCAACATATCAGCCTTAAAAGCAAAGTTAGGTCTGTTTAATAAAGAGTTTGCTTCTTTTTTAGTTTCATTTGAAAGCTTCTGGGAAAAGACTGACATTGTATAGTTTTCTGATGCTTTGAAACAACATTAATTGCATAAAATTAATATAAAACTAAGGTATTTACACATAAATTTTGGTCGCCAAATCAAGGGTCTGGCTACAAAATTGTTAATATGTTGTGAGTTTTGTGGTCTTATTCAAACATTTCTTAATATCAAGTTTACTAAAATAGTAGTTAATCACAAAAAAGGTACCAAATTATATGAACAATAGATTTTCATATTCTATGAGGTCTATTTAAAAAGAAGCAATTGCAAAAATATTCTGCAGACTTATGAATTTGTCACCTACACCATATGGTTTACGATTCCATGCATACCTTAAATAATGCAACAGATAATGTAACCAAAGTGCCTATGGCATTAGCTGCTGCCGAAACAATATAATTTAATAATGGATAGCCAAATGTAGCAGTGGCTATTGATGGTACCTGGCAAAAAATGGGCCGTACTTCTCTAAATGGTGTTGTTACGGCAATTAGTTTGGACACTTTGAAAGCTGTTGATGCTAAAATATTATCTCGGAAATGCTCATGTAATTTTAACAGCAATGTTCATAGCGATGAGTATTCAGCAGGTTACATTGTAAATAGTAGGGGAGTGGAAGTTGCAGAGGTACACTTTATTTTGTATCTCCCATTGTTTACAGGCATTACACAATTTACGATATACACAATATTTTGACTCTATGGGGATTCTAAGGCATACAAAGCAGTTTTAGAATCTAAACCTTAAAGATATGTCAATATTGAAAATTTGGAATGTGTTGGTCATTTTGAGAAAATGATGAGGACATGACCTAGGGGGTTAAGATAAAAATTAAAAGGCAAAAGGCTTGAGGACAAAAAATCTCTAGGATGCCGTAATGGCTTGACAGATGCAGAAATAGACAACTTGCAAATATACTTTTTGGCTATTAAATACAACTCGGAAAAATTTCTCAGCCACAAGGCAAGCTATTATTTGGGCTATATATTTTGATAAAATGTTCACAGATTTGAATCTACGTTACGGTTTATATCCCATGGGAAGAAACTCGAGATATAGATATAATATATCCTTACTGAAGGGTTACACACATAAGCATAAACACGACTTACCTATTGCAGTTAGGAATTACGTAAAAATAGTATTTAGAGGCCTCTAATCTTGAACTTTTTTCTAGATGTTTGTTTGATAAAACTCAAAATATTCGTGAAAGCAGAAATTGTATTTGGTGTATAATTACAAAAACTATATTTATGCAGTTCGGAACTTTAGACTATAGTTCATGTAGCTATATATTTTCGTAATAAAAGCTTCATTACCAAAATAAGAGTTTTAGATCTATTAAACATTAAACCCCTGGATTTTTCAAATGTCGAGCGTTGCAAGAAGTAGATCATCCTTGTATTAGGAAAGTAGAATAGTCAGTTTTACAATGAACCAAAGAAGCTAGAATTAAAAACAAACAATTAAAATGTAGACGAGAGGATGATCTTGCAGAAGACACTAGAAATCCAAGTTATAGTTCTAGTATGCATTTGTTAATAGTAAGTTTTTACTTTAAATCACTATTTCTCAATAGTGTAAATTTCAATACAAAAGGAACATTTTTGAAAAACACTACTTATTTTAAAGCCTTGAAACCTTGCACATGTGTTAACACTACACAAATAAATATTTTAATGAGAGATTTTGTCAAAAAATTAATCAAAAAATAATTGTGGATTTAAATGTACACAATTTTTCATCGTTTTAAAAATTTTGACGTGTTACTCAACATATGAATTTTTTTTTAAAAAAAAAACTAATCAAAATTTTGAAAAATGCTCACATTAAAATAATAAAATCAATGCAAAGAATACACCAAAAAAACTCATGACTGTACAACCAGCCAAATTTTTAAAATTGTTCCTTAAACTTGGTCATTTTTAACATTACGGAGATAGGGAAAATGCTGCGTGAAGTGACCCACTTAAAATAGAAATCTTCACATATATATTTCGGAGTGCATTTGTGTTGGTATACATTTTTAACCTACAACATCTTAAAGTTGAAAATGTAAATGTTTATAAAATTGTTTATAATATTTTCATATGTATATTATAATCATTATGTATACAATGTGCCTTTAATTTATATATTGGAATAAAAACATCTAACTGATGTCTTAAAATGGATGATGCCCTTATAAACAAGTTAAAGTTGAGTAATAATTTTTTTATGGTTCTTTTAATATTTTTATAGGAATTTCCGAATCCATGTTGATGTATTATTAAACAAAAAAATATTTCGGTTTTAACATTCTAATCTTTGATTTATAATATATATCAATGTTTTCTTTACGACACAAATTAAGAGTTTTTCTCTACTAAATTAAATTAAAATATTTATTCATATGCTTCCAGTAATCAAGCCATAAAACAATATTGATTTATGAAACTGTATTAACAGGAAATATATTGGACAATCCATTTTATGAAATATATTAAAACAATATCATTTCTTTGAAAATTATTAAAAAAAGCAGAAGGGTAAGAACTTATTTTTTCAAAATTTTAACATTTCAAGTGATGAAGTTCCATTATGTTTTTTTTTTCAAAAGTAGGCTCACATATTAAATAAAAATATATAAGATAATTTTTCCTTTGATACAAAATGCTCTAGAAACTGACGGAGAGAAAGATTTGAATGTGAAATATGTATAAGCAAAGAAATATATTGCATTTATATAAGCTTTTTAACATAAAAAACCTGATTAACATTTTCTAAAATTTGAATGAAATTTAATTATATTTTCCATATTAAATGTTATGTGTAGCATTGCTTAAAACTAATTAAATATTATATATATATATATATATATATATATATATATATATATATATATATATATATATATATATATATATAATTTAAAAAATTCTAAAAAAATAACTAAATAAATTAATATTTTAAAGATATTTTAATTAATTTTGCTTTTGTATTTAATAAATTCCCTTGTATTTTAATAAATTATCGAGCATCAAGGATGACCTACTTGTTACGAATTTTTTTTCACTCCAACCTAAACCATATAGTCGATGATACACACGTCGATGATATTTATGTAGAAAGCCAAATACTAAATGGACACATATAGGTAGAGCCATCTGATTGATGAAAGTAAATGTTTTTTAGATGTCCTTGTGAAGAGAAAACCAGTTGTAAATGATCCTTAAATTTGACTTAATATGTTCATTTAGCACGGCAAAGCTCTACTTATAGTATGCAATGCCCTATAAGTAGTTTACCCTAGAATTAAATTTTCTGCAAAAATTAAAACAGGGGCAATATTAAACAATGCGAGTAAAGCCGTGGATGAACAAAAGTGCCAACCCCCGCTTCTCAACTCATTCCGAAACTTAACGAACACTCTCAGAATCACGTGATTTAATCTTTTTAATCCAATTGATCAGATCCAGTGAATGATGCAAAATTGCATGAGGTCGCTATTAAATTTGACGATGTGGAACGTTTCGTGAACTTTAGTAGCAGTTAATTCATTAATTCTATTAACCGGGTTATTAATAACCGAATAACGGATATCATTATTTCTAGAAGGGCTCAGGATGAAAATGATTTAAAGAGAAGCCTTCATAGGAGAATTATAACAGAATTTTTACATACATAGGCACATTTATATATTTTTTAAAATTATTGAAAGGGGAAATATCATTTTTATGTGCTTTTAAACTGTTCTTTTTCCTTTTCAATAAGAGAAAAGTATAATTTTCTACTATTCATTATTAAAATGTGGACAAATATTGTTTATTAATTCTTCTGATATTAGAAGGAAATGAAATACAGATCAAATTTAAAGTATCTGATTTTATTACATATACTGTAAACATATTAAATTGTAACAATTTAGAAAGGTGTTAAATGGATGAATTTCTCCAATTATAAGGAATTGTGAAGTAGTGCAACAGACTTTATAATTTTATTAATGAATTTATGAAAATATAATTTTATTACATTGATTTGTTTATTGTATATAAAATAATTTGGTAACAGTATTATATTTTGCGATCTCGAAAACTATTTAACTAAATGTTTGTAAAAAAAAATTGTACTGAGGTGTTATAAAAATATTGGGTACATACATACTATTGCAACAAACGCCAACACTCTTATATACACTCCAAGGTGGAAACTCCGTTTTCTTATGTGTCGAACGCCCTGCATTGGCAATCATGCTCTTTGTTTCCAGTAATAACATCAATAGGTTGCGAAAATGCATAAGTACCAAATATTTCTCAGGCTGCAGAAAAAAAAGACTAACTGATTTAATCTTAGACAGAGCACTCCAATGTCGTAGATTAGAAGGTTGTGTGTTCAACTACGTCCGGGTCACCAATGTCGGAGATTAGAACCGCGAACTATGGATTCGTAACTACGTAACATAACATTACCTTTGTATAGAGGCAGTTACCCGCTTATTTAGATGCCGCCACAAGCTTAAGTGAATCCACTGCACAAATATTTTTACAGAACAGTGCTGATAGGGAACAATCTAGATATCCAAAAGGAAATAAACCTGTGATAGCGTCATTTATTTAATTATATTTTCATCATACTTTGGAAATTTTGTAAAATTTTCCATAATATTCAGTAAGGTTATTATCCAATAAATCCAAAATTTCGCAAATGAGAAAAGGAAGTGTATCAACATTACTGGCATAGAAACTTATTCTTCATAACATTTATTGTTTTGCAGAAAAATGTAATACATTCCATTTTTTTCTGCATAAATGTCTTGGTTCTTCGAATTATTAAGTATTTGATAATAGTCAGAATGCTCGTTCAGCTTCTGAAATTGGAGACTAAATAAGATGTGAAACTCTCTGGTATGTAAAGAAGCATATAAAAGACCCATTTTGCCTGTAATAAAATAGAGCTGCAGCTATGCAAGTAAGGTCCTGGATAGTAAAGTTACTATACGCGAAACCTAATGCAAACAGCAGCAACTCCCCAAAAATGGAAACTGGCAGGAAAGCATCGCAAATCAAAAATAAAGAGAGATACGAACTTTACAGCTAGAAAAATTTAGACCATTAATTGACTTGTACGAAACAACGTTTGTTTCATACTAATAAGATAAATTATTACCTGTATACATAAAAAGGTCCGAAATCAATGCACTCCATTTTTTAAATTCGTTTAAAAGAAGTAAGCCTATGTATGATAAAATGCGCCTAATCTATAACATAAGATACGTTATTTCGCCCTTGCGTTTTGATGACATTATACAAAGGAAACCTAAGTTGTAAAAACACTTTAGTATAACATTAAAAAAAACTACGAATTTTTAGTTTTAACGTACATATTGCATTTAACCCCACCATCCTTAAATAAATACGAATTATATTTAACTAATTACCTTAAGCAAAAATTTATAAATATATATATATATATATATATATATATATATATATATATATATATATATATATATATATAATTGTGGAATATTAAATGTTATTAATTAGTGAGTCTTATATGGAAACAATATATATATATATATATATATATATATATATTAATTTATCTTAATTTACATTATACTTTTTGACTTAGTTTATAATATTAAAATGTTTATTTATAAATATATATAATGGTAAATATTAAAAACAATAAATTATTTATGTATTTTATAGTAATGCATAAAAGATATTCAAAAATAAAATAAATGATTTAAGTATTTTTTATTAATTGGTTTGGATGATTTTTTTCCTTCCATATTGCATGTCTCTGTATATACATACAAAAATATAATATCATAAAGTTATTACACACTTTAACCCTCTGACTGGATGACCCGCTAATTGAATTTCACTTCGAAAGCGATCTCATTTTTTTAAGCTAGGTACTCCGAAAATGCTCTGATAAATTTCGCGAACTGCTTCAAAAACGAATGGTTGTTTAGTGCTTTCCCCTGTTAACGCCGCAGGAGGTCCCGATTGGTTTTGCAGGGAAGGATTTTATTGCTTTTCGGTCTCTGTGTTCTTCGAAACGGGAGGTTTCTCATTCACAGCTGTGGCCTAGGGCGAGGATTGTGAAATGGACATTTTCTACACTTCACGGCCAACAGAGAGTTCACCCAATTTATTGCAAATATATATTTCATATATTTGGAAAACTTGCTCAATTTCTGATCTAAAACCAATTAGGTTTTAAGAAATTTTAATTTTCTGAGTTTTGATTTTAAATTCGGTTTCATTTTAAAGCATTTTTGCATTCCTAGATTGAATTAATTAAAAATATTTTTTAACACAATCCAATATTTCGTGTGAAACGGCAATTAACTACAATTTTAATTTCTAAAATCATTTCTGTTTGCTCATGTTTTTAAGTTTTTGAGTTTTCTCACATTTACTTAATTAAGATTGATTTAAAGACCAATATATTTTTGACACATAGTTTATATAATTTAAAAAGCTCTTTACTTTGTTTTCATTATTTTTTTTCCTTTTGAAAATGCCATGACCAAAATGTACGCAGGCTACTGTGATAAATAATACTTGAAAGGGATGGAATATGACTGAAAATGGTAAATCTAAAATGCAGCTTTTTCAGGTAATATTACAATTAGACTACAGAATACAAATGTTGCAGAATGAACTAAATATTTCCCTGATGTACCACAAACTACATTATGTAGTACTACACTGCAGTATTTTAAAGTCACGCAACAAAAACTTAAACTTGCTTAACTGCCACGATGGGGAACTGAGAAAAAAATAGATATTGTTTACAAACTTGGTGATTTCTGGATTACGTTTGTATAACTACTAATTTCTATATAATTATTTTGCATTTAAAACTCTTGTGAATATATAAGTTTCTGATAAAAGTGAATAATTGATCAAATTAACAGTTGTTGTCAATGTTATGTCTTAGAATATTTTGAATTAAAAAAGATATTTCAGTCATATTTATTTCAAGTAGAATTTTCATATAGAGCATAAGTTGGATAGTAAAAATTAAAGCTTTACAGGCAATGGAATTTTTTTTATGCCTTTACAAATTTTAAATATGTTTTTCTCAGATTTTAAGTTTGAAGATGAGAGTGTTTTCTAATCCCTAAGGCGTTTTTCCTGTTTAAGATAGAGTCTTGAAATATCTTGTAAATTTTCCCTTACATATGTTCTAAAAAGGTTAATATGGATTTAGGTCTGAGAGCTCTAGTTATTTTTTAAAAATATCTTAATGTTAATATTTAAAAAAAGTTGGGTTTTTCCAGGTTTAGCCATAAAAAAAATTATTAAAATTCAACAAATATATATATTTTTATTTCATACTTTTTGTTTCCAGTAATCTAAGAAATATTAATCACTTACAATAATTAAATATTTTTAATAATTTATCATTTTAGAAAAGTTTTAAAAATTTCAAAACTGTTCAATGCTTTAAAATTGTGAAATAATGGCTTGTCAAACTAAACTATTATTTTCAGAATCAATATAATAGTATAATTTGAATATAAAACAAAAATTAATTTTACTGTGACAAACTGTTTACGACTTCTACTCTTATTGTAAAAAGAATGAAAGATAAATATATAACATAGTGGCAGTAAAAAACACATTCATAATATGTTAAAATCCTGTCCCGATACAATTTCAATGCATTTTCCAAACTGTAGCTAAAAACAATTATATGATTATTATGACAGAAATTATTTATATTTAGATATATTTTTCCTTATTAAGTACATAATGAATAATGGGAAGATGATTCGTAAAATCCTGAAAGATTTTAATGAAGAAATAATTTGATAGTTTTAGATAGTTAGAAATTTAATTATATAATACACAAATATGCATGTTTTAAAAGAAATAAGTTGGCTAATAAAATGAAATTTACTAAAAATTTCCTGAATAAAGTAAATCAGATTGCATCCTCAAATACATATAATTGTAAGAAAAGGTTTTATTCAATTTACAATTAGTTACAAAAAACCTTTTATAAAAAATAATTTTAACAGGTATAAATAGCAAAAAATATCAAAGAAGTATGAGAAAGACATATACATGTATATAATTATATCTAATGTGCATATTTGGAACTGTTTAGCGTACTCGAATTAACTCAAGTGCACACGTCAAGGGTTTATATTGCATTCTAAGTCAACACGGTGGCTACTGACGAGCGACTACGTAATTTTGAACCGCGGTTAACTGACGAGGACGATACCTGAGCTGATAACTCCCCTTCCAAACTTCCACATCACACCAACGTGAGGACTTTTGACCTCGACGTTTTAACGTGCATCAGCTCCTCTTCAACGCTAAACTTTTGTGGTACCAGGGCTCGAACACTGGAGACGAGTTCATAACCATGACCATCAGGATACCGTGGCCGCAAAAGAAAATAGCAAGTTTGAAAGAAATGTAATGGAGAAGTATATTTGAAGAAATAACTTCAAAACTTAACGAAAAACCAAAATATCAAAATTTATTTTAGGAATAATAGTGAATATAACTTCGTACACCTAAAACCACTTTACGCAGTGTATTTTTGAAAGTGAACGTTTCCCCTTTTAGAGAAACTTACTATAATTATGTCAAATTACTTTCGTTTTGCTCTAAGGGGATCCCCGAAACAACGTAATTTTTTTGATGCACAAAATTACTTATGGTTGAATCTAATACAATTCCCTACAAAATGAATGAAAACCCTATTTTATTATATAAATTGTGTTTGAATAGGAGATGGTTAGTTAATAAGAACATTTAAAACGTGTCGGCAATATATGGACCTGTGGCACGTGGTACAATTCTTAGTGGCACTCAGCACTACTCTACAAATTTGTCAATTCTTGAGTGGATGGAAGTTGATAATAGACCTTATTTGACAAACATCTTCTGAGTTATGGACATTTATGGAACTACAAAATAATCTGAAAGGTAATTCTAAGGATACATTTACAGCTATTTTGTAAATAATTGAGTGTTATTGCTAGGGGATTTAATTGTTGAAAAAAGAAAATTGCGTGTACTCTGCTTCCCACTTATGATTCGGCATATCAAAGTAAAAAATCTTTCCTAAAATGAAAAGTATTTCGACTTCGCAAAGAAATTGTTTAACAGCTGAATGCTCAGAATCGTGTCACGCATTATACCCCTGTTTTTGCGATATGAAAGAAGAGTGGTGAAAGAGTTAATTCGCATTACAATTTTTATTTAACTGTAATGATGGGAATAATTTATATTTCACTTTGTCTGTTTCTTATTTAAGTAAATATGTTTGAAACATACATTTTTAATTTTTTATCTTTGTTGAAGAAATAGTAATATTTTATATTGTTTATTTTTATGTTAATTAATGTATTTTATTGATCCATAATTAATATAAAATATAAAACTGTAAATCTAAATTATTTACCTCTATTCTTTAAATCTGCAAATATTACCGTAAGAATCGAAGGATTTCAAAAATTTCCTACTATGTGGCACGCTGAATGATACTGACAGATTGGTTTGGCACGTCTTAGCTACACAGTTGCCAACCCTGATTTAAAATGTTGGGTAAGATAAGCATTATATTTTTAAAATTATATAAATATACAAAAGGAGAGTATTTTGTCAATACATGTTTTAAAAGGAGTAAAGTTTACGAGAACGAAATATAAAATTGCGTTAAAATTATTGGTACTCTATCAACCGTACTTCTTATGTATATATATATATAAGAAGTACGTCGATAGAGTACCGTAGTTACTGGCAACTCGTGACACTGAATTGGAAATTAGTTCACAATTCATTGTTATTAAAATATATAAAATTTTACATGACTTATTTTTGTATTTGTTATTTTTATATTCCTTACTAAAAGCAACAAATGAGAATCCATTACCTGCCAAAACTGCAGAGGCCTGGTTGTTTACTCCACAAGCTCCTACCTTATGCTTACTCTACCTTACTAAGTAAAAATGCCGTCTTCTGCTCGTCAAGATCATGGAATTGCAGATATTGTTTTCCATATATTTTAAATATTAGTTTTCTAACTTCTACATCAGCCTTTTAATAGTCTACACTCCTGCAAAGAAGTCTGAATTAAAAACTATAAAAACATATTATTCCCAGCAATGTCATTTATACCTTTATTTTTTATAATATATGAATGCGTTAAACTATTAATTTGTTATCGCGACTATTTAATATTAAATGCGAAAAAAAACGAATAAGTTTCAAACTGAAACTTATGACGTGTCATGAGTTCGACCCCAGCACCACTGAAGATCCGCCGTGTAAGGGAGCGATGCTCAAGCGTCATCCTCGTCACTTGACCATGGTTTAAAATTACGAGGTCCGTCAACAAGTGAGTGAATATTAACGTCGCACTGTTCAGCTACACGAGGGCTTTTAGAGATGGACCACGTAATTTTGAAAAATGGTCAAATGACGTAGGCGACACCTGAGCTGGCACCCCCCTCTCCTAACTACCACACCATACCAACGAGAGGACATTTCAGCTGCCGATAGATTTAACGTGCATTGCTGCCCTATACGGCGGGTCTTTTGGGGAACTGGGCTCGAACTCGAGACATGCCAACCATGATTCGATACCTTGACCACCTGATACCCCGGCCACAGGTCCGTCGCCAAAATCCCTCAAGTAGTTGAGTAGAGAAGAGAGAGAGTGCTACTTTAATATCCCCTCACTTAATTAAATTATATGAAATTTAAGGAATACTTGAAAAAATATTAGAAGTCGAATATACATATATATAAATATATATATATATATATATATATATATATATATATATATATATATATATATATATATATATATATATATATATATATATATATATATATATATATATATATATATATAAATATATATATATATATATAAATATATATATATATATTATAAAATTAATATAATGATAATTTTAAATATCCATAGAATTATTAGTATTTATGGTAAATATGTGTTTTTCAACTGAGTATGTGAGACACGTATAAATATCTTTTTCGAAATTCCAATGCAGAATTTCAGTGGAGCCAATACAAAATTCCTAGTTTTGCATGGTTAAGATTATAAAAATGTCCAAATTTTAATAACCTTTTCTTCAGTCAACCACTAATGGAACATGAATGATGAGGGATTATGCATAAATAAATATTTTTTTAACTTGAATTTAAAAAGGATATTTATATTTTTTTATATAAGCAAATGTTAACTGTAAATTTGTACAGATGCTTTTAAATACTCTTTATTTGAAGATTCATGTTCAAAAATATAAGCTTGCAGTTAAAGTTCTCTTAGAATGAAATTAATGTTCAGACATTCAAAATTCAAATATAATTTCTTATCTGAACAATACAAAACATGGGATTCTATGTAAGATGCCCTGAATATCTGGCTTTAAAATTATGAAAAACTAAAAGATTTAAATAGGGTTTTTTTTAACAATACATATAATTTTTTTGCAAATAATGTAATACAGAAGATTAAAAATTATTAATGTTTAGAAGTCCGAAATTTTAAAAGATTTAAAATTTTGAACATTTTTTTTTTATTTTTTTGACACACATAACAAAATAATCATTTTTTAAAAAAATCCCCTAAAGTATTGATTAAAATAAGAAAAATGAAACAGTAAATTATAATTTGAATTTAAATACTACAGATATTTTTTAAAAACTTAGACATACATTATAAAAACTTAATTCCATTTGAGAATTTTAAGGTAAAGTAAAAAATTGAGAATTCTCAACTGGTTGACTTGCAATTTATTTCCGTACACTTTAGGGTTTAAAGAAATTCTTCCGAGATTTTACGATTGGTAAAGGAACCGGTCTCCCCGTGAGCCATAAAATTCCTTTCAATGCCCATTGTGTCTCCCCGACCGTCTCTAATTATCTTTCAAGGTCGTAAACCTTTAAAGGGGGAAAAGAATTCGGAAAAATACCACCTTACCGGTTTTGAACGCATTACTTGAATGGGAAAAAATCTGTTTGGTTCATTTTGGTTCCCGGCCTTAGGAAAAATTCAGTGTGGTCCCCGTTTTCGAAGCCTCTCTAGTAGGGCGGAAAAATCCGTGCTGTCCAGTTGGAGGGTTAAGCATTGACATTATTTGTAATTGAACTGATTAAGATATATTTGTATACTTAAGATTATTGATATTTCTTTACAACTAATTCTCAAATGAATATAATTAATGCGAATCAAAATCTTTCTACGACACTAGATGTTAAAACAATATCTTAACGTACACGTTAATAAAAGCCTTCCATCCACTTTAATGGTCTGTGACCTTGGCTGATGCGGCGTTGGGCCTGGTTTCAAATCCCGGAGAATACATGGATGTTTGCAAATATATAGTGTATTCGCGGTATGAAGTTACTCTAAATAGCCATCGAGCCGAATGTCCTCTCGAGAGGTAGGCGCAATGAGAACAATGGTGGGAGATCCTTGACAGCCCCAGGGATGTTCTCTCTCAAAATTGGGCTGGAAATGATCCAAAACGTAGTGTCATACACGGTGTTGAAGGCAATGGCTAAGGACAAGCGTACTCTTTAGCCCTTTGCCATACTGAATTTCGTTAGCCTCGATCTGGCACATGTCGACCAAGTGGCATTAGTAATTACAACAACACATTACTTTTAAGTATAGAAGTAAATTACACTGCTCAAAACAATTAAATGATATTGTAAGTTTTATATAAATAAAGATATACGCGAATTTTTTTTTGCCGAAAATGGAAGAAGAGAATCACAAATGCAAATTTTTCTGATTTTCAATCTGTGGAGTATGCTAATTTTGAGTTCGATGTCAAAAACGTCGTTTCAGTGGCAGCGAATGAAATTTGACTTTCAAGTGAAATGAAGACAGTGATGATAGGCATTCAGTGACTGATTTGTTTCGATGAGTACGATGTCTCAGCAAAGTCATTTAACCGATTCAGAAGCTTAGATAGTTGTTGGTAGGTTAGAAGGGGGCCAAAGTCAAGACGAAGTAGCGCAAGCCATTGGAGTGTCACAAAGTGTGATTTCCAAGATCTGGGACCGTTTTTTGGAGACTAGAAGGGCAGACCGAAGACCAGGTCAAGGTCGTAGACGGGCAACAACGCACAATGAAGATCGTTATTTAGTGTTAACGGCTCTGAGAGAACGAAATATGAACACTATTCTTCTCCAACGATACCTTCGCTCGGCTACTGGCACCACGGTTTCAACACAGACTGTCCGAAACCTGCTCCATGGTGAAGGTCTGTACGCTCGCCGACATATGGTATGTGTTAGACTAACATCAAGGCATCGTCGTGACGGCAGGGAGTGGGCAACAGAGCATGTGAACTGGAGGAGAAATGAATGGAGCAATGTTCTTTTTTCTGACGTCCCGTTTTTCTGTTCATCCAGATAATAGGCGTATTTTCATTTGGAAGAACCGTGGCAGTAGGAATAATCCTGCGTTCATGCACGGAAGTGTCAGATTTGGCAGTGGGGGAGTGTTGGTGTATGGTGGCATTTCCATTGACGGGCACACAGGCCTCTACATCATTCAAAATGGACCTCTGACTGCTCGCCGATATAGGGATGAGATCCTCAGACCTATTGTAGTCCCTTACGCTGCAGCAATCGGAGATGACTTCATTTTATTGGACGATAACGGCGAGCCACATCGTGCTAAACTGGTGGAGAATTTTCTTTTCATGGAAAGAATCGTACGAATGGAATGATCAGCGTGTTCTCTAGACATGAATCCAATAGAGCACCTTTTGGACGCTCTAGGAAGACGAGTTGCTGGCCTCCAACCTACCCCCTCAAACTCTCCAAGAACTGGAAGAAGCTCTTCTGGAAGAGTGGGATAAAATACCCCAACTCGTGATTAATAGCCTCATTGACTCCATGCCTCAAAGGTGCTCAACGTTGCTGGCCGTTCGTGGAAACCATACCCCCTACTGGAAATGATTTCCTTTGAAGAAAACACCTTTTCTTATTATTTTTTCTCATATGCACAAATTGTGTTTTTTTCCTTTTTTACACAAATGCGCAATAAAATGCATTTTTCTCAGACAAACATGTGTAATTTATTCTCATATAACGTACTACGTCTGTCGACCATATATCAATCATCTAAAAATTTTCCCAGTCACAAGATCCACCTAAAACCGCAATATCCTTTAATTATTTTGAGCAGTGTATTTCAAAAACCGCAGCCAATTTATTTCAACAATGAAACCGGCTAAAACTCTATTATTAAATCATATTAGCCTTAGCAATATATCGACGAGTATATATTTAAATTAGTATATCACATAAAGTGTGAAATGTTTGAAGAATAGTTGAATTACTTATACATGTTAAATTAACAAAGTCATAAATATTTTATTTTTAATAAACACTAATATTTTAATAAACTCCTTACATATATTCCAAATTCCTTCTTGAGAAAAAATTAAAAATAAAGTTATAATAGAAATAAATTATTTGATTGAATGTATATTACATCACAATATCCCATATGACACATTACTTTCATTTCAAATAGAACGTTCTTCCACAGCTAACAAATGAAATATATAAAAGATAAGACATCCCAAAAATATATATAAAAATAACTTTTGCAAGTAGATAAATCTGTGGATATCCACAGATTGAGGACTAAGCTAAATCCGATTAATTCGGGGAGATTACGGTATTGATTGATGAGCCTAAATGCGAGACCACTTCCGAAACTATCGAAAGAAATCGAGAAGTAAATTAAACTAAACCTCTGGAGTATATTTACCTTTTGTATGCTAGTTAATGAAGTTCATTAGATTTAATGTACATAACATTTACTGATCGAAACAATTTTGTATGATCTTTAAGCTTGTATCATGTGTTAGATTACTACTAGAGAAGTGCATTTATTTTACTTAAGAATTATTGCTTCCTCAGAACAGCTTTTTATGACCTATTAAATTTGGGAAAAATGTACTTAATATAAATATAATATGATTTGCATCATAAATATTAATTTTCAACACTTTCTAATATGCGAGAAACCAATGCTTAAGACCAAAAACCATTTTTTGGCAAAGTATATAGGAGGAAAAAAATGAATTTAAAAAAACCACTTTACATTTAAGTATTTAATTACCCCGTAAAAGATAATTATGTAATTTTTTTTTCATAATAATTTTAATTAAGTAATTTATTTCTCCTTGTTTTAATTTATTTATATCGTTTTATAGGCATATAGAGTTAGAATATTCACATAAATCTCAATCCAGGCAATTATTAGAACGAAACGATAAAAAGCATGAGTACTTTCAGAAATCCTGGTATGTGAGTATTTCAGATTGTAAAACTTCAGAAAAGCTTCTAAAAAAATTTAAAATATTATATTGCAGTGATGCTTAAGAAGCTTTTATTCATTTATAAAATGGTTTTTTTATTTTCTTTGTGAAGAAATGATATGTTTCTTAATTCTTCTTACTCCTTTTAATTTATTGAGATAATTATTGACATGCTCGCGTCATTGCTTATCATAATGTTTACAGACCAAAAATTAAAGTGAAACAGAAAGTTAAAATTTTATCTTTAGAAGATGTTTTGATTTGAAAAGAAACTGCTTTCCACACACACAACATACCTTTTCTTAGCATTGATTGCCATTATACTGTATAATACATTATTCATGCACAAAAAGTAAGAAATGATTAATTTTATGCACTTTTAGTATAAATACAAGACAGTTGAATCAGGGGATTGCTGCTTGCGGGTTTTAACAAATCACTTGGCGTTTGGAAAGCAGTTAAGTAGGAATGATCTATTTGGTAGATTTTAAAACCAAGTCCATCCTCTATTAAAATATTCCTTTTTGCTTTAATTAACCATTGTCGTTTAAAAAATATAGATTATTGAATTAATTCAGGGATATATTGTAAGCATTATTAGATAATTTTCTTATAATGCTTAGATATATCTATAACTTATATTCTTAAATATTTTCTTATAATGCTTAGATATATCTATAACTTATATTCTTAAATATTTTATTATAATGCTTAGATATATCTATAACTTATATTCTTAAATATTTTATTATAATGCTTAGATATATCTATAACTTATATTCTTAAATATTTTATTATAATGCTTAGATAACTATTTTTTATTCTTACAAGGGGAAGGCACGACTAAGGAAATTCATTTGGGATAGAGACTTGGT
Source organism: Trichonephila clavipes (assembly GCA_019973935.1). Classification (NCBI taxonomy): domain Eukaryota; kingdom Metazoa; phylum Arthropoda; class Arachnida; order Araneae; family Nephilidae; genus Trichonephila; species Trichonephila clavipes. The sequence goes on from BMAU01017014.1 coordinate 1,367,092, forward strand.
GTAATAGTAGTACTCCTTTTGGCTGTTCACACCTCAATGTAATTCCGCCGAATGACCAGTCAATTCGGAGAAATCAACCTTCGAAATTCATGTTTAGCTTTTAAACAGATAAATTTTAATTTTCCGCAACGAGTTTGTTGCTTGATTGGTAAATCGTCTGCTTTCTACGCGTGAGGTGAGGGTTCGATTTCACACAGTCAACTTTTTTTTATTCAATTAAATCAATTATTTTTTTAAAAATTAAATAAATTTATTTATGAAAGGTTTATTAAATAATAAATGTTATTTTTTATAATTATTTTTTATTTTATAAAATAAAAAAAAAATAAATAAAAATGTATGACGTTAATTATTTATTAGTAAAATTAAAATTACAATTAAGTAAAAATATTTAAAATTATTAATAATTAAAAATATTTAAAATAAATATTAATAAAAAGTATTAATAATTAAAATTAGTAAAATAATCACTATTTATTATAATTATTTATTACTTATTATAATGAATTAAGTAATATTTATTATGATTAATTATTATTAAGTATTGGTATTACTAAGAAGCATTAGTAATTTATTATTAAAATTATATTTAATTTATTAATAAAATTATTAGATAATTATTAACATTACTGTTTTTATTAAAATTCCGATTTATTGAAATTGTTATTAATGTACTATTGGAATTATTATTTTTTATTATAGAAATTATTTAAATAAAATTATTAAAATTATTTAAATAAACTTTTTGAAATTAAAAACCTTTTTTAGAAAATGACTTATTACATATTTTATAAAATTATAAATAATTAAATTTATAATACATAAAAAGACATAATTTTATTATATTAATTATAAAATAATTGACTTAATAATAATATATTTTATAAATTAATTATATTATATATAATATATTATTTATAGTATAATGTATTTCACATTATAAAACTATTTATAGCTAATATTTTGTAAAATATTTAATATTTATTATATATTTGTTATAAATATTATTTATTAATATAAAATATATTTATAAATTGAATATAATTATTTATATATATATATATATATATATATATATATATATATATATATATATATATATATATATATATATAATTACAGTAATTTTTTGAGTTTCTAAAATACAAAATAATTACAAAAAATATCATTTTTTTATTTAATTAACCTATCATAAATAAATTTATTTAATTTTAAAAAATAACTAAATGAATTGAAGAAAAAAAAATTATCGCGTTGAATTGAACCCTCACCTCACGCATAAAAAGTAGACGATTTACCAATCAATCTGCGAACTCGTTGCGAAAAATTAAAATGTATTTGTATAAAAGCTAAGCATGTATTTCGAAGGCTGATTTCTCCGAATTGACTGCCGTTCGGTGGAATTACATTGACGTGTGAACACTCTAAAGGAGTACTACTATTACACCAAGCCTAGATCACAAATGAATTTCCTTAGTCATGCTTTCTCCTTGTTAGATAATTTTCTTCGAATTTATAAATTTGTTGAATTTATTCTAAAATATAAGGTGACCTTTAATTTACTTTATATCAATTACCTTCAATCACCATACACATTGTAAGAATAAAACATTTATTTATAACCTAACTGTCCACTCGATAAAAATAACTAGTGAAATTTAGTTTCTAGGAAGGTGATTTAAATTGAATTTTTATTTATTAATAAATTATATGGTAATAAAAGTGTTATGTTACATGTTCTTTTTTCCCTTGTAATTTTCATCTTTTACGAATATTGTTAGATTATTTACTAATAATTGTAAATAAGTAGATTCCCGATACAGTGTGACATTTTGTAAGCAATAACGTACCAGCTTAAATGTCATCACCGATATAATCATTTATGTAATGACATTTACATTGCCATACCTTTCTACAAGAGTGTAAATCTCTCTATTGGAAGTCAATTTTTTGATCTGGTATTAACGACTTTAAACATTCTTTTATATTAAGCAGTCAAGTTTTTTTATAATATCTATTATTCCTAAGCATTTGTAATATATAAATTGTATACTCATTATTTATCTTTCTTAAAGGAATATGTATATATTTTTAAAAAGCATCTGATTAGTTGCGAAAGAACTCTACTTAAAGTATATGAAAAATTTAAAAATTTAACCAATTTTTCGTATTTATTCCATAAGAAATCTAAATTTTATGCAATGTCTTCAATTTCATTAATTACATTACCGTGTATATTATATATATATATTCTGAGATTAAACTTTAATGATGTAATTTTCTAAAGGAAATGTGAATGTGATCAGCCGGTTCATAATTTTCAAGTATTTCACATTTGTATTTGTATTTGCTTTTTAAGAGGTCGTTTCGGTAATATTATTTCTCTGCTGCTTTAAGAAGTTTTTCAAGCATAATTAAGTTCCGAAAGTAATTTACTTGCAGAAATAATTTTACGTATTAAAAGAAGTTTTCACACATAAAATGAGGTTTTTAAATTGTTCTTGTTTTCTGAGTTCCAGTAAGGATTTTTTTCACCTGCGTCATTAAATCTAAGATGTTACACTGTCATTTAATTCTTTTACTTAAACACATCGATACACACATAAAATTTTCTTCGCATTTGAAATTAATGTTATGAAGAAATGAATACGCTATTTAAAAGCTCGATGAATAAACTGGGTGTCGCTCTTAATGAATAACAGCCATTTCCAGAATTAAACTCTAGATGAATAATGATGAACATCATCATCAACGATTATAGGATATAAAAATACTTTTTTATGAACTCAACTGTGTTTAAAAATGATATGAGCTACATTTGTGGTTAGTAACGGCTTTTTGTTAAAAAATAAACTGCATATCCCTTTATCTTAAAATCATTTGGAGAAGAAGAAGCTGTTTTGATAAAT